>JACYXH010000479.1:1054546-1097046 GCA_026745465.1 Lota lota | reverse complement strand
GTGCAGCAAAATTGCCCCTTGCCGAGCCGGCGGAAAATCGGCTTGGCTGGTATAATAGGTCTGTTTGTTCTATAGTTGTTCTATAGTAGTATATATATATATATATATATATATATATATATAAATAAATAAATATATGTAGTAATTCAATTTATAAAAATCAAATGCGAAATAAATAAACAGCAACAGCAATAGCCTTCTTCATATTGTAACATTACACAATATCAACTGTAATCAATGATAACAAAACAAATAATTACCATAGTAAGAAATAAAAAATAGTGTTATTGTTATGATAATTTGTGTTGTTGTTGTTATTATTATTCATAATATTCTTAGTATTATGAGTACTATAATCATTATTCACAATATTATTATTACTTATTTTGTAATCGTTATTGTTGTTATAATCCTATTCTAATTTTAACGGTGTAACGTTTGTGTGCTACTTTGTCAAGTAGGCAACTATAAATGGGGGTCTCTTTTCACACTCCAACGCTGCTTGTCCTCTTCAAATTGAATGACAGATTTGTTCACTCTCTCCTCTGCTCCTGTAAAACGTAATGATGTTAAATTTATAATTAGTCAAATAACATAGCTACAGGGGTTGGGGGGATTAGTCACAAGACATTGCAATGGCCAGTTGGGGCGCTGGAAAATCAAAATTGGGCATTTGAGTGCAGAATAAATAAAGCGCAATAAAAAGGAAATAGCCGGAGTTTAGTCAAGCCGCGAGGCACCGGAGACGTTATTTCAATCAGTTAAGATTTAATTAGGCAGGCCTCGGGCCTGACCATCTCTTTTTTTCTCATTATGTTGCCTTCTCCGATGCTGAGTGTTACATTGGCCTAAAGGTTGTCAACATTTGACCGGGTTTTCCACTAAACTAATCTTGGCTATAAGGGCTTAGGGCCGCTATTAGGCAAATGCCTATCTGCAAGAAGAAAAGACACAAAAATAAATTAAAAATAATAAACATGTTCTATTACACGATTGAAGGAACAGCAAGCATACAGGCATTGTCGTCTAAGATCGTCCGTTGTCTCAACTTGAATTTTAGTATAACTTTTCTGTCATTTGAACCGTAAACATTAGAAATATCTTGCGGGTAGCCGAGGGCAGCAAAGTGAGACATTTCACGAGAACTGTAAATAACAGCAGCGCGGACGATGCTTGCAAGTGTAGAGAAAGGATGAGTGGCACGAGAGAGGAGCGCATGTGTGTGTGTGTGTGTGTGTGTCTGTCTGTGTATGTGTGTGTCTTTACAGATGGACAGAAGAGTGTGTGTGTGTGTGTGTGTGTGTGTGTGTGTAAGCGACGTTAGAGAAGGGAGGTAGAGAGACTGGGAGAAGGGAGATGAGAGAGAAAGACAGAAAAAAGAAAGAGAGAGAGCAGAGCAGGATAAGGCGCAGGGACACCAGACTGTTGAAAAGGGGGGGGGGGGGGGGGTTGGGTGTGGGGGGTGTTGGGAGTAGAGGAGCTGTGTGTGTGTGTGTTGTGTGAGGGTGCGTGGCGGGGGGGGGGGGGGGGGGGGGGGGGGGGGGATTGGACTGTTAGGAGGTGATCTTCACCGCAACCAAGCGGACTCCTGGGCATGCCTGTTGGCGACCTCTTCTGGACACTTAAGTAAGTGAGGTTTACACACAGACAAAGCGACCGCTGCGACGAGTCTCCCCTTGTACGCTGGGTGTTGAAGCGACGTGTGGGCCTTTATAGTTGAATGACACACGTTATTTTGTACTTTAAAACATGATTGGCTCAGCGTGAATGCATCGCAATTGGGGGGAGGAATACTTAAAATAAATTATAATGTTTTTTTCGTATGCAACATTTACCTATTCCAATCCAATCATTTGGTCTCCAAATACCTGGCCCTCCCTATATAAAGGTGACCTCTAGAGAACGTTAACTAATATTTACTCACAAGTATGGGCTTTTTATGCATGCATTAGACTCCTTTGACGATAGCCTACAATCGATAAAGATGGATTGTACGGTCAATATGAAGTGTTACTCCGGGGACTTGTTGCCAGACGTTCTTCATGGGCAAGTGTGCGCGTGCGTGTGCACCGAGCTCTAAGCTTTTCTTGTTCCGTTTTCTTTGTGTACACAATGGACATAGGTCTACATATATAGTTCTCCCCACGGACGACACTATCTGTACACAAGTTACTGGGGCAGGAGTGGCAGCTTGAAGAGCGCGCAGCAGGACTGCAGTCACCCAGCTATGAGGCTCGAGGACCCTCGCTGCAGTGGCCCCTGTTAACGTTGAAATCATTAATCATAGCCCACTTGAACATTATGACTGGCCGAGTACAGACTCGGTAACCATTATCGTCTCGGATGGCAGTTAAAACCTCTCCTTATTTTTCAAAACAAAGTGAATGGCGGCTCGAGAAGCCAGGCAGGGCAATGGGAAAGGAACACCACCATAGCTGTTGTCAACTTGGACTGGATTACACACAGTTGCTCGGGAAATACTCCGAATGAAAGCAAAAAAATTGATTGTTTTCAATAGCCTTTTAAAAAAAGAAACAAATATAACGAATAATAATAATAATATGCTAACAATAATATACTACTACTAATAATAATAATAATAATCATGTTATTATTATTATTATTATAAGTTACAAATAATACAATAATGCAAGAGGCTGGTGAATGGTTTAGACTACAAGGCTTTATTATCTCAAAGCAAAACATGATACAATTAATAGGCCTACATGTTATACATATAGAATCAATATTAACTTAAATAAATCCTAATAAAATGATCAAGACTGCTTTATCAACGTACTTCATATTTAGTATTTTAGTTTGCCTATTTCTTTGGGAACTAAGTGTGGAACGAAGATGACTACAAAATAAACACAAATAATGGGAAAAAGGAATTTGGCAACTAAACCCGTTTAAAATATTCAACGTTTACCCAATTACTAGCCTGTTAAAACATAATGGAAAATTGACCTATGGAGTCGACATCCCTACATCTCTTAACACATTAACAATATTTTGAAATATAACGGTGATCTACCTCAAATGAATTCGAAAAGTATAGTCGGTTTTAACCTCAAGCCGAAGAAACGCTAAAGAACGCCCTTTTCTCCGTGAATGAGAAGCATGGTGAGACGCCTAACTCTGCCTGTATGAAATGAATTGAGGGAAAACAGTAACATAAAAGAGAAAGGATAGGAGGAGTGGGAGTAAGGTAGAGGTGAATAAGGTAGAACGTTAAAAGTGGCAGAAAGAGAGAGAGAGAGAGAGAGAGAGAGAGAGAGAGAGAGAGAGAGAGAGAGAGAGAGAGAGAGAGGGGGGGGGAGAAATACATACTTTCTAAGGCCATTCATGTATTTATTGTGTGGAAAACTTAGGTATTCTAGGCATTTGCTTATCTTCTCAAAGGTTTAACCACTGGCATGAAGAAAGAAACATGTGCTTGTGTTTTGCGCAAAAAATAGAGCAGCAACAATTTTATAATAATATCTTGTACCAAGACTGTGGAACTTCACGTGTCTTTGTGAGGGGAAGTTGTCCAAGTGGAGCTAGATGTGCCTGATAGCAGCTGAAAGCTCTGGTGTTGAAAAGCAATAGCTGAAATCAAAAAACCTTTTAAGCAATATCACCACTGTTGGCGGGTATAAATAGCACCGCTGTGAGGATTGGCAAAACTGTTGCTATTTATTTCCAGGGTGGTCAAGGGTTTTACAAATCTCCTCTTGACAATTAAAGCTTAAGTTCAAAGTAGTGAAACAAGCTCAACATTGTTTACTAACCAGCAGTATCAACCACTGTCAAATATTCTGAGATAGCCTTTTGTCTGGCAGTAATGACCCGCACCCGGCTACATATCTTATCTGTGGCCAGGTAGCGGATATACCTGGGGGAATCACTGGTGTGATAAAGAAGTGGCTGGGTCAATAGAAAGGCTGCGGTCTGGTCATGGAGGAGTTAATGATGGAAGCCACTGGAGACAGGAAGTCTTCAAAAAGTGAAAAGCACTTTATTGCACACCTGAATGGTGGGGCTTGGGTTTCCCTGTAGCCCGATGGGAAAACCACATTACAGATCTTTACACAGGGTCATTACAAAAGGCCAGGCGAGGTTCAAGTGAGCCATTCGGATTTGAATGACAAACAGTTGCCTTGCTCCATTGAAGCATCACCCCCACCCCCCTGTTTCTGTCTCTTGAATGACCTGCTCAGAGATGGAAACTTTTGTCAGGTGGAGGTCTTTAAAAGTGTAGAAATGGTGGTGGCAGAAAAGCTAGAGTGAATTGAAAAAGTGTTTATTTTAAAATAATGACTCATGTCTTTGTGTTGATTATCAGCCTAGAGAAAAGATAAGTTCCAATGGCCATTTCTTTTTCAGTCAGCAACAGGTTGACGGATCCATAACCCACAATACATTGCAACATGACATCATCTCCCATCTAAAAATGAACAGTGGCATCGATCTCCCGCCCGCCTGACCTTCCATAAGTCAAATATAGAAGATATGTGATATGTGTTTGGATTGAAGTGTATATTTACCTGTCAACTGGAACTCAAGGACATGGCATGGGGAGCTTGTATCCAGAGAGAGAGAGAGTGGTTTGGGGGTGGTGGGAGGTGAAAATAAGTTGTAAAAGTGATACATTTCCCATATTTCTCAAGCGGTGGAGGAGCCCTGGAACTGGCACTGCGCTTGTTGCTGAACAGTTAATTGCTCAATACAGTGAAGGCTCAACAAAATACTCATAAACCACGAAGACGGGAAGGAAAAAAGATGAGTCGCGCAACAATCTTTCCCTCCCTCCCTTACTTATTCTTCTCCTTTTCTTCTCCTTTCATCATCGTCCTCTTCTTCGTCACTCACATGGCGAGACTGCAAGGCCCGTGCCCTCCACAATTTTCCAGTGCACAAATATTATGTTGCCAGTGGCAACAATTTCATAAAATAACCAATCACATCTGCCCCTTTTCAAATATTTCCAAAATTAAGCCGCGGCCATCAAAATATAGGAACAGGCTCATCTCTTCTAGGGTTTCATGCCAGGATTTATTGCACTGTGATTAATCATCACAAGACTTGTTTTGACCCAAGCGACGGTACTTATGAATGAAAACTGGCCCTGGCGCAGCATGCTACTATCAACTGGATTAGTGGTTCTGATTATGCCTTGGATCCAGACTCTGCTCTCAGCACCAATCAAACACTGTGGTTGACGTCTCCCATAATAATAATAATAATAATAATAACTATGCCCCAGTCTCCCCCTCCCTCCTCCATTGATGACAGAGATACTTATTTCGTAACAAAAAGCTAGCGATAGCTCTCATCAGTCATATTTAAAGATGGAATACCAGTGGACAGGCACCCTGGGTGTTTGGCTTGTATAACATTCTTCTTTTTCAAGCATCCCACAACTGGATCCTGCTCAATTTGATTATCATACCTCAGATTCTTAACTCCATTATAGCGATGACTCCTATTTCTACCAGCTCCCACCACCCCTCGCCTCCTCTTCCCTCTACCTCTTTACCCTTCGAGTCCCCCTGCCAACCTACTAGTGTGGGCCTGCAGATGTCATAGGGCCCATTTGGGCTCTCCACCGAGGACCAGAGATGACACAGTATCTGGGTCACTTCTGTCACAGCCCAAATGCCACTATGGGAGGCTGACCTTTTCCAAGACGTAGGAGATCCCCATGTAGGTTGCACCTAGCTGCCTTCTCAGCCGCAAACAAGAGCTCTCTTCTGGCTCTCTAAAGGCCTCTAAAGGCTTCCAACCTTCAATTTTGTATTTTATTTTTCCCATCCACGACAAAACAATTTGCAGCGTTGGCTACAAATCAGAGCTGACAAGTAAACACAGGCGGCTGTTAGTCAGCCAGTATGGCCGTCGGTATTCAGGCCGGAGCGAGGAGCGTTGCAAGCTTGCTGGTCACAGACACATACACTGCTAACCCATCTCAGTTTGGCCAGACCCCAAATATGCTTCAAGGATGCATGCGTTCTGACAGTATGGGATTACACACTGTTATGCTACAGTTGCAGATGGTTCACTTTGATGAAGTGGAATACTTCAATTAGCAAGAAGCGCAGTCAACACCCTTCAAAGGCTTCAATGTGGTCATCCGCTATCCGCTAGATATATAGGTCTGCACTAGCCAAGATGTTCCTTTTAACAGCAAGCGACTTGAGCCATTGGGAACTCAACTAGGCTCATCTGCTCATTTAGTAAGTCCGAAAAAGTTACATATTTGTGTGGTCTGGCCACTGGGTACATGTGATGTCAATTCACTGTCAGAAGTGATATGTGTTAAGAGTGACAAAAGACCCAAGTTTCTGTTACAGAACTGTCGGCTGTACCCATGCTTGTTCCACTTGAACAGTGACTACTACACTACGTTTTAAAGTCTTTGATGGAAGACTGGAAAACTGGAAATGGACACATTTAGTTTCTCGTCAAAAATTATACCTTCTGAGCTCATTGCTGTTATTCGCCCAGGGTTTGGGTCATTTATAATCACAAATTATTATTTAAACAATGTGCCCTGGTCAGCCGGCACGCCAAAAATGACATTGCCCATCTAAGCAAACTCCCAACATATCGATATCCCATTTCAGCAGCGGTCCTCAATATAGGCAATCGACGAGGATCTTGGCAAAGCCGGGTAGAACGTAAAACTGTTTACTACGAAATGTTAAATTTTCCCCTGGGTCGCCTTGGCTATCAATGCACACCGCCACTGGAGCTGTGGGCCAGGTTTGTTGGGCCTGCTGTTACCTGTTGTGGCTGCTGCATATAGGGCCTAGGCCCCTTGAAAACTAAAAATCACCAACAGCATCGGTATGCAGTGATCAACTTTCAAACACTATTTAGGAGGAAACACATGAAAAGGTGTCCACACATTAACATGCCCCAACTAACAAGAAAACATTATATCCATGTGGCCTTGTATTATTTATTTATAGTTTTACATGAGTGCACCCTTTCATTTGAATTTCTTGGAAACATATAATTTGTAAATGTCAGTGGCTAGGCTGATAATGCATATAATGTCTTTAAGAAAATCCTCAAAATGATGTAGTCAAATGTCTTCAGAATAATGAAAGGGTAGCTAGAACTAATCAAATCTCAATGGCACAGCATACCCAAAATAAATCAAAAATTTATAATCATAGAACCCTTGGGGATAAAGAATGTGCTACAATCGTGTCTTAAAGCCATAGCATCAAATTTATGCTGCTACCAACTGCAAACAAATAGCACGGTATTTGTTTGACCACCATTTGTTTTGTATTCTGACAGGCCATGGCGGACTCGTTAAACTGAGGTTTTTGTGTACTTCCAGCCTCTGATTTCTCGCTGGCTTGAGGAAGCAGAGATGATCTTCCTTCCCTCGAAATGTACTGTGTTGCCTGGGGCGGAAAACTAGCCAGAGCCCCCTCCACATAAATAACGTAAGAACCTGAGAGGACGGCAGTATGGTGGTCTGCTGGAGGGATGGGACATAGCCAACCTCTCCGTTTTTTCTCTCAGCTTCACTCACATTCTCTCTGTCAGCCTGTGAATCGGATAGCTTGGTAACGGCTGGGTTTTGAAGTGGGGTTTTGACTGGACTGGTTGGAGCAGGCTAGCTGGCTCCAACCAGATAAACTAGACACTGTGAGGAGGGGAATCACGATAACCTCACTTTAAACACATTAAAAATAGCTACCTGGTAAAAATGGGCTCACGTTTGTCACACTATAATCAATTAATTGGAAAGATTGTTTTTTTCAGCAATCATTCAATCTCACAAAACCATTATTGTAGTAGGCTACTCACATAAAGTGAAAATAAGTAGCAGCGACCCGGTTGCATATGTTCTGTAGTGATTTGCGGAGTACGGTGTATGTATGCAGACGGTGGATATATAGGTCTACTGACGCTGTTTCTCAACTATCGGAGCGCGGGATCACATTACAGCCAGAACCCTGGCCTCTCACAACCAGCCTTATTTGGAGAACGCCTAAGTGCCCCATTGTTGTGACAAGAACAATGAATCTATAAAGACAAAACAGACAGGAGCAAGGAAAACACAAAATAAATATGTCTGGCCCTGAAAAAAAAATCATCAGATGGATGCATTTCTTTTATATGCACAAGACTTACATCATGGAAATCTCATCAGCTGACGTTAAAGGTCAGCCTTTCCCTTTGAAGTGGAGTTTAAAAAAAAGCTGTATTTGGTTTGCATTGTGTGGAGAAACTAATTTATCAGAGCTGACCCCGGCTCCTCTTTTGTGCAACAGCCATCTTGGAAAACAATGGCAGGAAGGCTTGAAACCTGAGAGGAACTGAATCTGCTGATTTCCATTTTTCCCCCGTCCTTATTCAATGCACTATTTTCCTCCTGCCTGAGTAAAATAGCTGTTTTGTGTCCAAGAGGAGTCATAAACTGATGTCTAAGCATTCCATGGGCAGGCAATAGGCCCTGGCTTTAACTGGACACATGGGGACACTTGTTTTGCACCACATAGAGCAGAGGGGCCCAGGCGTAGGAAACCCTGGTCGTCGGCTGACCCTGGCGTGACCCGCCTGGCCTCCTCATTGAGGGATAAAGGCTTAGATGGGTGCCTGGCTAAAGGTTAGGTTTAAGGGTAACAAATCAAGTAACACTTTAGCGGTATTTAACCCCCTTCATATCTCTAAGACTACAACTGGTGGTTGACAGCATACACACTATATATATACATATATATATAAAAGTAAAACTGCACATAGATTTAAAGTTGACCAGCATGATGGTATTCTGTGTGGGTGTAATAGAGACCCGATATTTGGTTTGATATACTTAGTAGCCCAAGTTTGTCAATAGAAAAGCATAGACATATGTTTTGCTGTTCATTTGCTTTAATAATTTCCAATTCATATTTGATTAATCAATGAAAAGACAGTAGCTAAAATTATTTCAATTAAATTTATTTTAGAATAAACAAACAGACCTTAACATAGATTAACAGAATTACATTTGAGTTATAAAAAAAAGCAACGCATTTGGCAACTTTAAAGAACAGCATAAAGACACACAACGACTAATGTATCTATGTATTATTAAAATGCCTCCACAATAAGCTATTGGTATCTTTTCTTTTTTCTAACGAAGCCAGTAAAGGAGGTCACCACAGGGTCCGACTTTAATCAGAAGTGCTCCCGTTTCCTGTGCTGTGGTGTGACAGAGGGGCCAGTGAGTGACGTAGGTGAGAGACAGATCCCCCACCCCTCACCCGGGCCACTCCTCCTTTATCTGCCTGGTGAGCAGAGCAGGAAGGAGCGAGAAGGGCCAGCGCCCTGGACGTGATAAGGGAGAGCCTCACGTCCTTTTGGCCCCACCGACACCCCCTCCTCCCCACCTCCTTACCCCCAACTGGTCTGGATACTCGGAGAGGCCAAGGAACTGGCCGCAACCTGGAAAGGTTCATGACAGGGCTTCACACTGTGGTGCGGGGGCCGACTCTGGCAGATGCATAGAATGGCGGTGTGTGTGTGTGTGCGTGTGCATGTGTGTGTGTGTGTGTGTGTGTGTGTGTGTGTGTGTGTGTGTGTGTGTGTGTGTGAAAAGGGTGGGGCAGAGGGAGATACCAAGAAAAAAAAAACATTTGGAAAGAGAAAGAGGGTCAGTTAGAGTTCAGGGCAATATATATTTTTCTCGTAGTCTCCCACTGCAGGAAGACTAAATTGCTTCCGGATCCATCTATCCAAGCCTGCATAGCTCAACGTTTACCCTTCCTCTCCACCTCCCTTCCTCTAGTTTTCGTTCATACCATGTCCCTCCCTCTCTTCCCCCCCTCCCTTGTGCCAGGCGCCATTACATTTTTTCCCCCAAACTCTCTTGACCTGCCAATCACGACAACTCTTCTTCTTCTGCTTTTGTTGTCGTTGTTGTTGTTGTTGTTATTTTCCCAGGGGGGATAGGGCCGTCGTGGCGGGCGCCATGGCAAAGCGTGACGATGTCAGTGGGGAAGCACTCCTTGAGGAGGATTCCGCGGTCTCGCTTGCAGTCCAGCTCCCCTATGAAGCCATACCAGTAGATCACCAGGCCTGGCCCGAACCTGCAGGAGAACACAAACACACATGCAGAGACAGACAAACAAAGACACACATGAACACACACACACACAGCAAGTTTAGCTTGGATGTCAAAGATAATGTCAATGGTTCTGCAGCAACTGTGAAATTGTTGCGGTTCTTTAGATGTAATTGAAGTGTTAGCTAGACTTTTATCTTAACTACACATTAAGATATATTACATATCTATTAGAAGATATACAACTAAAATTAAGTATGCAACGCAAGACAGATTGATTGAGCGATGCGAGATAAAGTCATGTAATGTGCAGATTCCTTTGATCAACATCCAGGAAATGTTGATGCTAAATAAAACACAAGATCCTGAGAAAGATTACACACACACACACACACACACACACACACACACACACACAATCTAATAACAATAATCATTGAATAACATAGGGGGAAAACAAATGTTCGAAACGGGTGCTTAAGAACCACCGGCAGCCATCGGAAACAGAGCAGAGCCCAGGGAAGGTGCAATGAAAACTTAAATAATGCACCCACTGGGGCTGGCTAGCACGGCAGTCCTCAGCTGTTTCACTCACATAAGCTGTGAGAGACACAGAAACTCTGTCTTCGTTGGCAAGAGTTGTGTCTTCCAGAACTCTATAAATAATCACGCCATGTCATTCCGCTGGGAAGACAACTTACAACAATATTTATATGTAAGCCTTCTTTCCCCCCCACGTTGCTTGGATTCTCTTCATTTTGCTACCCCTCAGCCCTTGCATATTTTGTTTGGGTCTATTGGACATATGTATCTGAGGGTTTGTTGAAAGGTGCAAAGGCAATTCAAATGGAGGATGCTTAGTAATTTCATTACTTCTCCTGGCCAAGGCCATAAATCATCATTCTGGCTCTTTATGATGCCCTGAAGAGACACCACAGGCTCCCCTCTGCCTCATCCACATCCTAGCTATTCTTTGAACATTAGCTGGCAAACATAAATACGTGTCACAGTTTGAAGCGCCGGGCTGAGAGCCACTCCACCCCCTGCACACCAGGGCAGATTTAGGGGGATGACCATGGTCCCATCCCAGGTATTTAATTCTCAGACAGCTAAAAGTGTTCTGGGGGTCCCCCGAGACCCCAGACAGAAAGTTTGCCAAAAACGCTATAGACAACAGCAGAAGGTAGAGTACATAAGGCTTCCACGTTCTAATCAATAATTTTCTATTGAAGAAAAACAACTATTCATGAATCCACGAGTCATTCCCAGAATGGCTGACCTTTGAACTTTGACAAAATAGTCACACTACATGAACACACAATACTAGATTAGAATACTAGAACTAGACTCTGTTTATCATGACATTGCAGTCTACATGCACATACTGTGCTCGGCGCACACATTTGTCAACTAGACCTTAAGGCAGTGCATGTACTGTACCGAGGCAGAGACGTGCATGAGATACACACACACACACACACACACACACACACACACACACACACACTTCTGCGCTCTGGCCCGCATTCCGTATTTTACAGCGTGTAATTTACGGAGCTGTATCTATGAGCGAACGGGCCAAAGCTAACAGCCCTGGAGAAAGCCCACAGATGTACACGGCAAGTTCACCGCAATGTCACACACACATAGCTCAGCCTTTGAGCACGGCACAAATCTCAAAAAGCTGCCATTCCTCTCTCAACCAGGCACTGGCCTAGCGAAAAGCACATGGCCCGCAACTCTTAATATGGAAATGTTATGGAAACAAAACCTAAACATTTACATTAGATGTCTTTGGGAAAAAGGGGTTATGCTTGAGTTTTTTTTATTATTATTTGGCGGCCGTGTTGTATGTACTCCCATGTGTGTGGATGCCTGTGTGTGTGTGTGTGTGTGTGTGTGTGTGTGGGTGTGCATGGATGTGTGTGTGCGCATGGATGTGTGTGTGTTGCATAGATGTTCATATGCTCAGGATTGTAATGGGTCGGTTTACACTGGAGAAGGTATAGAGAAGTGGAAGGGTTGTGCAGAGAACGGGGAGAGGCAACCTTCTGAAAAAGGTTAAAACTGTACATCAACGGATAAGGCCCTGGCGTATGATACATCATGCTCCTGGCCTGTCAGTGTAGGGGCCAGACACAGAATTTAGCCGAGGAGGGGCGGGGGGAATTATAAACACAGGGGAGCGGTGTCACAGAGGCATCTTCCATACTGTAAAATAAAATAAATGGGACTTGGAGTCGTCCGCAGAATTAATGCGAGCTCTAGGACACTGAAGAAGGACCTTGAAGTGAGGAGAAATACACAGACGGACGACTAGAAACAATAACACTCAGGGCCCAGGCAGAGGAAGGTCATGGGGTCAAGGCTCAGTTGAAGACCGACATTAAATTCTTAAGAAACGGTTCCAACCTCTACTTAGACACACAATATAGCATACATATATACACATACATATACACATATACATATCCGTATATACACACATAAATATATATATATATACACACACACACACATACATATATATATACACATATACACATATATATATACACATATACACACATATATACATATATATATATACATACACATACACATATATATACATACATATACTGTATACACATACATATATGTACATATATACACTCACATATACATACGTATATATACAAACATGTAATATATTTCATATCTAGGCACACAGAATATACTCTAGTACTTGTTATATGGTACATTTATATAACATCTACTAGATTATTTTGTGAATCGAGGCAAACCCAATTCACTACAGTACTTGTGATGTATAGGCCTACATAAATATTTATAATTTTATACATGGCTCAGTTTGAGTTCTGGAGGGGCTAATTGTGGGGTTTATTATGTCGGCCGGTGGATCTTAACCTGGTGTGTGCTTATTATAAAACACACACACGCGCCTTAAGCGTCAACCCAGAGTCATCTTCCAATAAACACCTAGCTGTGGAACGAGTTGGTGAAATTGTTTGTTAAAGCGGGTAATTTCAGCAGGGGGGCTCGCTGCTTGACGCGCCCAGGCGCGGTGTGCTGCTGCCAGGCACTCCGTCGCTGGGTAATGAGCGGGGAGGCATTGGTGTTTTAAAGCAGGTGCCAAGCAACTTACACACACACAGGTAATGAGATCACGACACTTGAGGAACTAAACAACAAACACACACAGAAAATGTGTATATATATTTATATAGTAAAATCTATGAAGCTAACCCTCAAACAGACATGCATAGTGGCCAATGCACATCAATTTAAGATTAAAATGCATTATTTTAACATACACACTTGGATAAATAAAGAAAATGATCTAAATATATATTACACACACACAAAGAATCCATATATAGGGTTTGTGTGTATGTGTGTGTCTGCATGCGTGCGTGACTTGACATTATTTGACTTTTCATTTTTAGTGGCCTGAGCAGGTCCTGGACACCAAAACCCGGTTGTGAGTGAGTTCAACCTTGAGGGTAGTGAAACACTCCTCTCAAGGTTAATTTGTTCTGTCACATTTGGTGAGAAAAGACTAAACTAAAAACAGTGCAGAACTGCCAAAAACACATTACATGACATGAGAAATTATCAACAAAATTGTGGTACAAAATACGGCCCACTTGAAAACACACTGGGCTCGTTTGTGAATACAGCGTAGGCCCATTTTAAACAGACGTCCCAGCGGTGATTTAGATAGCATAAGTCTCCAAATGACTGTGAACTCTAAGGCTCCAAGGTATTCCCCCACAAAGACCCCTTTGTTTTCTGCATCCATATATCAGGTCAAAAGGTAGAGTGGCTGAAGCACTCTTTTCTTCCCCCACCTTCCTGAAAGTCTGTTGTGCTATAGGACCTTTGCTGTGCAGTGCCGGGACCTGCATTAGTGATCGCCAAACAAGATGCTCAGGGAGAGAAAAGGTGCAAAATGAGATGATGGCACAAGATAGGGGGCAGAGCATTCTTGGTTTCTGGGTTTGAACCCAGATGTCCGCAGACATCCTTGTGCAAGATACCAAGTTACGGTGGATAACAGCTTGTGCTAAATGAATAAATGGTGGCGCAAGACAGAGAATTGTTGCATGTTGGTTGGAGTAAAAGAAGTATGGACATTGGCCGTAACACTGTGGTCAGAGAGTGGATTGATGGACTATATATATTAAGGCCATATAACTAGGTAGTGGATGCTTGTGTAGATTTATGTGTGTGAAATGGTGGAAAGACCAGGCATTGCCTGGCGATGCAGCTGCTCAGCCGTGAATAGCTACACTTGTCTAGCATAGCTTCTGCAAGTACACAGCTTAAAGAGCTGATTCTGGGCGGGGGGGGGGGGGGAGGTTAAACCCTCACCCAGGGAGGTAAACAAGCCTGGTAATGTTCGCCACACCCAGTATCCATAAATAACTGGTTTAACGGAGGAGCCAGCCCACCTTTAGAAACAGCACAAGAGCTATGGGGATTTTAGTTCACCCCACCTCCCCCTTCGTTCTGAACCGCTCAGTAGAAGTTAAACCTTGTCTCAGGTATTTCAAACATAAACAGAAGCTCATCGTAAACAAAGGACTAAGGGGTGTATTCGTAACTGTCCCACTGGCATTCTTTACGCTTTCAGGCGAGAGGGGTGTTTTTTTTGTGTGTGTGGCAATGGCATGGTACACAGGTGTTCTAACACAAGTCGCTGTCTAGTTTGTTTTGACTGTTGGTGGGATGAGGGGGGCGTGGCTGGTGGGTGTGGTGCGTGTGTACATAGGAAAAGGTACATGGTGAAGTCAGTTGGTTGTGGTTGGGGGAATGTATGACGCACCACAAAGGTAATTGACATCCTCTCTGCCCCGAGATGTGGATATGAAGGGGGGGGGGGGGGGGGGGGGGGGGGGGGGGGGGGTGGAGATCAGAGGAGGATTACTATGTTTTAACCGGAAACCATTGCAACCTCTGTAAACCCTTTGGGCACGGCCAGACCCCAGGCCTCACCTGACCCGTCATAAAATAAAAACAGAACAGTAGATATAATAGGGTTTTCCTTGGAATCTTCAGGAAAAGTATAAATAACAAAATAGTTAAATATGTCGATTAATATACCCAACGGTATATCTAGGGCTGTCAAGTTCTGGTCGGTTGGTCGATATGCACTTGTTCGACCATTCTCTTCTCATTGGTCGGACAATCGCTTGTGTTCCTTTCATAAGGAGAAAAAGCGCTTCTTAATCCATAATTTTTGTGGGCGGGAGGGACAAATGCAGACTGATGTATTTCATTTTTGAGTGATTTGCTATATTGCGTTAGAAATAACATTATTTATTAATAAAAATAATATTCAAGGATCCGTAGTTGCTGTTTTAATAATCATATAGTTTAATCGACTATAAGACTTATAAACCACTAGGTCAAAACACCCTGGTTTTCACAACTTTGAACTCGCCCAACTTAAGGAAGACTGCTAGTTGTAACTAACTGAACATTTACTATTATCCAAACTAATGACAATATGTCACAGAAGTCGGTGTGGCAGCATTTTATTAAAAAGGACGCAAAAAAGTATGCAGGCATATCATCTAAAAGCGTTAGGCATGTTCTTTTTTTTTTCACGGTGTCTGCGATGCGCCGTCAACGCTCAACAGGCTTGAATGTGAACATTTCAAAATTGGCACCTTAGCACAAGTTGCAGCAGCATCCATTGGGACCCATTATATAAAACACAGAACAAAACCTAAAATGTAATCTTCCGACGTGGCCCGAAATGGCACTCCGTGTCTCGTCTGGTGTGCGACCCACTTTACATGATTGAAGCTCTGACGTAACCGAGTCGGACTTGGACCAAGAGTAGATCTGAAACCCACTGACTTATAGGAACAGCACGAACGTGATATTTAGGCTAGCAGGTAGAGTGCACTGTGGCCGATAAAGTTCACCTAGAGATAACATGCATATGTTTTTATATTTATTTTCGACCAATCGATTGGTCGTACAGTTGGTCGAATTTCAGTCTACCAAGATTTTCTTTGGTTGACTACAGCCCTAACTATATCGTTGATGTCATGACATGACACTTTTTTTCATGTACAAATGTATCATCATAAACATTATGATATCTCACAGCATTTGATTCAAATGCAATAAACAGAAATAGCAGCCAGAATCTTCTAGGCAAATTATAAACAATAATGCTGTTTTTTTAAGATATGTGGTAGGTCATTTATATAAAACCACCAGGTTGCAAGCACAGGGAAATTATATTAAAATA
Source organism: Lota lota (assembly GCA_026745465.1). Classification (NCBI taxonomy): domain Eukaryota; kingdom Metazoa; phylum Chordata; class Actinopteri; order Gadiformes; family Lotidae; genus Lota; species Lota lota. The sequence goes on along the minus strand of JACYXH010000479.1, from coordinate 1,080,718 downwards.
CATTCATGTTTTTCTTAGTATTTTGGCAGAGATTACAATGTCCTATGATGCTTATTCAAATGCTAACCATATCACAGATAATGTAGTGGTTTGTTCTGATTTACAAACAAAACTTTACTAAGCTGCAGTGCTTCCTAAGTCAACAGCTCCAGCCTTCTTCTGCCGTAGCACACTTATGGTATCTCTCTTTCCAAAAACCTAACTTCCAATACCCTAACGTTCCCCTGACACTTTCGCAAAGCCTATCAGCCTTCAGAAGCGTGACACCTCTAAAACACCCTGGAGCCTCTATCTCCCATTGGTCTATTATCACCTACACTGACCTCAGTACCACCCAACAGCCCCCCTATCCTCCTGACACCAGCATACCACTAATCTTATCACCAACCGCACCAATCTTAAAACACCCAATTTGGGCCCAAGCATCTGTATTGATAACTGGGGTCAACACGTCATTCTCTAGATTTTCTTTTAGGCAGGCAAAGAAAGTCCACCAAGAAAGAACTCCCACTCCAACCTCCATTTGGTCTTTATTAGGAATGGTATGGGCAACATCAGAGCTCCCCCCCCCCCCCCCCCCCCCATATTACCAGTCAAAAATGGAGGGAGGCCTAATGAATGTTTGGTACTTGTTAAGTCCCTTAACGGAGCATGTCCCCCACCACATTAGCGCTTGTATTGGAGGGAACCGTGTGTACGTGCTGTGTGTATAATGCTTGTCAGCCCCCCGTCTTAGATCTACGGTTTCACGGTCCAACACGCTCTGACAAAGTCTGGTCTGCTTTGGATGTGGAGCAAAACCAAACAAGGTGAGGTCTGGTCCGGGCTTTGGCGGCCAAGTGTTCAGAACTTGGTCCAAACTTGCATTGTGGACATTTATTAGAACAATACAGCCCGCAAGGAACAACAGCATTGTGGAATGATAACGAATTGAACACACACAAAGCAAGGTTTTTGGAGAGAGAAATCTGGACCTTTTGCATGGGAACGTTTTGGCTTGCAATTATGTTCATTTCCACCTTTGTAAGAACAAATGTGCTCACGTGTTTCATTTTATTCGGTTAAATAGCCCCACTAAGACAGTCCAGAGTGACCTTGTCTCAGATATTCCTCCACCCGTTACCTCTGTAATGGCACTCTACATCACTAAAATAGATTAACCTCTTTCATTACGGCCTACTTAGTAGGTATTCATTAAGACCTGATGCTTGGACTATAACATTTAAGTTGTGTGTAATGGAATACACCAATGGTGTCAGCTGTCCAAGCACTGGTATCCAAGGGTCAGTGACGAGTGGGTAATGTGGCTAAATGATGAAATCAGTCTAAATAATCAATCGATAAATTATGGTATATTATACCATAATTTGTGAAAATAAGTCCCAACATTTGTGAAAATAAGTCCCAAAGGCTTTCACACTTTTCAACTAAGGGCTAGCTACACTCAGAAAACAAATACTAGCCATTGTGCTAATTTGGAAAGCTGACCAGATATCCCCCAAGCCTTTGATGAGTCATCGTGTCTGTAAGCTAAGCTTGGAGACAGGAAGTTCCCTTTGGAGGTAGAGGCTGGCGGTGTGGGGTGAGGGGGAGGGGGACCACAGCGTCAAGGGGATACACAGCCCTTTAACCTGTTATTGTGAACTCCCAGCAGCCCTGGCCGATAATTACCATTCCTCTCTGGGGGAAACCCAGTCAATGACAGGCAAAATAGACGGCCATTTTGTGTCTGCTGCTGTGCCTTGGCTGGCGCTAGTCCGCGGCCCTTGTCCTAATCCTGCCCTTAGCCCCGCTGGCTAATGTGTTTTCAATTTGTGACAATACCCCATATAGCCATGGTCTTAATCAACAACAGTGTGTAAGGTAACCTTAGTCACCACAGTGAAGGCTGGCTGGGCAAACCTGGGTCTGCTACCCAACCTGTCCAGCAAGGGAAACATACTTTTTGTGTGCATTTGTGTGTGTACGTTTTGTTTATAAGTGAGGTCACAGGATATGTGCATTTGATATGCACTAGTGTGCACCTTGTCTTGCCGATCTTTTGGACACAATCATATTGAAGATAAACATGCCAGCTTACACCCAAACACACACACACGCTTGGTTAAGATAGAGAGTTTGACATTGTACTGTTGGTGACTTTGCAAGCTAGAGTCAAATCACATGTAGCATCAACATTCCAACATCCAACGTGTGTGTGTGTGTGTGTGTGTGTAAATAAATAATAATAATTCCACATAAAATATAAATATGTTATATGGATACATATTTTTTTGCAGTAGAAAGTACTTCAGTGAGTTATTGCAAGGGAAACTAGAGGACATCTCCAACAATAATTTTTAATAATTATGCATATTTTGAGCTTACATTTTATTTAAACATCAAACATTTCCTCAAATTGTTGCTCCTTGGAATTTTATATTTGTCTCCCCAAAAACGTCCTTCCATTGTGAATAAGTGGTGGGGGGGGGGGGGGGATGATTGTGTTCAATGCCCATGTCAGAGAACTTTGAAGGATAAGTAATATTCTGTGTTCCCATTAATGAAGGCTGAATCAATAACAGGTCATGGGAAAAGCAGGTGTGAATGTTTGTTGTCTGGAGCTCCCCACCCCGAGCATCTACACATGGAACCAAGACCCCCCTAAAAAAAACAGCAAGCCTCTAATGTCTCCCTGGGAGAAAGGGGGTCTGGCTTTTGTCCAAGTCAGCACCTTTGGAAGTGCAGTCGCGTTACCACCACTAAATCAACATGTCAGCACCCGGGGGCTCTGAACCTCCGCACCCAGACCCTGTTGCTCACAGCTACACCGCACACCTAATGAATCGCTGCCCCGAACCATCGCACCCCCCAAAATAAATAATATGGATGAAAAGTGATTGGCCAGTAAAAACATTTTTCAAAACAAAGTAGAGGGAAGTAAAAGAAGGAATGAAGATGATGAAGAAGAAGAAGAACAGGAACGCCAGCTCTCACAATGTTTGTTGGACCACTGGAACATTTTGTCTGCTAGGATCGTCATCATCCTTTGTATTATCCATTAGCAGCCCTACTGCTCAGAAAAAAACGCCTGTTGTAACCAGAGAGAGCAAGAAAGAAAATTGCATAATCTTTAAAGTTTTAAAAAATAATATTTTAAAGCATGCAACCTTGATTAGCTAAACTACCCTCAAACCCCACACACTCCCCTATGTTTTGAGGGGACGCGGGATATTTGAAGATGGACACAGACGCACGGCCATAGAAAGTGTTGTGCTTACTCTGTCGTTTGTTTACATTCCTGAGGGTAATTTTAGCTCCCCCAGTGGGAGTGGGGAAGGTTGGGGTTGGGGGGCAACGTTTCGTAGAATCTTGTCAGAGGCCGACTGCTCGCCCGGCGCAGTGGCGGCACCTGGATGTGTGGGTGGTAAGCCCCCATCCACCACCACCCCTGGTCCCCTGCCACACACATATACACAAACACAACCTTCATATACAAACACAGCGCGCACAGCCAGACACACACACACACACACTAGGGTTGGGGGAATCAGTTAAAATGATTAATGTTTATCGTCCGTCACTGGCATGACACAGTTAAAGTTTGTATGTCGTCATATTGAGACACATGGTCTTAATGACAGGAGTGAATTCATACACATACAATCCAGAATACACATTAACGTTATATATCTTACAAACTATTAGTTTAAACAAAAGTGTCACTGGTTTGGAAGCATTCTGTTAATGCTACACCAGTGGTACACAGTCTGACTCCCCAAACTAAGACACCAAGACCAAGCCAGCAAAGCCAAATACTACAAGTATTAGGGAAACACTCACCATGTGGCCATTAGCACTGCACCACACGGGATATCCCACGTGTTTTCACTGATGATCTGGGGTGCAAATTTGATTTCATTGTAGTTTTACAAATTTGCTACAAAAACAAAACAACGATCTATGTTTAAAATGGACCAAGTAGCTGATTCATCAGTTGCAGCCTAGAGTCCCCTCACAGGGCCACACACACAGTATCAATTTCTGACCATAGACAGGAAATGACAGATAGAAAGGGAGAGAGAGAGAGAGAGAGAGAGAGAGAGAGAGAGAGAGAGAGAGAGAGAGAGAGAGAGAGAGAGAGCAAGAGAGCGAGAGAGAAAGAGAGAGACTGAAGGGCTCAGAGCTCAGTGACGGGACCCAGCAAAACTAATTAGGCAAGGGATCAGGGCTAGAAGTTAAATACTGGGCTACATGTAATGAAAGAGGCAGAGTGGGGGACATCTAGGGGTCAGGCCCACACCAAACAGTGGTCCTCGGGCAATCTGGTATTGATTTTCACTCGTTGTGGGATGAAGGTGGACGTGGGTGGGGGGAGGGGAGCGGAGGGAGCCTAGGAGGCAAGGCAGTGGTGGGGGCCACCGACTAATGGTCTTGCAAGTTGTCAACTTGACAGTTTAACCACCTTTTGGAGCAGAAAACAACAAACAAAAGGATCTGCTTGCCTGACAGTGGTGATCCGCCAGTGAGATGATACTGCAAAGCCCCCCCCCCCCGGCGATGCCACCTCCACCTCAACCATCTCCACCACCCCACCACCACCGCCGGCGATGGAGAGCAGGGAAGAGGTCAGTATCTGGGAGAGAAAAATGCAGCAGCACAGTTCACTAAGCCCCAGAAGACAGGACCGTGTTCCTTGCCAAAACTGAGCTAACACACACAGACGCACCTTCTTATGAGTGATTACCAAAATCAATAACTGCAAATCAGTAAATTTAAATTCTTGCCACTCTGTGGGGCTTAAAAGGGTTCAGAGAAGAGCGATGGCCTGACAAGACAAAAATAGCTTTTCTTAATGGTTATTTTCATAAATGAAAGCTGCAAAAATGAGTCATTAGAATATGCGCCACATCTTCCTATTTATTCGCATTAATAACACTATTTAAGACAGCGTGTCGATGCAGCCTAAGCCTCTTCTTATTAAACTCTCACTCATCACTAATTGGTCCTCAGCACTCTCCTAGGTCATCGGGTTGGACCATCGCCGGGATAATAGAATGGGTGATCAGCCCATGTCACCCAAAGACACACAGATGTCCAAGTGCACCAGAGTTGCCTCTCCTGTCACTCACTCTATGAAGGCCGTCACCCTGAGCGCCTTCTCTCTCATGTCCCTAAACACTCCAAAAAAAACCTTTTCACTTTCCCCTTCAAACGGGCCTCGACACTGTCAGATAGTCAAAGGGGACTCCATTAGCCAGGCCTAGCCAACAGCACAACACACTGACTCACACGCTTAGAAACAAACACAGGCTTACAAAACACACACACAAACACGGTTACAAGCGCGCACACACACACACACGCTTAAAAACACACACACCCTTGCAAACACACACAAGCTCGCAAATACAGTAACAAGCACTCGCATATATAGATACATACACAAGTCATACATTCATACACACACAGAACACAAACATGCTCACACATAAACTTGCTCTCAAACACACACACAAAACATAATCACACATAAACCGTCTCACAGACAATCAAAGCACACACACAAACTGGCTTGCAAACCAAGTCACACACAAACACACCCACAAACAGCCACACAAACACAGTCCCGACAAACATACATACATACATACACACGGACACAGACGGGACACACACAAGGCTGTCCATGTCACATTAGAGTGGCCCCAATTGTCCCCATTACAGCTGGGGAAGGCCCCATCATGACGGATGCTACGGGGCCGGCTCACGTGTCAGGAGTTGTCAGACAGACGGGGGAGTCTGGACACACACGGCTGACAGGTCATCTTAATGCCTTCAATTAGCCCAATTAGGCCTGTCATAAACAATTCGATAAGTGCTCAACCAACAAAAACAGATAGACGCACGCGCAGGCAAGGGCTGCGTAGGGAACACACACACACACACACACACACACACACACACACACACACACACACACACACACACACACACACACACACACACAGAGCCTGGGAGGCATTAATGAGAAGCGTAATGGGTATATCAGCGATGGGACGGCTGACTTGTCTTTGGTGTCTAGGCCGGGATGCGTCCCTCTCCGAACCAAGCACTGTGCTCAGCTGTGCACTCTTGGCTGTTACCTGGTCAGTTCAAATTGTACCTTCTCCTTTCATTAGCGCGCATCGGCCTGAGAATCTGAAGGGTCGTGACAACATTAATTTAAGACGAGGGAAAGCAGATTGCCAGAAGCAGGTGCTATAAAGGAGATAAAACAAAAGAACCGCCTGTGAGATTCTGAGTGTGTAGGTCTATGAGTGTGTTGGTGTGTGTAAATCTATGAGTGTGTCTATGAGTGTACGTATCTGTGCGTGTGTCCATGTGTCTGTGTGTGTGTGTCCATGTTCATGTGTCCATGTCGTGTGTGTGTGTGTGTGTGTGTAAGTGAGGTTTTTCTCTGGTGTTCACATTCAGTTATTCTCCTCGCTGGGGTAAATTGATAATGACACAAAGGTGCTTTGGAGCAAAGAATTGTTGTGTGTTTGTGTGTGTGGGGGGGTTGATCAAGAATGTCCATGCTCTCTCTCTCCCCCTTGCTTTTAAAGATTGACAAAGCTGTGGCGAAATCTAAATATTGTTTCTAGCATGACTAAACAGGCCAACACCTCTCCCGGTGCAGGACATGGGATTGCGAGACATTGTTTGAGTTGCTCTCTGCTTTGTGCTATCTTATCGCAGTACAACGGCAACGCCCGCTGCTGCAGCCCCGTGCTTTTGTTCCTAAGACCATGTTTTAATTCACGTATTTGCATTTCATATCCACCCTTCATTCACGCTGTGTGGGGCACGTTTCAGGAAATGCGAATGAGCCCTTTAAATTCAAAACCGTTCGAGTTTTCAGTGTGTGCAAAGGACCACAAATATGTGGACCCAACGCATACACAAATGCACCCAAATGCACACAAACGCACAGACCATGCAAGCACAGGCACACGCATTTAACCAAGGCCCAAGCAATGACCAATATTTGAACAATAATTCTTAACATCCCCACAGCCTTGACCATATGCACCAAGCGAACCCTCCACAACCTCCCCAAAATAATTGTCTGGATCAAGCAAACACATTGACACTCTCAAAAAGGTAATAAGTAATATACTCCAAGAGTATTAAGGCAACGTTGAGCAATGACAGGGGACAACAAAGATACCCTGAGGTAGGGCTGAGGCTTCGGGGTTAAAGAGGCACAGGAAGATTTCAAACATTAGCATGCACTATGGAGAAACAGATGTTCCTGGTCACCAAGTTCAACATCATCGGCAACATCTATGATCGACCTCCGTCCCTGTGACTCTCTTTCAACCGACGGTCATTTGAAAAGACAAAAAAAGAAAGCCTGAAAGAAATGAAGAAAAAAAATGTAAAAGGAGGAAAAGACGTGACTGAGAAGTTGTAATGGAAAATTGCTTTTGGCAACTATTTGTTCTAGCACCAGAGTTTTTTTTTTCTTTGTGCTAACCCAGCAAGCTCCCCAATTGGAAAACAGGGCAGGTCCCTCTAATGAGTAATCTATTTCAAAGCAGTCGTGCCTGGGCATGACAGTTTACTGAGAGGCTTGAAGAACTGGTAATTACCAGTGTTACGGGGCAATTAATGCATATTACACTGCGCCACTCATGGCGGCGACTGTCAGCTCCCCAATAAAAATGAGCACTCTTCAGCTAAAGGGTGACATTAATTGGGTCCTTAATGACTATGCAGAGGAACCAAGCCAAATACGAACAAAACAGGGGAGTCACTCTGACTCCTGGAGAGGGCTGGAAATTGGACTAAAAATGAGATTAATTGCTGTTTAGAAAAAAAAGAAGGAAAAGATTGTGGCAAGGGGAAGGGGGGTAGAGAGAGGTTGGAATTATAGGGTGCAAGAGTGCAAGCGCTGCCCATCGAGATGACAATTCAATTCATTATTTTATATTTTTTCTACCTTAAGGAAAGGAGACAGACGTGCTGACAATTTTGAAGGCGGATCTGTTGGGTTTGATTGGAGGGATGTGGTGTGAGATGTTGTGTTTTTTCTTTTGTGAAAGCACCCACATATCTAGCCTCTATATACAATACATATACAAATATATGTATAATCAAATATAATATTGTCCTACATAAACATTTTATAGATGTGGTGAATCTCACAGAGATGATCTGATTATGCTTTTTCCTTGTATTAAACAAAAAATAAAAATAAAACCTAATTTAGAGGCGAAGTATTTATAAATTCATCCCTATTTCCATCAAAACTCATAGCCCATGGGATGTTTGTAATGGTCATAAAAACCATTTAGCAAGCCTTTCATCAAAAGTACATCTGCCAAATTGCAAGTCTACCGCCCCCGGAACCGCTTGTTTAGAAGTAAGTTCAGGATGCAGCAACCACATGAAGTAATTCAGATTATTGTTAGTAAATCTAAGCACGTACTCAATTCACACGCCACCTGAATAAGCAAGCCCGGCAAATCATAAAAATATTTCTGCATGCAAAACATGCCAGCATTTGCATACATTTTTGAGTTTGGATTTCCTCACTGCTTAAATATGCAGTTAGATATAGTCCGGCGCTGCCTATTGCGCTGTCACGCTGCACACTCATACTGTCATTGGTCCTGATAGAACTCACCCGCTTCAAAGGGGCTTTGCAACGCAGAGGAGAATGAGCAAATATTTGAATTGCAAAAACACATCATCTTGCGAGTGGGGTGTGGACGAGACGGGGGTGTGTGTGTGTGGGGGGGGGGACTTTTTGAGACAACTTTCAGAGTTGTCTTGAATTTTCCCTCTCTCTCAGTCACAGACACACACAACTAAACCACACCAAGCTAACACTGTGGGAAGGGGGGAAACGGGTTGGGGGGGATAGCAGCGTATTTCTATCTTAAGCACACTCCGCTAATTTAACAAATCCAAATTTGTGTAATGGGATGTGACACATTTTAGAGGGAATGAGGGAAAGAAAATTAACTATAATTTAAGTAGAGAACCATAAATAATGATTTTAACTACCCTTGAATTTAACATTGGAAAAACAAAATCACACCACACAAATTCAGGTTCTCAGACGACCTGACAGGGGATTGCTTACAAGCTGGGGGGAAATTGCTTATGTTTCTTTGTGAAAGGAATGAGTGGCACCACCATGCTGGCTGGGTCAGTAATATCAATGGGACGGCATTATGTTCGCGGGGAACTACCTTTCAGTGAAAAACATCCAATAAATATTTAAATACAATCACTCCAGGTCAACCTCAAAGACAGTTCGAGGCTTCTACAGAGGGTTTAGGAAAGGCTGCTATGAATAGTAGTCATCTTGTACCTTACATGACAAATCTGTATTATGACACATTTGAAAGTAGGATATTCTCCTCGATTGGAAGCCAGGTTAAGTAATACTTTTGAGTGTGTAGACAACCTCAACCTTAGGGCAGAAATCAACTGCAGGATGACGGATGGCTTTACTGCGCAATGACCTCCGCAGGCAATTTGCCCCTAAATCCATGACCTCTGTCGCAGGACTCTTGCCCCTAAACCAATGCTGCCGATAAGGGCGCTGCGCACCTACACACTACCTTACCTTGGTATGTTCATCAGCAGACCTTATCTGTGGCGGGAGGAAGCATGTAATAACTAAAGACAAGCTACAACAAAACCACTAACCTCACCTTGTCAAACACAATTTACGATGTATATCCACCACCCCAGCACGCCCCCTACTGTGTTGCTGTTAAAACGGTGATTTTGAGAACGAATAGAGCGATATGGCAAAGTTTGTTTGCAAGCTCAAGAGGGACTTGGAGCAAGCACTTTTCACCAAACTCCACAAAATCGTAAAACCTTTGGGTATGAGAGATGGTCGGAAATGTGTATAACTATTCTCTCTGCCAAAACACTGGTTTTGTGCGGACATATACACTAACAGAACTGTGCAGCAGAACCCTCCATTTCAGCGCTGTCGGGTCTGTTCGGGACAGTGATGAATGCAGAAAGAGGTTGAAGGTTGAAGTTGAGAGAAGGGCCGACAGGAAGGAGAAGAGAAAACATTCAGTGAAGATTACAGCGTTGAGTGTGCTAAGATCCTATGGTACTTTTTCCATTTGCAAGTGCGTCTGTAAGTGAGAATGAGAGAGAGCGAGGGGAAAATAGAGGGGGAGAGAGCAAGAGAGTATAAATTCCCAGGCAGTGGCATCAAGATGGGGAAGGAAGACTAAACATGACATCAAACGTTGCAATTAGCTGACCCCTTTTTTTCTCCCGGAGTCAATGCTTTGAAAAGTACTGATTCTAAAACCCTGATTAAAATAGGTTTGCTCTCTCATTCCAAATGACATTTGACAAGGTTAGTAATATTTCAACTAACTGAAAAAACATTCCCGTGGCCATGATGTTTTTTTTTCCATCGCTTTCCAGGGGCCGCAGGTAACCTTGCTGCGAGTTTCCCATGAACTCACAACCGAGATCTGAAAACATAAATGGCCAGGAAAAAAAGCTGAAAAAGAAAATAGGGAAGAGTGGTTTAAGGTTTAATGCGTGAAAAGCGAAATGCTCGGCTATCGTAATTCTGAGAATGTATTCTCCGTTCTAATTCAAACCACAATGATTACCCAAAACAGAACCAGTAGTCTTTTTGGTAACCATGGGCTTCATCCCCAGATGGGACTCAAGAGGGAGATGACAGGTTAAGGGATTGAATGTCTGAAACTGCTAAGCACCCCTCCTCACCAAATCAGAAGAGGTGCATTACATTGGCTCACTATTGAAAATGTAACGAAGATTTTTTTTTGAAATTTCAAAGAATTGGATTTTAATTAAACAGGTAGAACGAGGTAGGAACATCATCACAGTAGTGGTATATAGTGGTTTAATAAAAAATACGTTCTGATCCGTTGAGTGAGTCAACACTAAAATAACATTAACAACAGCTCAACCAAGGAAGACAAGCCAAAGAGAAATGTTGTACAATTTAAGTAAAATCTTTTGTAGAACTGCAATCTTGACAACAAGGAAGATAAGTCTAACAGTGGAGCAGTGATGAGAAGTTGGTTCAGGGAATAAAAAAAAACAGACGGGGGCCCAACTCGTGTCTGAAGTTAATGGTTTTCAAATCCATTCAAGTCAAAGGAGAAGAGAATGTGAAGTGTCGGGCCGGACGGCGAGCCAGTCCAGAGCTGGGTTGCAGCTGCGCTGGAATTGAAGTGGCACTTTATATCAGAGGCCTCTCACCAGACAACTCTATTCTGCCCTCCGTGACACACAGAGACCCATAATAACACAATACAATTGGTCATTTACAAAAACACTTAGCTGTCATTGGAGAGATGTATACTGGGTTTAACACAGAGGGATTAGTGGCTTGAATGTAACACCGACAAGAGATATCCCTCAAAATGAGTAATCTATTGCACTGACATATCCATGGCTGCCACTCAAACAAGGAGAGGCCCAACTCTCCAATGTCTGGGCAGAGTTTATGTGATAAAAAAAAATATATGTCTGCTCGTTATCTTGAATCAGTCCAAAAGAAAGGATGAAGCAATGTCCGTTTCAACTACGATGAAGAAACATTAAATTACTGGCAGACACAGCTGGAATATAGATTGCACTGTCTCTCTTAACCCCTTAAGATCTTCTAATAAAGGTTGACCTGTGGTGCTTATTTCATGATGCAATTTAATGTTCAGACTCTATTATTAGTCAGTAAGTACACCATTTATCAGGGAAATATTTTTGAAAGTCCTTTTTTTTGTTTTAAAATAAAAAGGTCAACATCCATGTCAGTGTGGAAGAAATAAAAAAACTTGGTTGACCCAAAATATCTTGTACATTGACTCCTGGAGTTGATGAGGCAAATCAGAAGGTCAATGTGTGGACACGAGCTCCTCATATGTCTGTGATTACACACTCCCACGGTGGGACAGGCAGGCTAGGAGATGTTTAAGCTATCAGGCAATCAGACCGCAGAGAGACGTGAAACTGAAACCAGAGGCAGGAGAGGAGAGGGCCGCCGTGGAACATAAATGCGAATGTTTTTATTTTTTACGAAGCTCTTAGGCTATTGAGAAAAAAAAGATTTAAATGTGAAACGTGTAACCCTTCTTTCAGACTTTTTTTGTGGCAGCGACATATTGTGGTATAAAATAGTAACGTAAAGTAATATCTATCGGAAAAACAAAACAACTAACATACAGAAATCCATGTTTATCTAGGGTTTCAACTTTGACTAGTGGTACATCCATCAAAGTGACAGGTATTGGGCACGGAAACAAGTCCAACAAGCTGATGCAAATAGCTGACATAGTTTCAACATCATTTATCTGTAAGTTAACTGGAGGACTAAAACAACTTTATAAGAATACATTTAAAATCAAAGAAAATATGTACTGTAAAGATACCGGGGGAATAATGCCATTTCAAGATATTCATCCCAATTTCTTTTATAAATATAATATATAATTACAATTTCTGTGCTACATTTTCTGCTTGTTGTTTATGAGGATAATGTTATATATGTTATTGTAATAAGCATGACAGTTAAGAGTGTTAATAGAGCTCAACAAATAAAAGACTATATACTGTAACTATGGGTAACTATTTCAAGTTACTATAACAATTATCTATTTCCAAAATCAGCGAAAGTCAGTGTTTAAACTATACAACAAACTGCACTGTATAGTCATGCATGTGTTTAAGCAATCTCTGCCGGGGTTTTTTCACCTGTCAACTGTTTTGATAATTATTTTATCTTCAAAAACCCACAGAATTAAAGTAGGTTCTTTTAAGACTTACACTGCATTCTTACAGAAAACAAAAAAGCGAGTTTGAAGTTAAAACGTAACAAGCAAATAGCCATTGAACAGGAAAAACAGGACAAGGTTATGTGAGGGACAGTAGGCCTATAAAAAGAAATCATTCGCCTTGGTTATCTATAAGGAACTACTTATCACTTGCACCCAGTGCCACACTGTGACTGATGGGCCTCCCCGGACCAAGAAGTACCGCCACACTATCTTGCACACGCAGAGCTGCTCTTTAAACACAAGGGCAACAAATATGAAACATTGTTTCCTTGCTGGACCATTGGGGGAAATTATTTTTATTTGCTGTAAGCTCTAAATAAAAAATAAATAAAAACATGAAATGATTTGTCCACTCTCTCGGGACAAATCACATGAAAAAAATTCAAACAAAGTTAAACAGTTAAACCTTTTCCTTGAATAAAAAACTACACAAAACATAATTTGATCAAATAAATACAAAGACACATATAGATAAGTTATCCACAACCACAGAAACTGGGACTATAAGACATTTTCAAAAAGCTGTTAAGCACATATATCATCATATATCAAGCCAGGAGAACCAGAACTAATACATGCTTTCTTTCGATCATTTGAACCGAGCAGATCAAAAAACCTCTGCTCTCAATATCGCCATAACCCTAAATGCTTTTCTTTCAAACCAAATGTCACGACCATGGGGTTTTAGATGGGAACAAAAGACCAATCCGATTTAATTGGGTAAATTCAGCAAAACATTGGTTGACATAGAGCATGAAACCCACTTTGGCATTTCATAAACTTAGTGTATCTAAAATGCCTTAATCATTTGTGTGGTGACTTACGTCAACCATGATATGCCAAGATTGCTTTTCCTTATAAAGACTTTAATATTCTCTTTGGCCTTTATTTGCAATTGCTTTGGTGCAAGGAAAACACTCTTTGCAACTCATAACAACCACCCCTGTAATTACCTCGCTATCTCCGCTGATCTCTCTTTGTGAGTTGCTATAGATGTGGACATGTCCGACAGCAATATGTCTGCACGCGCAGGCCTGTGTGTGATGTACAGCAAGCATCCTGCACACTGTGTGCAATCCATTTGTCATAAGGCTCATCTCTGTGTCAGGAAAATAAGCATAGCGTGTCTTATTTCGTGGTTGTGTACAGCGTGAAGATAATGCCTGAATGTCTTTGGGGGTTTCAAGGGGACGGAGCGTGCTCAAAAACCATTTGCCAGCCATCAACTCTCCACTTTTAGATTCACTTTTACAGAGCTCCATTCTAATCCAGACCCACTTATGTGCGCCTCCAGACAAGATCTCGCCAAGATGACAAATGTTGCTGACTTCTTCCGGGAGTAAAACCCGGAAGGTCAATTTAGGAGGAAAGAGACATAGCGTGGAAATGAAGAGTAGAGTATGAAGGAACAAATTCACATGTATGATGATATTCATTGTGAAGGCCGAGACAGATTGTTGGAAAGTTAAGACTCAAAAGAAAAGAAACAACTTCCATGACAAAACTAGAATTCATGGCACATGCTCGCTTTGCAATATTCTTAAGGAACCTCAACCCCCTCACTAGCCAGGGTGCTAATTTCCGCCTGCCCCTCGTTCACGCAAACCCGTGGCCGTGTCAAAGCATGTTCTCAGGCTCAATGTTTAATGGCAAATTTGGATAATGCACAGAACACTACCCTACTAAAATAAATGGGTGACACGGGGGCTTAGCTACCACTAAATCCCCCAGGCCGCCAGGAGACCTGAAGTGTGCGGATTACATCCCAGACGTGTTAAACAATGCGCCCCCCAACCCCCCAAAATGCGCATCCTTAAGACCATGAAATCCTCCAAGCATCAGCGTCGACTTGTCATTCGCCGTTAGTATTTTAAACCGCGTAGCCGGAGGAGGGGGGGTATTAGTACACCTCTGCGCTCAGCTGTGGCATGAGAAGTAACACTGGTAAAGCCCCCCCCCCCCCCCCCCCCCCCCCCCCTCAGAGGAACCTCCATTGTGTACGGCCATTTTTCTAACTGAGGAATATTCTGCAGGAGGATGTCAGTACAAAGGAAACAATAAAAGAGGTCATGTTTCTGCACAGCATGGGGTAACCATAGCATTATAAATGGGGAGGAGGGGGTCACTGGAACTGAAACAGGCCCAAGAAATGCTTTAAAAAACAATGCCAAGCCACTAAGCCAGAGATAAAAAAATGTGCAATTAAGTTGAACAGTAAAGGTGTATTAAAATGTCTTTAATGTCACAGTTTGGGATAAATACCTTTGCTAAAAGCAATTGGCTTCTAAGTCAAGTCAGCTTTAGTGGTATAGCTCTTTATCACATTTAAGAGTATGACCAGCTCAGATTCAGTTTAATTAGACGCTACCCCCTTAACCCTATAACCCCAAAGGGCTTCAAGGGACGCATTGTCACCTCACCTCTCAATATGTACGTAACACCTAGGACAACTAAGTAAGGGGGATGATGTAGCCAAGCACAGAAACACACGAACCGTCTCAAAGTCATGGTGCCATTCCTCAGGGACAACGTTGTAATGTCCAGCCGGATCGGATCAGTAGTCCTTGTGTGCATGCGTACAGGAAATCAAATTAATGTGGAAGTCATTCTCAACACTCAAAGCAGAGATTTTCTACAACATTGCCAATCTACTTGCTGAGCCCTGACTGTACAATGGCCACCACTGCTGATGCAGTGTACAATATGGTGTTTGTGTGAAATGGGTTCATGTGAAACATGGCTGTGAATAAACGAGACGATTCATTAGATTCAATTTGTAGTGGGAACAAAGGCGACTGCATTTTAATACCTGGCCATCGAACATTACTCTAGGATATAGGCCTAATCAGGTGCACTTCATAAATCATTACACTATTAATTAGGCATTCTTGGCCTCGCCACTTTACAAAGTTCAACAAAAATGATGGACATATCCATTAAAAACGAATACATTATGCAACATCTTGCATTGCCATTTTTAATTTGATGTCATAGCAATCGGATTGTGCAGGATGAGGCTACAATCGCAATATCTTAATGTTTCCGATGTAATATCTACAATATACAGTAACAAAAATTTGAAAAAGTTCCTTGCAGAGCTCAAGATGTCTGATTGCAGCTGTGTCAACTAATTTAAACCATCACATAAATCTGTTTTTTATCTGTTCATTAGCAAATGTGTCAGCAAGTAGATTAGCAATGTTGTAGAAAAGCTCTGCTTTGAGTGTCAAGAATAATGACTTCCACATTAATTGGGTTTCCTGTACGTACGCACACATAGACACACATTATTACATTAAACTTAAATATCTGATTAAAAAAACAATATGCTTCTCTGGACTTTTGGGGAAACTTCCTGTTAATTATCAAAAGAAATGATCATTTGACATTGCACACAAAGAATTTACATATTGAAAACAAAGGATCAGAGAAACGCATAACAACAGACAACCATGAATCCCTGTCAACACATTTTCGACTGGTCAAGCCAGATGATGTATAATGACAATCCCAAAAGTCCTGACCCCCAATCTCATACGAGACGGAGAAATGAGCCATACTGTCCCATTATATTGCCATAAATCAATTTTCCTGGCTGCCTGACAGCTTTTTATCAGATCTAACCTTTTCAAGCCTCCATTAGGTGTGCTAACATTTTCAACTCTGACACATTTGCAGTTTACGAATCTCACAGCTGATTAACTTTGAGAAGCGGCCAGTGTGTAACCACACTCATTTCCACAAAAGGTTGTCTGTAGGTTTTGGTTGGAAGGAACAGGGGGAGGGGAAGGTGGTGGAGTGGGGCCTGAATCGAATTATCTGTTTTCATTATTTATGCTTTCATTGTATTATTATTAGAACATACTTATATTCTGAAACATCTCTATATGCATTGTTGCACAAGAGAAACATTCTTTGATATAAATCATTTTTAATCCATTCCTCGTGCTCGGTGACTACCGCAGAGGTTTTGAATTTTCCCCCAATAATCGGACAAAATAAAACCTAAATGTTTTCTTCTCATTGTATCGGCTAGAGAATAGATATTCACTTTTAGCTAGTCAGGGAATGCTGTCAACACAGTGAAAAAAAACCAGGCAAATTGTGGTCTATCAAAAGTGGCATCAGAAAGAAGGTCTATATATGTATGGTCTTGATGTATGCCCTTCTGGCAAGTTTCCCGCAAGCTTTGAAATTGCGCTTGAGGAGTCATCAATATGAAGATTAAATTCTAGAACTGTTCATTTTACAGAATATTAAATCAATCAATCTAGTGTAACCATTACACCACATCCCACAGTCAAATAGCACATCTGGAACTTGCAATGGGCATGTGATAGTAAAAACAATTACTGACTGCAGAAAACATCTTCATAGGCAATCACATTATTTACTACTGTGTTGGTTGATTATGAAGATAAAAACAAACCTATTAAAGGAAAACTTTGGGATTTTTCAACCTGGACCCTAGTTCCGATCATTTTGGGTCCAAGGGACTAATGTGGACAACCATTTGTGAGATTGGTCTAGTATTAAGCGTAAACACTGCATCCATAATCCATGTTAACGGGCTGCTATGTAATCCTTTGGGGCATTTAAGTTCATTGCACGTCCTCTAAAAGTGCTTGTTTTTGCCACAGACAATCTCAGATTATATTCTATCATTATGGAATGGATCCCTACAGAGAAATAAAACATAAAACATGTTTCTTTACCTTTCGCTTGATCACGGTCTGTTTGTTATTGTGTCCATCCAAGTGTCACGCAATGAGAAGTCTTGTGAGAGTTGAGTTGTTGCAAAAAGAGAACGGTGGAAAAGAAGTGGGAACTGGAGCGAGGAGTTTGTTGTGTTGGACTACAGAAAGCGTAGTTTAGTGTTGTCTTAAAGATTAGGGTGACCAAGTGTTGCGTTTGTAAGTACAATAAGGAAATATCCTGCAACAACGCAACGCAAGAATTTCAGAGGGAGACTTCTCCTTGAGCGTGACTTGGTTGGACACAATAACAAACAGACCGGATCCAGCGAAAGGTAAAGAAAGAAGTTATATTTATCTGTAGGGATCCTTTCCAAATCATGGAATATAATCTGAGCCGGTCAGTGGCAAAAAGAAGCACTTTTAGAGGAGGTATATTGATGTGCGTAATTGCCCCCAAAGGATTACATTGCAGCCCATTTTCGAGGATTACAGCTGCAGTGTTCTCGCTCAATACTGGACCAATTTCAAAAATTGTTGTCCGCATTAGTCCCTTTCACCCAAAACGATCTGGAAATAGGGATCAGGTTTAAAGAAAAATTTTTCCTTTAAGTATTTACACAACTCACCAAACATGCAAACAGCAAACTGGAGGCAGAACATAGGCCAGGGTCTTATACAATACTTTGTTGTTGCGCCTTGCTCCGCTTGTATGTCATCAACTTCCCCAGTTGTTATTTCAGCCGTTGAACATGTGGTCTAATGAACTGATATAACATCATCTCCCATAAACTACACATGGAGCAATGACATCAGTAGCATAAAATAGTGACTAGCGTCAACTCTCATATTTAAGCAAACAGCATAGTTTTGAGACAAATCAAAACGATTCAGCACGTCAGTGGGCCTTACATACACTATGAGCTCAGCCATACTGTGATTAGATAAATAAGCAGTTAGCGGTTACACAGAGAGTTATGGGAGCACCTTTGCCAACCATAATTGATTTAAATACGTTACGATGAGGGGGAGGCAAGCCGAGGTGTGCCTCACGCCAGGGTCCATATTTCATTACATGCTGTGTTTAACCTTACCCACTTCTCCCTAGAACACACTGGAGGCTCATTATGTGTTTAATATCCACCAGCAGGTGAATAATTTTTATGCAACTCTGATAGTTGGGCGAGATGGATAACTCAATTATCCCGACATCCGTCAGAGCGCAGGGGCCGAGCAGCTCTGGAACGCCACCAGCCTCAAGATTGATGGCTGGAAGACACCGGTGGTGGCCGCCTCTCTATCTCATCCAGGCACTGGGCCTGAACACATGGTTTGATGCAGCAAAATACCCTCTTTTTTTTACACTCCCATTCTTTCCACCCTTTTTACCCCTGTCACCGTCGTCGTCTCCCCCCTTCCTCCAGAGCGTAGGTGAAGCGTCATTACCCTTCACTCCATTGAAGAGGTTTGTTATGAGGTTAGTGTGTTGGCAAGATTATTGTTTGGATGATGAATACTGTTGGTGAGGGCTTTGGAGGCAAAATTAGTTATGTCGGCTTGTTTTTTTCCTCTCTTTTCTTCTTTCTTTCCAGAGAAACATGTCACCAGTGGTCACTTTTTGCATTGCTCGCAGGAAAACTGAGAATAATTAACTCAAGCTACGGGTATAACAGCGCCTTGGAGTTCTGAGGGAAGGAGCAGAAATCCATGAAAAATAAGCAAATCACTGGAAATGTCAATCAGGGGCCAGGAGAGTAATTACAAAAGCAGTGATGTCACTTCAAGGTCAGCGGAGAGGGGAAACCAAAGGCTCTGCAGTGGAATCTGTCTTTAAAGAATGGTTAACAAACACAAGCACTGCGCTCCCGGGAACCCGTCTCCTGAAATGATAGCGCTAACGAGAAGCGAACGGAGGATGATGTCAACCATCCAATCACTCTCTTTCTCTCTCGGTTTAGTTCATACATTTCTGACTACAAATGAGGCAACGACCCCAAAAATACCCCCACACACACACACACACACACAAAGACGACCATCACTGTGGCTCAGAATATACAACGCATCAAGCCTAACAATAATAGAAAGCGGGTACATTTTGAAATGTCAGCAGTAAATGTCAATTAAAAAACACAACAGTGCTGGAAAAGGTGGAGTCTGAAGGGACTGACATTTTGTCTTTCTTTTTTTTGACATGCCAGCGTTTATCTGACCAGGCCATTTATTGACATGACATGAATCTACATTGTCATTTCCTTAACACACTTTGACAAGGACGCCTGAGCGAATATCAATTAGAGATACCCCAGGGCGTCTTAGGTTCAGTGCAAGCTTTATCCCAATCAACCAGTCAGTTAGTTTCCAGATTTCCTGATATAATGTAATGTCAGCCTTGACCGTATGAGAACACTGATAGACAAATGCCACTTCCCTAATCCAAAGTAAGAAAATGCACGCTTGTATTAAAGAAAAGAAATAAAAAAATGACCCTTTTTCTTAACTTTATGTGCATATTACTGTATGTCATCTTTGATGGAGTGAGAGGTCTTCTGGAGCACGGTTAATGTTCCTCATTGTCTAGGAATGTTCTGTTATCCATGCCAAGCATTTGGTGCCGACACATTAATAAACTTCGATTTTCAAAGAACATAAGATAGTACATTTGTTATACACATGTACAAATATACAACTCCTCTGTCCACTTTGCTTTCAATTTGACCACCACAAATTAATTGTGTTTTACTTTGATAATGACTGCTAAGCTCATAGCTAATTTAAAGTTTGTTTGACTTGTTAGAACTATATAACATTGAGCCACCTTTCACCGTCTCAGTTTACTAAATATCACAAACAATTCTGACAGTAATGGATCGAGCACTAGCAAATTAAGTACATTTTCTTCCTGGACATTTGCAATTTCCAAAGTATATTACAAATACAGTATATGTAGGCCTAGATAAGTATTTTAGAAAATAAGACATATTTGGCTTAATGATACATGACTGAAATCATGTCTGGTCTACATTTTAACTCCACACGTTTAGTTTTTTTCTAGTGTTGGTAAAGTATTTGTAAGAAGTTACATTGATTTGATAGTTGCTTTATCGTGAATCATGAAGCCCTTGGATTGTTATCAAGCTCAAAAATATATTACTCCGCAACGGTTATCTGATATTCATATAAATTGATATATTACAATGTCAACAAAAATAACTGGTCAATGTACTATTACAAAAAGTGACAGTTTATAGTGAATCAGGAAATTATACATTTTTAGATTCAGATAATCAATTGTGTCTTTATCTCTACTGTGGTTGCCAGACATTTAAACTACTATGCTGACATGCCAACATTGAGGCTCAGAATACGAGAGATTGAGACACAGACAGAAAGGTGAGGACAAAGAGATTAAAAATGAGAGAAAGAAAGGTAGAGATAGCGACAGAGAAAAGGCAGATGGAGAGAGGACAGCCTGCCTCCTCATAGCTACAGCGGCCCTCCAAGTCTCTCTGCTCTGCTGGGCTGTGCCTGGTCTCAGGACACACAGGCAGGGGTGTGGAACCTTCTGGCACCCCAGAGCCATGTCACAACGTGTCAGCCGGCCGCATCAGCTGATGGGAGGGGTGGGGGAGTGGAGAGGGGTTAGGATGGGAGGGGGGGCTGTGGGTGTTGGGGTGTAAGCAAGGCCGGTGGAGGCAGTGGGGGTGACCTTTCAGCTTGCGTCTGTCTGGAAGTCCCGGTCAAGGCTGAGCAAGAGAGCGAGGGATGGAGAAGTCACGCGTGAATGCTCTTCTCCCCCCCTGCCCCACCCCCCACTTCTCCCCTTTCTCTCTATTTTGACGCCCCCCCCACCCACCCACCCACCCCAAATTGCCCTGTGTTGTGTGCCCTGGCACACACAAACGTGAAACTTGCAGAGTAAGGTCGTCTACAGCAGTGGTTCCCAACCTTTGACTTTTGGTGTACTACTGATTTGTTATCAAAACCTTTCACGGACTACCTCATATGCAAACGGTAAAAACAGATTAAAAGACCTCAGTGCCAGTTCCCCCTTAATCCACAATTATAACTGCAAAACAATTACATGGCCATTGGGAAACAGTGGAAAGAGAAAGTCAGCAACGACGCTAATGCTCCCAGTGTTTATTTAGCAAACACAAATCAACCTTAAACATCAATGGAAAACATGATGGAATGCATAAAGCGACAGAGAAAACCATACTACTATATTAACTGAAAATATATTTATTTTCAATTATCTATATAATTTTTCACAGGTATCACAGGTACCACGCGGTACTACAGGTTGAAAAACACTGCAGGACCTAATTTTATAATGGTATCAGCTACCCAGCATTTAGCCATATACCTGAATATGATGCTGGATGTCATTGCCCTTAGTTCAGGAAGATCTGTTATGTAATCTAATAAAAATCTAACCAAATGCACAAGGTGAAATAATGATCCAATTATAATATTAATATGGCATAATACTGCAGAATGTATCCAAGTGTGTAGTCTTTCTTTATGCCCAGTGCAGCATGCAAATGTATCCAAATTGCAAATTGTGGTTATTTTCTTTTATGAAAATACAGAAAAAAACTATCTTATTTTAAAATGAAATGCGGCATGGATGTAAACAGTACTACAACTATATGGGGTAGGTATTTACGGGTAAAAGGGTATTATTTATTATAATCTGTTTGCAGGGAGTACTTCTAAACTATTGTGACCACGGCACTTTAGGCTTCACAATTGAAACATTGGCCCATATATATGCTGCTGTAGGTCAAATGTGTACACGCTCACATACATGCACACACACGGCAGTTCCTGTCTAAACGTTCTGATCAACAGATGCCAGGAATTAATCACCCATTTCCTCTCTTTCCTTTCAAAAACAGTTTGTGTGTGTTCTGGAGAAACAAAATTGCGCTTGCAAGCACACACACACCCACAAGCACACCCACACACACGCACAGGGTGTTTGTAAGGAGCTCCAGCTAGACCGTTATGGACTGTACAGGGGCTAAACTGTAATCTTACAGTGTACAGGAACAAGCCGTAGTGGAGCGATGTGGAAGTGGAAATCTGAGTGGTTAGTGTGCGGTTTAACGTGGTGGAAGTGGTGAGTGGTTTAGCGATGACAATGCCGCTCTGAGAAAGGCAGATAGTGGTTAATGGTCAGTGGGAAAGGAGAAGTTGGCAATCTACGGAAGGGCATTAACCACATTGCATTGCACAAGACTTGCGTTAACTGTGTGGTGATTTCAGATACAACATTTATATATATTTATTTATATATAATCACACGCTGCATGAAGTGCCATTAGAAATAAGGGAGAGTTGAGAACAAGAGAAGGATTCAGGTTACCTGTTACAGTAGCTCCAGAATTGTTCAGTGAGGTAGGTGCAGTGGCTTTGGTCATCTCCGAACGAGGCCTTGCTCTCAATCCAGTGGACAATGTGTCCTTCAACAACTTTTAATAAAATATACATAGGAATACATAAATAAATAAAATCAAACAATAGTCAACTACATCATCCATCACAGAGCTGTTCATTAATTCAGGTGTTCAATAAAAAATATAAATTCAGGGGCCAGTTAGCTCGGTTAACTGGGGGACAAATACAGTGGTTTTTCCATTAAAAAGCCTTGACAGACAAAATATTTTAACAATGACCATTTGTGGCTTGGTAGTTGTATTGAAATTAAATTAAATTGGGAGACATTTACTCACCTATTGGCACCTCTAGGATAATATCTGGTGTTTTATCGTAGCCCATAGCTCTCAGTTGATTTTCATCTGTAAACATAATTTAATGTAAACATTAAATGAGCACATATCGTAGGAAAGTGGCTGAATAAATAATACAATATTGGTGAACAGAGATACTTTTTTAGGTTTTGTTTGGTTAGATGCCTTCATCAAAGAATGACATAAAAAACAATGGGTGAGCAAGCTATACATAATTTGTCCAGGTGGTCATAACAGAAACCGCTGGTATTAGAAAGCAGAGGACACGACCAGAGGACAGCAGCACAGTGAGACCATTACCTACATCTGCCACTTATCTGCTAGAGCAGCACAAAAACAATCTGTAAGAGTCTCCGGCTTGGTGGTAGAGCTCCATAAAGTACCGGGCGAGGGGAGGGGGACAAGGTTGGCACTACAGAACCACTACCCCCGCGTAAGCCTGACCTCCGCTTACAGAGGCCGCCGCCATCGTCCTTGACTCCAGGCTGTGCTTTGGCCATTACCCCTGCAACACCTGATTTCTCCATTAAATCTCGAGCTGACCAGGTCATTCAATTCCATGGGCCTCTCTCTGTCTCCAGCCAAGCTCAACTAATGGGGTGTGCAGGGGTGGGGGGTTGGAGTCGGTGATCGGCTGTGATTTCAGCCAGGGACGGTGCAAGAGAGTCGAAGGTCTCAACCAACCATCCCAGATGTCTGAGGTGGATGGGTCGGTGGTGGTGTGGTGGAGGGGGAGACAAGCCAGCTCTTCCCTTACTCCTTCTGGGCTGTTGACACCGTCATGTGGCTCGGATCGCGTTTTTACATCATCTTTGATTAAAATTAATGACCCGTCCCAACCGTTGGGTGGCTTCTTTCCAATCCATTTATCAGGGCCAGGGTGAGGGCCGCCATTGTGTCCCACCCCCCCTGAACTCTGACAGTTTTAGAACAGTCCTCCGTTAAGCCCTGTAGAAAGGTCAGCACTCGAGGGCCATAATAAATGATTTGGTCTTGATGACGGAGAGATTGAAGTCCGTCTGTCATCACTCATCACTCACGGCAAGGTGTAATGATAATGGCGATAGAATGGTTTTACCATTTCCCCCACCAGAAAACTCTTTATCCTGATATATATCTGGACCAAGATATTGATGTTGAACTCATCCATTAAATCATTTGCAGCCAAATTGATGATTGCTTGGAGAAACGGTTTGAAAAGGCATTCAAAAATGTATTTGGTTGTACACCAGAGATTTCTTAAAACAATATCCTCAAATAAATTATTTGGAAGTAATGGCCACAAAAAAATTCTCCCTGTACCTGAACATCAGGTTAAAAAACAAGTGATAGTGTGCAGTGTATGGTAATTCAGAAGTTCAATTATCTAAGGCAAACAATTTACAACAAAAGTGTGATCCCCAGACACCTTATCTAGGTTGTATATCTCTAGAAAGAAATCCTAGTGGTGGAGTGACCCAGGAGGATAAGCCAGGGCTACTAAACAAACATTAGACCCAGGCCTTTGAAGCTCTTATTTCTTTAAATATTCATTACGGGCCTTGGTATAAATTAAACATTGGGAGGCTGGGGGTGTGGATATTCAATAACACCTGCTGGTTGTTAGCAGATCAATTGGAGATAACATCCACTACATCAGTCATTTCCAGGTTTCCCTTTAACCGGATAACAACATGGATACAATGGGATTGGGTTTAGTGGGATAGCTTACCAAGAAAGGATAGGTTCCTCTCTTTCAGCCTGTCACACAGCAAGACCTCGTGCTCCTGGCCGATGGCACTTGGGGCAAGGTGTCAAGGAATCCAAACAGCCATGACTGCATCTCATCAGATTATAATTAATTAGTACTGAAACAACAACAACAACATCTGATAGTGTGTGTGCGGAGGGAAGTTCTGATGAAATATTTAAACAGAAAGACGCAAAAGCATCCATCCGACAGGTATGTTGCTAAGGAAACCAAAAGCTCTTCTTGTAATGGCTTAGTGGGATGTTGCTTTGGCAACAGGTTCCATGACGCCGGTGAGTATAATTTTATTTTAAATGTATGCACGTAACAGAAATAAGGAAATACATTTCTCTGAATTATTGCCTTGCTTCCGTATGCCATTGATCCACAGGTACCATCACCTTCCAAGCGAGACGCTGACTTTTCAGGTCAAACTTAATGAGGTTTGATGAGACGATTTAACAAGTGAGAGGTTGAACGAGCAGAATAGAGAATGCAAAGATAATGAAAATGCATACACAGCCCATGGAAAAGCAACTTAACTGAATACATCAGAAATGTTTATAGAATACATACTTTCTGTAAATACATTATGTGCTGGACTCCATATAAGGCATTTAAATTTTCCAGAGGGCCAGATCATTCTTTAAAATGAGCTTTGTTTAGAGAGGGAAAAACACAACCCCAAAACAAACTCCTCCGGCAGTGGGATACACCCGAACAGACGCACAGCACTCAAAGGCTGGTTAATGCATGCATACCCTGATCCCCACACGTGCACTAGAGCCAATCTAGTGATGTGTAGATGGAGTTGTTCCAAAGCACACAGCAGTGGGGCGGTTATCGTGCGCTCTCTGTGGCGTGGAGCGACTCAATACGAGCCGACACTAAAGAGGGGATTGGGACGCCTCGTGAAAGAGGGGAGGGCTGAAGGGCTCGTGGTGGGACAGGCTCGACCGACCACAAACAGAAGGCCGCAAAAAACAACAACAAAAAAAACATCACAAACCCTCACCGCGCCACACATGCTGAGGGAGGGCCAGGCACAATGACAGACAGACACATGGACACAGACACCATCATGGTCACATAATTAAAAAGGCCCCCTTGCTCAAAGGCTAAGTTGGTTTTATCTCTTCAGCCGTTTTGTTTCTGAAACAGCCTGG
>JACYXH010000479.1:780517-1048247 GCA_026745465.1 Lota lota | reverse complement strand
TTCTCCCTGATCGCAGCGAAATGAGACTCTGGCTCTAGTTGTGGGCATGTGTGTATATGTGTAAGTGTGTGTGCACATGTCTGTGTATGTGCATATGTGTGTGTGCATAAGTGTATGTATAAATGTGTGTATGCATGTGCTTGTGTGCCTGTGCGAGCGTGTGTGTTATGTTTGAACCAATGCTTGGGAGGGTGTGCCATAGAAAGCGGCTCCCCAGGTCAGGCCATTAAAGTGAAACGAAGGCTGACTGGAGCTTTCTCCCCTGAAAAGGAGTAATTAGTATACTTGTCAAGTGAAGTGCCACGCTGCAGCGCACTTCCCCAGTGCACGTGCACGCACGAGCAAACATACACGCAAACACACACACACACACACACACACACACACACTTCACCTACTCTTCCTTACCCTCTTCTTGCTAATGAAGGGCCCTTAAGCTCATTATTTGAAGAAATAAATACACTCCAGCAGTCTCCCCTATTGACAGAGAGAGCGAGAGAGATACCTGATGACAATAGATGAGAAAGTAGAACGGGGGGAGGGGGATTTTGGAGTCTATTTAGAATATAAACAAAATAAAAAAGGTATTGAATTATCGGTGTAGCACCTGATCGGAAGAACATTGAGAGCACTATGAATTGTGTCACGGAATCAATGTAGACACTAGGATTCGCAGAGAATTGATAAAAAAAAGCAGGGCGTTTATAACCCCTGCCTACATGGCTCCTGTAAAGGAATGTGACAATAAATCTTAAAAGGCCGGTCGAAATTGCATAGTTACAAAACAGAGAGAAGCAATCTAATCCTGAGGTGGGCCTTGGGAAAATGGAAAATGGTCAAATAGCTAGCAAAATTGACTCTTTGAAATAAAAAAGTCTAAATCGAGAGGCACGTGAACTTGTGTCACCACAGGAGTAGAGACCGGGATTCAAAGATAGAGAACAGGAGTTCTTCCTCAATCAACTCCCACCAGGATAGTGTACTGAGCATATGGTGTTTGACTGGCAGCAATCCCAAATGTCCAAAACCTACATGTAGGCATCCTTAAACAACCACTAGTTTCTCCGTAATTACCTCCTGTATCTGAATTCCCTGTAAATCCCTTTTAGATAAAAGTGTCTAAGTCAGAAGGGAGTGGGGGTGAGGTGAGATAAATGACTAAGTAGTAACTAGTACCGCAGAACAGAAAGCTAAACACGGACACAAACAATGTGCATTGAATGCTTTGCCTGACTGAAAGTAGTGAGCAATAAGTATAGAGCTAATTTCATACCTAAATGGAACAGAGCGATAATTCATGATACAAGCTACACCTGTGCTTGACCCTGCAATGGCGTCTCTGTGGAAAGGGTCTATTTCAAGAGGACCAATTAAGGGTGGACGTGCTAGATCATGTGCATAGCACATACATCTGATTATGTAGCTCCACGTTCATTCCCATCTGCATTCACTTAGCCCCTAACTCAACTCTCGCTTACTACCATAGTCACCCGATTCAACCAAAAACCAAGTCTCAATTACACACGTAGTCACCTGATTCAACTGTTAATGCTCACTTACACAACTCTAAACGAAACCCTCACTCACACATATATTCACCCGATTAAACCGTAAGCTAACTCTCACTTACACCTGAATCAACTGTCAATCACCTCGTAAGTGTACACATAGTCACTTTATTCAACAGTTAACTCAACTCTAAGTTAAACATACATTTACCTGATTCAAATGTAAACCAATTCAAATGTAGCCAATTATGTATTAACGACACAGTGAGTAGAACAAATCTACATACGGTCAATGGCATAGTAGCAGATGTCTGAAAACCTTTTGTTTTTGCTGTCTCTCATGCAGTTCACCATTTTGTTGTCCCTTTCCCTTGCTGGCATTTTTTCACGAGGCAGGGAACATTATGGATGTTGATATCATATTGAATACGTAATAAAAACTGCTTTGAATGTATTGATTTATTTATACACGCCACCAGATAGCCTTTCAGTCCGCATGAGTGATGCGCTCTCCAATACTTTAGGGGGGAGGGAAGTGCTGGGAGGGGGAGGATATGTAGGGGGAGAGGGGCAGGCGTAATATGTGTGTGTCCTGTGTGTGTCGGGGAATGGGGTGGGTGGAGGAGGGTGGATAAAACACCAACTAGCCAGCAAAAGCAAAACAAGGGAAAAAGACCGAAAACAGTTTAAAACTCTGTATTGATCCCGCGCTAGTGATTGTACATATATCCCACTCTCCCAAAGGCCCCATTCCCATGTCTCTTAAATGCAAAGGGAAAAAGACGGGGAATAAAAAAAGATGGTGCGAGGCAGAGGCAAGCATCTAAACCTGGTTGAGGGTAATGTCCCTTATATAGGAGGCTATTGATCTTCACAGTGCGTCTGCTTGCCCTCCCTCTGGACACACAGACACACACAGGGAGGGGGTTGGGGGGCAAGATGGATATGCCTGCCAATAGCATTGGAGCAACCTGTTAGCTAATTGCCAGCAAAGACAATTATCCTGGCATTGTTTCATAATGGAAACACATTACAGAACTCTAATATACACATGGGGAGACAGGCTGATTTGACCGTGGAGGCTGCGTGGGCAGTGGTTCATTGCCAAAGGGCACGCGGGTCACTGCTGGGAGGAAAGGCAGGAAAGCTTTGTCTCAGCCTGACAGGAGAAGTGACCCTCTAGCTTGCATGCTGCAATTAAATAGTACTGCATAAGGCCATTATTATTAGACTTTGCATTTGTAAACGTAATTAAGGTTAATGGTATAGAATAAAGTTGATCTCAGATCTGATTTAAAGAAAATTGCTTAAAAATAAAGCAATAAAAACACGTTCAACATAATTAAGGTAATGGGTCTATTCCCAATGAAGTGAAGCTCGCGCTGAAGCTTTAACTGTGGCCACGCTATGTGTAACTGCCAAACTAACCCAAAATCTATTTAAAAAAAGTTTCTGGCTCTCAATGTCAAAATATGGTAAAAGATACAATAAAACAATAAAGCACAATACTATATCTGTATGCACTGTATATAGAGATGGAGGAGTGTGCTCTGTAAGGTATTTGAGACAGCTTCTCCTGGATGGATGTT
The DNA here is from genome assembly GCA_026745465.1 of Lota lota. Lineage (NCBI taxonomy): Eukaryota > Metazoa > Chordata > Actinopteri > Gadiformes > Lotidae > Lota > Lota lota. The sequence goes on along the minus strand of JACYXH010000479.1, from coordinate 1,045,150 downwards.
CTGTTGTACAAGCCACTCAGATGTGTATTTTGACAGGTGGTGGATAACGGCGGGTCCAAAGCAATCACATCTCTGACTTTGACAAATGGCTGTGGTGTGGCGAAATTGAGAATAAAACACACCCAATTTAAAATCTCTTGATTAAACCATGGGCACGTCTTCCTGACACAATGCATTTTACTTTCTAAGCAAAGGGCTACCAAATACTTAAACTCTATGGGATTTACTTATAAAAAAAAAAAGACATTGAATAATGGGGCACAGCATGTCAAAGTGGCTGTATAGTGCTTGAAAAGAGAGAAGTAATGACCAAAAAAAAAGAATTTGGTACAATTTGATTACAATTGTTCTGTCTCTCAACTTGTCCATCAACATTTCCATTTTCTTTTTTGTTTTGTCGGCCAGACTCAAAACGATGTGTGTGTGTGTGTGTGTGTGTGTGTGTGTGTGTGTGTGTGTGTGTGTGTATGGATGGATGCACTGGTGGGTGAAGGAGAATGAGTCGGGGGGCTAGGAATCAGGCTGGATGTTGGTTATAAATAACACTGATGAAGTGAGCCAGCATTGATCCAAACTGCAGCTGAGAGGTGGGTGGTCCTCCCCAATGCTTAATTGCCAGTCACAGGCCCTATAGGTGGCCGCTACCACACTACACTAGCAGTGGTCTGTCTCTCATTAGACCCAGGACAGGCTGAAAAAACAGCGCCCAACTGCGGTGATGGAACAAAAATTAAGGACGTGAGGAAAGAGAAAGAAAGAAAAAGGGCGGAGATTAGTGGTCCAATCAAGACAGATGGAGGGAATGATAGAAGCGGGTGGGAAATGGGAGATGTTTGTTACTCACGCACTGCACCCTCCAGGTCCTGGAGGTACCTGTCCAGTATGACACGAGCCATCAGAGCAGGGGAGAGATCCACCTGGGGAGAAATAGGAAACAAATGTGTAAGGAAAGCTTGGAAAAAATAGAGAATTGGGCCTAATGAGAGCCAATTCTAGTGCATCGAGCGAGAGTTAAGGCTATTTCACAATGGAGGCAGTATGTAGGAATGGCTATTGTCTGGAGAGAATTGCTCCATTGAGAAGCCTTCGGAATGAATTCCCCCTATGTCCAGCGTGAAGTGTTAACATATTTCAAGAAGAGCTGGGAGAATTACGGTAGTGAAATAACACAGCGAGGGCGCCTCAGGCTGATGTCACATAGATAATAGGGCCTCTAATGGCTCTGAATGATCTTATCCAGTTTCAGAAACCTTGACCCAACTTTGCTCAAATCTTGTGAAGATTTTTTTATTTTTTTCTGTGCGCCTCTTGCTGTGCACTAACCTTTCCCACAAGAAGAAGAAAGAAATTGCCGTATTACACTGCCAAGACACCCTTTTAAAAGGCCTTCCGCTCTCTAAATACTAAATAGAAAATAGTAGTCTTGTTTAAAATAAAAAGGCAGATAACAATAAGCACTGGCAAGGCCTTTAATCATTCTGCTTCTAAGAGGCAAAACTCTAGGAACATAGAAAAAATACCAGAGGCATTCTGGGTAACATGCAACGCTTAATAGGAAGGAGATGGTTTGAACTGGGAGACACCTTGAGAGGTGTGTGGCGAGGGTGGCTTTTGGTGGGAGATCTTACAGTTGGAGAAGTATTAATGAAGTGGGGCTGAATGCCTGTGTGTTAGACCAAATTATGCATTGGTGGTCGAACCCTGGCAACAAGTAACCTGAGTAACCTCTGTGTCACCATCACCACATTAAATATATTTTAATATACAACCTTTTGATACTTCGATGACGGATGTATAGTGAAATCAATCATACATCCAAAACAAAATGACAATTTTAGAGAACAAAACTATAGTAGTTAGGAAAGTTAGGAAACCCTTGAGTCTAATTTGTACACCCTCCTAGTAGTTACTAAATCACCTTGCCTCTTCATGGAAGGCATTAAAACAGCCCTGCGAAGAGTCTCCTGCTATTCTTAGCCACTTCGTTTTGAAACAATGGTCCCGCAGCAAGGGATTTTTCTTTTGTCTGTCTTGTTAGCATAATTGGGAACCAAAAGTGAATTTGCCCTCAGCAATAATGAGATGGGAGTGTTTCATTTCCTTCCTCTTCCAGATATTGCTAGCAGCAGAGCAGGAGAGAGCTCTCTGTCTACATACAGTCTTAACAGCGGTAATATTTGTTAACATCTTCGTAACATTGCATGAAAAAGAATTACTACAATTAGAAGGTATAGGAGCAGTCCCAATATCACATCAAGTCAACAAATTAACAGTCTTTTTTATTTATTTAATCTGAGGACTACAAAGCAGCTGTCTATCCTTCAATTCCTTTCTCTCCATTTTCCAAATCTATTTTGATTAACCTTCTCAGTTTCTTTCCAATCCAATCCTACATATATTAATTTCCATGGGTTTCATTCACCTCAAGATAGCGAGAGCGCCAGATTCCGGGTAAACCCACATCAGAGCTGACACATGAAAAATGGCAACATTATCAACGCCGGCCTTGCTTGAATAAGGACCACCTGATTAGTTCAGGTACTCACATCCTCCTAATTTTCATATTAATCATTAGTCCAACTCCATTCTAAAGTCATGGCTCTCTGCGAGGTTAATGTGCAACCAACATTCACAATGCCTGCAGAAAATAATTACAAGGTACCATTTTATTTGCTCCCTATGCTAACAGGTATCACAAGTGCTAAGCTTTACTATGTGTTGTTTAACTGACATTTACATTCAAATACTGCCACTTTTTTGGTTATTGATAGGGGACATGATAGGAGATTGAACAGATTCCCTCATTGTTAATGGTTATCCATTGTTAGAAATATAATGTATATATTTGGGGGAATTGAACGAATTGTATATAGTACAAATCTATAGGGAATATATATAAAGTGGAGCTCAAGCCTTTGGGTTGAGGCGAAGACTTGACCACTGACCCCTGCATCACCTGTCCGCAGTTTGCCGTAACTGAACACCAATTTGGTAAATTGCATAAAACACCAAAAGTATTTAAACATCTGCTTAAAAGATGGTAAAAGCTAATTACATTCAATAATTGATAATAGTGCAAACTATTTGACCAATTTTCATAATCACTAACAGACAACTGTGCCAGAACATCCCCCCACTGCATTTTTTAAATAGGGGCATTTTCAATTGTATATATATAAACGTACTTCTCTACCATCAGTCTTAACAAAAAGAAATAGTGGAGTTCAAAAGACAAAGCTAAACAAAAAAGAGAAAGGGCAGGAAAAGCCCTGCAAATACCTCATTGGCCAACTCCAGAAGAACAGGGGCAGTAGGATGGGCCTTGGCTGCACTCAGATACCTTCATTACAACAAAGAACAACAGCAGCAGTGAAAACAAAACAAAACACAAAAAAGGGCGGAAAATTGCCTACAAAAGGCAGACAGAAGGGGGGAGAGAGAGGGGGGACAGGGATCAGGCCAGCCGAGACATGTCCGTGTCCCAGGTGACTGGGTCCCTGGATGGCATATGGCAGGCATGGTGCGGTTTAAACGGCACTGCTTACAGGGACTCCGATTTCCTTCAAGCCAGACAAGGCATATGATAGTTTGTTAACCCCTCACCGCCAAAATAAGCCTTTTTTCCCTCGCCAGTTAGCGCGCCGGCTCCCCCTTCAGATCTTAGCCAGATCCTTGCAGAGGTTTGTTGTCGTAAGTGAATTAGAGGTGCATTACCCCGGCCTTGTTTTCACTGAACAACAGGCTTAATAAGATAGATAAGGCTAATTGCAATATGCAAAGGAGCATGGTCTGCTTGCAGTCCGTTTTTTTCATTTTTCATATTTTTTGTTGTTTTATATTGAATTACAGATAATCAGTCCATGATAAGAAAAAAAAATCCAACTGCTGTTGATTTGCTTATTTATGTTGTTAGCGTTAATTTGGACAAGGGAAACAAGAGGATTAGCTTCCACCCCAACAGACCTCCAGCAGCTCGAGGAGCACAGCAGGTGCCTGCTGGAGATCTAGAGTGGATACTGGACGAGATTATATCGCTCATGGCTGAACCAATTTCTCTCAACAGGGGGGGCCACCACGGATCATATGACTTTAGCGTCTTCCTCATCCTCCTCCAAACAGGGGAGAAGGGCGAGAAGAGAAAAGGTCATGGATAGGGAAACGAGTGATCAAATGAGAAATGTGTAAGAATACAATACAGACCAAGAGAGTAATGTATATAGAGAGTAATGGAGTACCTTTGGTAGTGTTTCTCGATGACATCTGGTGCATGGTGTCGGGAGATGGTTTTCTTTGTCCTCTTCTGATGTAAATTAAGTACAACAATTTAAAAATCTTATCATCGTTAGCTCCATATTTAATACATGTGATTCAATAAATAATAATCATAATAATAAAAATGCAATATTAACAAAGTCTTTACTACCAATATTTTCTATTATAAAACAATGCTGTGTATACGTTTGTTTTTACCACCATACATGCATCAATAAAATGCTCAGCCATCCAAAACCCATTGTGTACGAACAGGTACAAGAAAGAGCCTGGGTCAAAGTAATTTAATTTCAGTAAGTTTGCCCTGGGTCAAAGTGAGTCAAGGCAACCTTGTTCGGCTCCCCTCCCCCAACACTACATCTTTTCCTCAAAGCCTTGTATTCATTTCCCCTCTATTTGATCAAACAATGACCCCCATTCCACATCCCACAACACTTACAACATATTTCCATGCAATTCAATTGCCATCTAAAGCAAAAGGGGGGGGGGGGGGGGGGGGGGGGGGTTGGGGGATAGGAGAGGAAGAGCATTGGTTAAAAAAAAGACTTATTTAAAAACTACTACACACAAGAAGAAAAAACCCTGAATGTAATTCCACAGAGACGGGCGGCGTGAGTGACACCTGTCAGGGGGATGATAAATGACTCCATTTTCTGCCTGTGCTGCCTTCTGCCACTTGCGGCGGCAGCCATTTATCATCATCCCCTGTCAGCTGCGCAGAGCAGCAGTGACAGTGGAGTCAGCAAACATTTAGCACACGCAGCCGCACTACGCAGGGAAATTATTATTGTCAGAATAATAATGGTTTAGCATAATTTATTACAGGTCCACCAAATAAGCAGGGGCTAGATGTTATTAGACAGATGGAAGGGAAGGCTTGGCAGGCGTCCACCGAGACTCAGGCAAGGCGAGGGCCCGCGACGTACGTGTGCGTGTGGGTGTGTGTGTGTGTGGAGGATGAGGACGAGGAGGGGTACAAGGTAAGGGAGGGAGGGGGTGGGGTGAGCAGAGGGGGGGTTAGGGGTTGGGCATCCACCAAACCAATCAGAGAGCTGGCAGTTCAATTACAAAGAAATAAAGGGACATTCATCATTCAATTAGGCACCTGTCAGAGCTCACAAAGGAAGAAAACTTCTAACCTGGTACTCCAGGGAGAAGATGCTCAGAAGAGTGGACTGCGAGTGACTGGAACAAATAAAAGAAGGACAAAGTTAATTACCAGAGTGAATTGCACAGAGACAAAGGGTGGGGAAGGGAGAGAAAAGGAGGGGAGAGGCAGGGGGGGAGTATGCTTCAAAGCCGGGGCCGGCTGCCCTGTAATCTAAAAGAACATGAAAACAAGTGTGGCAAAGTTGTTCCAGATGAACACCTTCGACAAAGGATTCCTGCAGCGATGGTATGGGGGCGGAGGGGGAGAAAGATAGGGGTGGGGGAGTAGGTGTATGGTACAAGAGATAGATGGAAGAAGAACAAGACAAGCTTGCTTTTTATTGTGGTTTTTATGTTTCTTTTGTTTTGCAACTTCCTCTCATCCACCGAAGCGTATTCTTCCACCTCTCTCCCCAGGCCATTGTTGGTCATTTAAATGCAATGTATTGTAAATGAGGCAACACAAGCAACCAAGTTTAAGAAGAACAAAATGGCAGAGAACCAAGGCCAATCTGTGTTGATAATTTATGGAAAGCCATTAGCATTAGCGAACACTGTGCTTTGTTAGCATTGAGGGAGCCCTCTTCGGGAAGATGCCTCTTGTTTTGTGTGTGTGTGTGTGTGTTGTGTTTGTGTGTGTGAGTGTTATGATTGCGGTGCAGGATGGGAGTAGATAGGAGGAGATGGTATAGAAGGGGTTTGCCTGCCTGTCAACACTGGCATATGGGGTATTCTGGTATTCAGGTGCCCTCCCACTACAACTGATAGGCTGCTTTGTAAATGGAAACTTTCCCTGCAGGAAGCGGCGGTTCCCAGGAGTCGGTCAATTCCTTGGGATGCCATAAGCTACATTCATCTCCAGCTCCAGTCAATGTCAAACACCTGGCAGAGGGAGGCAAACCTGGAGAACAGGCAGTTTCAATGTGGATTCACTGTCCCACTAATAGTACCTCCCAAGCACCCAAAGCTCCCTTTGAATTGAAAATATTTAAAGCAATGACAGATTCTGCACTAATTGGATGATGCATACCTCCACCCTAGCCATCAACATAAAAACATAGTGATGCAGAAACACACACACACACACACACACACACACACACACACACACACACACACACACACACACACACACACACACACACACACACACACACACACACACACACACACACACACACACACACACACACACACACACACCAAACAGCTAGTCTCCAGTGGTTTTGTGTCTCCATATACTGTTCTCAGTACATTTGATTGTTAAATTTAATGGACTTTTCTTTACAAGTCACCTGAGAACTGTATGTAAATACAGACTAAAACTCAGGGCTTCCTATCTGCATTGAAATATTGAGTCTATGAGCCTTCAACATAAATCACCCTGCACTGTGAAATGACCATGTGACATGTAAACAAAGAAGCCAGAGGAATCTCATGCATCGATTTCTGTCCATAATCCTTAAGTCTTAAACCAAATCTTAATAAAAAGCAGTTTAACCACTGGAATTGTTCAGCCTTTAATAAAACTAAAACCCCACCAAAGCCTTTGTGCTAGCTTATCCAGATGTCAGTTGTAAACAGTTTTACTGCTCTGGCCAGGAGTGGCTAATGTTCAACAATTTAAGTCTCTGGATCCATCTTGGATGGCTACGATCCACCTCTGTGACAGAGCATAGGGGAGAAATCAGGAAAAAAGAAAAGAAAACAAACATTGAAGGAAAAAAAGGACTGCTTGCCTCAACATTAATTTACCATGATATGTAGGGAGTAAGGGGCCACAGCAATTAAGTGGCCCATTAAATGGTCAACTGTCAACATGTGGACACTTAAAGGGAGAAAAAACCATCTTCTTCCCCACTTCAACCTTGCACCTGAGTATTTCAACAACATTATAGCATTATTGTTGGAGTGGGACCACAACCATCCCCCAGTTGGAACAGACATCTGTTAGGTCTTAAATGGATTACTTTCTATAATGAGCGTGATTACTGCCTAATTGCTAAATCTTTACTCTGTTAAGTTTAAAAGGGACATAAACTGCCCTTAATATCTGGGAAAACGTATCTGTTTCAAGAAAAAAGACATTTGGGGGCACTTTTGTATTCTGGTTTACCCCCCAGTCTGTATTATGTAAACCAAAAATTACAAAATACAAAAATCACTGTGAAAGAAAACATCAAAATTAAGCCAAAAATATTTCAATTTGGAGGTATAAATATATTAAATGAAGAATGCATGCAACAGGATCAAAAACATGCATTGCTGAGTTTTATGGTCAGTAAATATTTTACACTGGCTATATATTGAATAATGCCCTCTTTTTGAAGTTTAAAATGCATTCATCATAAGTTATTGCAGGTTGTACATGAATGTATATTCAACCTGGTCTCTCTGGGGTGCTGTAAGCTCAATTCATGCTAAAATATGGAGCCCCGCTTCTGATCTTACCATCGAGATATGATGGTTTTGCATGCAGAAGACTATTTGATTTGTCTGTGTAATTTATCCACCTGCTTGCTTGGTCATAATGGAAGGGGAAAAGCCATTCATGGCTTTTTTCCTCTCCTCCAAATTTATTTGGGGGAATAATGATTAAAAAAAAACATTAAATTTTTTAAGTCCTATAGCGTTGAGCTCAAATTGTGATTTGCACTCCTGCTCCAAGCTAAAAGATAAGCTTCTTTATGGTTTAGATTAGGGCTGGGTTTATACATCCTTTTCCAATTCAAATTGATCTTCATTTGAATGATCCGATATCGATTCATGAAATCTCAAGATCAATCTTTAATTTAAAAAAAGGTGTATGGGCTTTTTTGTGCCTTTATAGACAGGACAGTGAAAAGAGATAGAAAAGCAGGTTAGACAAGAGAGGGAAGGACAGGTGGGAATCGAACCCGGGTAACTACAAAGCGTTCTGCCTATGTGCACTAGCGGGTTGAGCCAGTGCATGCCGCCCCAGAGATCAAACCTTTAACATATGCCTTTTGGTGTGGATGCTTAAAGCTTTAACCTAGTTAGTCTCGCGTGTTGGACATGTTAAGTAAAAAGTTCATTAATGTAACTGCTTTGGGGTAAATTCTTAATGTAAACATTCATATTTTGAATAATGTACCAGGTTAGAGGTTTCCCTGTACAATGTACAGTATTAGTTCTCTGAGAATCTCTTTCATATCCAAGCAAAATTGGTATTGTAACTGAAATACAGCTAATCAAAAATATATTGAATTGATTAAAAGGTTACAGAGAATCAGGACCTTTTGAATCTAGGGGCCAATGGAAGCTTTAATCCATAAGATACTAAATTAGGTAACAAGGTCAGCACATGCAATTTCCAATATCGCAAAGAAAATGTTGAAGGAATTTATAATGAAATGCATTAATTAAAGGGCTTCAATTAAATATTAGAATTGACACCACATTTAGTATTTTTTATTTACTTTTATTTGACTAAAATAGAATTAGACCGATGACGAACAATTACACTGCAATGTACATTGATCAAAAATGGGAAAAAAAAAGCTTTGTCACAGAAGAAACCCAACACACAGGACTTAACAGAAGGTTAGGAGACAGATGAATGGCTAGAAAAATCATTAATTTTGACCATAATTACTAGGTCCCAAAATATCCATGTGTCAAAGTACAACATGTACAACTTTTTGTTGAATGTGCAACAATTCTCCTTCAATCAATGAATGATCCCAACTGGCCTTGTCAGTTAAGCCTGTGTATCTAGAATGTGTCTTAAACATACAGACATAGGGAAGAAAAGGCCAATTGCAATTTATATGTATGCTAATTACCAGGATCGGGGGGGTCTTCAGGCCATCAATTATATTCAGAATCTTCCTATTTACAAATAATTTATTATAAACGATAGCAGTAATTTAGGTAATGAAAGCCACCTGGCTAATGGCATTCGTGGCATATGCTGCGAAAGTACTTAGCATTTGGTGGATCTACATGCAGAGAATGGTGCGTGGCGCAACACTTCGGGGCATGCAGCAAGCTAATTGAGGCATCGCAGATTTTTGTCTATCTAATGGAGGGATATTTTCAGAAGATTAGGGAGAAATGGCACAATCTTTCCAAATCGAAGCATTTCTGTGGCCATGATGGGCCCTTTTGACACTTCATTCAGCTTGTCTTCATTTAATTCAATTGATTTGTCACTACTGAATAACAGAAACAATTGTGAGCTGGAAGACCTTGAATATAGCATAAAGCGTTAAGTCCCTCCCTACAGCATAAAGTCATAGCAGTGCTAGGAAAAAGTCGATACAGAAAAGAAAAGCAATTTGAATATAGGTTCTTGCATTACATTCCTATTAATATTTGATTTTGAGAAAGTTTGATGTTTATTGGATATGTGCACATGCATATGCAAATTACTTTAATTACACATGCTGATAGGCAAAACGATAACATCTGTTTCCCAGCTAAACCCACCATTAGTACCACCGCGACAAATGCCTAAGACACAAGCAAAAAAAAAAGGAAAAACAAAATGTCAAGGCCTTAATGTATAAATGTAATACATTTTAATAAGATATAGAAACAAACAGAGATGAGTCATGCAGCGTCGAACAAATACTTGCACAATGTGAACACACCCGTTTACAGTGCAACACAGTGCTTTGTTTTTCCTTAAGAACAACTGCTGTCTTGTAGATCTAGAGCTAATAGCATAGGTAGGCTATTAATAACACCAACATGTTATTAATGACTAGGCCCGTTATTCTTATTCCAAAAATAATCCAAAACATCCCGATAATCACAATATGCATTATTCCATGTCGCTATTAACATGGGATTCTTAATGCATTTAATTTTGTGGTAACAAAACATATTGTATAGAATACTAAAATGATTATTAATAATAATACCAATTTATATCTTTACTCCCGAACCCCTAGACTTAGGGACAAAGACTCTGGCGGCCATCATCACAGAGAAACCCAGCTTAGAGGAAGTGTACGGACACTTGTGTTCGGATGGAACAAAGTGGGCCATCCCACTGCCTACTCAATGTCCAAACAGAGGACAAACACAAGTCACCCTAGCAGTACTTTTCATTCCACATCCATCAAACCCGTATGCTTTCAGATGTCACTACCGCTTTGCTGACTGCACCAATGAGAGGGCTTAGCGTGACACATTCACTGCATTAATTATGACTCTTCCTGATGCCTTGTTGCAGTCCATCGCTGTAGTGGAAACCTCATGCGTGGTGGTGGAAACCTCATGCTAAATTTGAAAATGACGCCCATGACATTCACAGTCTCATGGCGAGCCTCGATTGGTGTGGAAAGAGACCGACTTCCTATTGTCTGCCGCACAGCTAGTTATACTTGCTATTCTGAGCAATTTATTTCATACTTCTTTTGCCATTGATCCCACCAGGATAAGAGAACCCAAGGCTACAACACCAGTGCATGATGTTGCCTGGCTGCATAGGGGTTCACTGGGAATGAATGTGGATTAAATATTGGTTTGGGCAGCACCGTTATATAGCAGTGTGCCTACATGTACTGCTTTAGATTTTATTTTTATAAATACTAAACAGAAACCCAGAAGCTGGTAAACAAGTGATTGCATTAAACTGCAAGGCAATGCAGGTTTGAATATTATGCAGTGTCCTTTCTAATCACTTTAAACCACAGTACTTTAGCAGCAGCTCACTTTTAGCTTTGGTCAGTGTTTTTTAGCCCAATGAGCCAAGCAGGCTTTACAATTCTTCCCAGTGTAGCTTAGACTACTTACACCGAGATATCAGGTAATTTTCAGTTCTTCCCAATCAAATAATTGATCACATCTATTATTCATGCGCTCTTTAGTCTGGCATGAAGTTGCTCAGCAAGCTCCCTCTCCTGCTTCCTCTTTAGTGTTTCTTTCTTTTAGCCTCAACCATGCATGTACGCCATCCCTTTATCCTTCCAAGGTACAATCTGACCACACCAAACCCTGGAATTTACAGTTTTCTCAGCTTCCAAAAGGTGGTACCAGGAAGCCCCATTATGCCAGTATGAGTTTGGTTGTGTACAGAGACGTCTATGCTAGAGGCTTATGTTGCTGCCCACATAGTTTCTGGACAGGATCTGCCTGTGGATTGGTTTTTTGCCACTTTCAGATTTTTATTTATTTATAAACATTAACCACAAGAGATCTAATGTTTGAGTCAATACAATTTAGAATGCAGATCTGTACAACTTACTCAAAGCAGTTTGTCATCACACATATTTGATGACAAATTACTAATATTCTAGCAAGTTACAGTAAGGAAATACAAAAAAGGACATTCGGCAAATCCTTAGGTTAAACCAAGCATCACAACAGAGTTAAACACCACGGCAACAATAAATAATCAATGGGCACATCCCTAAGCTTTTACACAAGTGGGAATATTACCATCAAAACCCCAAGTATCTGCAGCCAAGAAATCATCATATCAATGGCAAACGCAACAATCATGGCCTCTGCCTTTTACTTCCCGGATCATGCTAGATAGACCCTGAATAACAAAAATTAACAAATGCTTGACATTTGCTCAACATCCATTATTCTGACACTTCTTTAGAATTTCAAAAGGCTGAACGCATGCTTAATTAACATTCATATTCCCCGAGCAGACCACGGCACCATATTGCAGCCCGCCTCATTTCTGATGAAAACGGCACATTAGGGCCCAATTTTAAAACATTCGGGGGGACTCCTTGCCAAGAACAACTGTGTGTACATATGACACAAAAAGAGAAAATATTTTTTTTAAAGGAGGGTGTAACGTCACACTCGCCCTATTAAGCGTTTTAGCCCATCCAAAAAAGGAGGCATCTGCCCTATTCTACAGGCCAATACACAGACCCCTCCCCTGATGTTCAAAGGGCCAAATGAGGAGTGAGCTGAATGGCGTTTTAAGGAGGGGAATAATCATTACGTCCAAATTCATTCATAATATAGCACCAGGGGGATGCCAGAGGAGTTTCACGACCCCTCCCACTTTCTCACCCCCCCCCCCCCCCCCCTAACACAGACGCTCTCTGGGGACAAAGAGTGGGGAGGGAGGGTAAGAGAGATCTGGTTCTCCTACCCAACAGCCCTCGACCCAGCCGTCTCAGACCAGAGGGAATCCAGGCGAGGCCTCAGAGAGCAGACCGTCATTTCCAATTCTAATACACGGCTGGAGAATGGCCTGACGGGAGTGATGTCAGAAAACCCCACACCCCCACCTACCCACCACCAGCCTGCAATGAGCCCCCGCCGCCACCTTGCTGCCTGCCTGCTCCTCATTGTAGCTGCAAGCAGCAACCCTGGTGCTAGTCAGGATATGGCTGCTGGGGAGAGGGCAAGGGAGAGAAGTGGCGGGATTGGTGGGGAGAAGGGAAAGGGGAGGCGTGGAGGGGGGAGATATTTGCATGCCCCTCCATTGTAAACGGGGGTAAAAAGTGACAGGACCGTGTCCAATTCTTTTCCCCTCTGAGCAGCTTGGGCCCTGCAGGAGAGGCCTGGCTGACAGATGACTCGCAACATCTGTGTTATGCAGGCGTTACAGATGAGGGACTACACATTGCACACCCTCTCTTTCTTTCTCTATGCCATCCTCTCTTTCTCTCCTCCCACTATTCATACTTATTGGCATGGCAAAAAGACTGACAGACCTTCTGTGAAAATTAGCTTGAAAGGACATATCACCATCATTTGGTTCAAAGCTTCTTGAGTGTCCCATCCAATTAAAGCACTGATTACAATGGATGTGATTATTCTTAAGAAAGGCATATCAAAAGCAATACCATGACAAACCGATAAGTCCCTTCCACCACATGAAACGTGGTGCATCCTTCCTGACGCCAGTACAGCACTAACAGACGGCACATGAACCGAGATAGGCCTAGGACTAAATAGGTCTAGCGTCACGTGAAAAATGTTCATACCCAGAGATAGGTATTTCCTTCATTTTCATCAGAAATGTCCCCCAAAAATCCAGTAGCCATCCATGTTTGCCCCATTTTTTGTAGTAAGGCTGTTAGTCCACCCCCACCCACAACCAACTCTCCCCACCACCACCCTATGTCCCTTCAAATTGCCAGCTCCGGCAGGGCCAATATTTACGCAGTGGCGGGCAGAGCTCCCACGCAGTCCTCGTGGACAAGGGGTGGGTGGATGGAAGGAGGAGGGGAGTGAGAGGAGGGGGACGGGGGTTTAGTTGACTGCCGTGCCTCGGCGCATGCTAAGAGATGATGGATGGCCTAGTCGATATGTTATGTCTTAAGAGCCTGATTTCCTGCCAGTCCAATCACAAAACCTCCACAGCCCAGCTCAGCTGATTGGACAACCAGAATAATTTTGCAGGCTGTGAAAACACTGCTGCTGTTCATGTCTGTCAGGCCCGGTGACGAGACTGAGGGATTTAAAAAAGAGCAGGGGCCTCCCAAAGATTGGTTATGGTGAACGAAATAATAACAATAACCGGCAAAACTAAACAACAGGGCCAGCACCCCCAGGAGATACTGATGATGCAGGATTATTGGAATGAATCTATTCTAAATGTTTTCCTTTCATTATTGCTCTAACCAACAGCGGCCATCTAAAGGGAAAGGTCTACCAGTAGCCATAGGAAGTTTGCATTAAAAACTGAAACATTAAGGGGAAAAGTTATTGCACAGATTATGCAGATTCTTTGAAAAGCGGTGCCTATAAGTCCCGCATATTGAATGCACTTTGCACACAATTTTCTGCAAAATGCTGACAGTGAGAACAAAGACAGGACCAAGGTAGTCTGTGTCGTCGTCCCCCCCCCCCCCTTTGGGGACCTGATCGCTACTTGTAAAATGGTGATTAAGGAACAATGGAAGTAGGAAGCCCAGAATGCATGCGACTTTGCAAGTGACCTCAGCAGGATCAGCTGTGGTGTCCGGGTTGGCCTTGAGGGACTACACGTGTTCCATTCAATAAGGAGAGGGCCCTCAGTGTCAAGGAGAAGCACAAACACAGCCATTAACCCTGCACTTCGATTTCTGAATGTGCAGCATCTGCTTGGCGGATCAGTAGACAACAGCATGATGAACAATGTGATGAAATGCATTTTCTTTTTTAAATAGGTCATAAAATATGGTTGGTGGGACATAAAAAGAAACAAAGCGTAGCTCAATGAAAAATAATACTCAACAATGATCAATAATATTAAATAGTATTGTAATACATAATGTAATCGAGACAAAGCCATATAAATATTACAATAATTAGCATTTAGAAGACATAGCATTCATACATAGTCAAAAACATCCGTATTCATTTTTATTTAAATGAAACCATCCTTATAGGTGCACACTGCACAGAGACATTCCTAATGTGACATCCTCTAAAATTACAAAGCAGTTGCATGGTAATAAAAGCACTCTTCCATCTTCTTTACTCGACCTCACCAACAAACACGTGAGAATTCAGCTGCCACTTGTTAGCTGCTGTGAAAACTTGCTTTTATTTCTTACTTACTTTGGAAATCTCTCCTTTAGTATCTTCATACACTGACGCGTAGGTCTGAGCTGTTCAGTGCATCTGACTATGTCTTTATGTTCGGCTCGAGATAGCCTCATCTTCGTCCAGTTCGGTGTCTGTTCAAGGTAAACAACAATGTGACAGCTGATTGATTGCTAGGTTGTCAAAAGCAGCTGCGCATACAATCGAAAGCTTGCTAATACACCGTAGCTTCCCATCATAGCATAACTCTGGTTACAGTTCGCACACATCGCTACCTTTATCCTATTTGATATTATAGCAAATACACATAGTATGAGAGCGTAAAGATACATTTTAACAAATAATGTATCAAATAAAAAGCTTAATTTACCACGGACGCAAAGGATCCGTAACAGCTTCCTGATAGCTTCCCGCGAGGAAGTTGAAGGACAAGGTTTCCTGAGAGCAGTGCTCTGGTTGGTCAATTAGTCCAGGGAACTGAGCATAGCAGCAGGCAGTTGGTTTAAGGGATAGGTGAGGCGGAGTCCAGATAAACCATGCCTTTCTACGGACCTGTTTTGATACTGCGCGGACTGCTATGTGTGCTTGAATAATGCATATTATTTGTCAAAGACAGAAAACAAAAACTGCACAAACAAATAAGCGGGAAATTAGGCATTTTTAAACATTGGTATTTTTTTTAATAAATGTGCGTGTACGCACGCCTTCATATGCAGATATATCAGCTATTTGGTGTGGATTTGTGTTAGTATTGTATTTATTCAGTTAATCATTGATATATTTGTATCAATATGTGTAGCCTAGCTTCTCGTTCGTGACAAACATTAACAGTTATATCCTTTCAGAAATAGACATGCTATTACCTAAACCCTTATATTATTTTTGATTGCCTCCACTTGCACTTACGTAATAATATTTTACAGTTAAACTTAACCTGTACATGTAAGTATCAATTTCAGATTTGTTTTTCAGATTTTCTGTGTTTTTCTGTTTATTTAAATGCAAATAATAAAATGTATTTGTATAGACTACTAGACTTTTTGGGGAACATTTGTGAAATAATTATTTTAAATGTTTTACAAAAAATACTTTCTTATGTTTTCCAATGTTTTCAATTTTAAATTCTAAACTTGCATTGAGATGAGATCTGTTTCTACGATGCACCAACTTATAATGGCATGTAAATGTCTTTATCTCCTGTATCTTCTCACATGATATATTCATGCCCCGATATTGATAAGACGGTTGATGTCTGAGTAAGATTTGGGTTTCCATGTCACACCAAAAGTCTTTAAATAAATTTTCCATTCATGCAATTTCCCAATCTTCGCTCAACGTGAACTTACCCCCAATCAATTCAACTCAAGCTGTAAACGGTGAAATGTCTTTCAAAATAAAATAAAAGATTAGATATTATTTCTTTCTTTTTATATATATGTGTGTGTGTGTAAATATATGTTTATATATATATATATGAGGTCTACATTTGATGACACTATCTTTGTCTAAACCCGGCATGTATGAAAAGAGTACTTTATAGAACAAAAATAAAAATTAAATGACCCTCTATGTGACCCTGTACTGCGTCAGAAAAAATAGAGCTCCATTGTTGTTGGCCAGTGTAGTGTGATGTGTGTGATGAACTGAGCTCTGGGGTTGTGTATTCACCCACTACCACTCCCTGTCGTCTCCCTGGGTCCAGGGGAGCCCAGCGCTGCGTTGCAGCCCACAAAAGGAGACTGTGTAAAGGGGGGGGGGGGGGGGGGAGTATAAGGAGGGTGTAGGGGATTGGTATGACCAGATAATATCAGCGGTCCTACCAGCACTGGTGGTGTGATTGAAAGGTCTGAGGTCAGAGGAAGCGGGAACCTTTCACTCATCTAGGTATCAAAGGTTCAGTGGTGGTGGGGAGGTGTGGGTTTGGCAGGGACTGTGATTGTCTGTGTGTGTAATGCGTATAAAAGGATCAGTGTATGATATAAAAAAGATACAAATCTGAAAAGGAGTTTGGTAATGTAATGTAATGGCTCTGAATGCTTGGGGGATCAGAGATTGTGGATTGTGTCTGTGTGTGTGTGTGTGTGTTTGCATCTCCGTGTGACCTTATATGCAAGCTCACATGCATGCACCCGCACACACCACCACCGCATGAGTGAGTTAGCGCCCGTGTCTGCATTCAAATGCCAATGTGATCCACAGCAATACTGTGTGTGTGTGTGTGTGTGTGTGTGTGTGTGTGTGTGTGTGTGTGTGCGTGCATGTGTGCGTGCATGCATCTGCGTGCGTGCGTGGGAGATAAGTGACCTGAATAGAGAGAGGGAGGAGGTGGATGTGAGGGGCCAATGCAGCGAGGATATAGGTACAGAAAAAAGGACAGATTGTGGGGTAAAGAGACTAGAGGGGAGCGCCTCAGAGCCTGTGTGTAAACAGGGCAGCGGTATGCGCGGTGCCGCTAACCAGCTGTGAAGCCTGCTCACAGTGGGAGACGCTTTCACAAAGGATGTCTCCCTCCGATAAGCAGAATATGAGGCGCTGATCTCTGCTCCGTTGCTCCCCGCACTCCATTGTAGTGCTAGGCACCGCGCCACTGCTAATGGCACTTGTATATATTATTATATTGTATATGTTTGTTTATGTATAGATACTGTAATACACAGGAAACATTCACATCTCCCCTCCCAGCAGAAGTAGAGTGTGTGGATGTCAGTGGGCATAATGTATGGTGTGTGTGTGAGAGAGAGAGAGGGGGAAGGAATGGAGGGGTGTGGGTTGCTAGTCTTTCATCAAAAGTAGATTTGAGAGCGGTTAAATCAGAACATTTGTTAGGTTGCGTAACTTCCTGTCCACTTTGCGCTTTTAGAGAAAATTGCAAACTCACACGTTAGTCTTCCCATTGCAGTATAGCGTAACATTACTTGCTACATTACTACACAAAGAAGGCTCAGTTTTTCTCCAGTCTCACATTGAATTGTCAGCAGTGCTGTCATGATGGTTTTTTTCTTTATGTAAAGTCGGTGACTTCACTCCTGCTGCACTACAGAGTTATTCTCTAACCTTCAGTGAGTCTGGCTTCTCCGCTTTGAAAAGTCACATGGGCTTAAACACAAGGCAAGCCATGACCAGGAAATACCAGTAGTATAAGCAACGTATCGTATTCATGCATTACCCCTTTAAATGGCATGACTGACCCTGAAAATCCCACATCCCACATTTTACAGCAGAAGAGCCAGTACGCGTGTGTTTCACTCCAGCCTGCAAAGCAGTTTTTTGCCATTCATTTTATTATCCTTTAATGAATTTAATTAGAGGGCATGTAATTAAATGCAATTGTTCTCCCCCACAAAATTGGAACAAACAAACACACACACACACACACACACACACACACACACACACACACACACACACACACACACACACACACACACACCTATGCTCGTAAATTGCCTAAAACAAAAAGTGTGGTGTGAACAAAATTACCGGATTAATAGGGGATTGATAATATTTTGGGATTGTGTTTCACACTAACGGTTGTGCTGGGAAACAAAGGCTGCACCCAGGCTCATTAATCATAGTCAACGGGTTGCCCTGCTGCAATTTGCATGACAGGGGTGGCAGCACATGCTGCTGCTGCTTCTCGGCCCACGTCAGGTTTCTGGAACTATACCCCCTGGTTTGGTCAAACTGTTAATGCCGCATGTCAATCAGGGATAAACCAGAAATAGGCTAAGTGAGGGAGGATAATTCATTTTATAAATGAAGCTCTCCTCGTTACCCAGGATTCCACTCTGCCCCATGTCTGTCTTGTTTTCTCTCATGTGCCCTCTCTCTGGATCTCTCTTTGGATCTCTCTCTCTCTCTCTCTCTCTCTCTCTCTCTCTCTCTCTCTCTCTCTCTCTCTCTCTCTCTCTCTCTTTTCCACTTCATATTTGTGTTTTGCACTAATTATTCTGGCCTTAAAAAAAGATTTCTCCAATGTTGTGTAGTCTTCTAAGAACATAAACAGATGCTTTAAAAAATATAAGAGTATTTGTCTTTAAATGGCTCTAAAAGGTTTGTTTTAAGAGTCATTATATATGACGTATTGCTAAAAGAAAAAGGGATTTTCATTATCCAAATAAACACGACAATGTGTATTTAGCGTTAGAAAAGAGCGTAAGTAAAAAAACTTTTTTTGTTTTTTTTTTGTTTTTTTTGTTTTCCTTGGGCTTCATGTCAGAAGGAGCATCTCGGTTGTAAGCCTCACTAAGCCATTTTAACTGCAGATAATTGGGTTGAGGCGTGATCCAGCGAAGTTCAAAATGAAGCACATTTCCATAAAGCTGTAATCTCACCACTGGCTCCACACACACACTGAATTCTAATTATCTCTTCATGAAATTTAAAAAAGAAAGAGTGAATGGTTTAATGGCTTTTTCATAAGTGTGTGTGTGTGTGTGTGTGTGTGTGTGTGTGTGTGTGTGTGTGTGTGTGTGTGTGTGTGTGTGTGTGCTCTCTGCCCACCCTGCTCTGGGAGGTGGGACCCATAGCACGTATACAGACACCACCACCACCACACAGGCAGCAGCTTGAATGCAGCTTGTGTCTGGACTAGTTTGGCCTCCCCCCCCCCCCCCCCCCTGATATCCTGCAGGCATTTTTATTAATATCAAATATAGTTTGATGTCTCTGTTTCTTGATGATAAACCACTGTTGGTCACCAAACGTTGTTCTGGATTGTTGACAATTGAATTTTTTGGGGTGCAGTGGTTCTGAAGTGCCTTGCACACCGGTAGGGTACGCACTTTATGTATGCTATTTTTCATGCTACAATACGGGAGGACACACGTAAAAAAACAATGAATCCTCCAGGAGAATCATTAGTGGAATACGAGCAGTCTCTCTTTATGAGCGTTGTTATTCAACCTTGAATTGAGGTGCAGCAAATTATTCCACTTAATGAGCTTATAGGTCCAATATCATTTTCACAATTATTAATTTGGGTGTCATTCTTCCTATTATTATTTACAGTTTGTGGGGATGCACTGTGAATACAGATGTATCGACACACACACACACACACACACACACACACACACACACACACACACACACATACACACACTGCACATACTTATGTGTATACATGCAAGAAATATAAATATACATTTTGTGTTCACTTTATTGATTTCATTGAGTGATTTCTACATCGAAGTAATTTTTAAAGCTTTAGAATGTATGACTTGAGTTTATATTTGTTTGTCTTTATTGTTGATATATGCAGATTACCTTCATTCCAAACGTGACTATGTAGGCCTGTATCTATATATAAACCATGTAACCCGATGTATATTTATATATAAACCATGTGTACAAACCCAGGGTCATTTAGAAGCCCTGCTCTTGTCTTCTTGCTTCAGGAGTAACATGACGTGTGACACTTGTGTGACATTGTGAGCAAACAAATAGGGATACAACACTCTTGCACTAATGTCAACATGTCACAATGATATTGAATACTTGAGATATCTGTGTATCTAGGGGTGAATAGCAGCTATTGTATTGGCTCTAATGATATTATCCCATGGACAATTTGGAGTGAAAGAGTGATAGGAGGAATGAGCGGTGCCATTGTCTAGCCCATCTTATTTAAACAAATCGCAAGAACAGAGAGCTATGGAGAGAGAGAGAGAGAGAGAGAGAGAGAGAGCTCTGTAAATGAAAGGTTATGCTTTGCCCCATGTGTTTGTATTGTCAATAACTGGAGAAGGCTGTCAAGAAAGTGGGGAGATAAAGGTCAATAAATGAGGCAAATGTGTTTGTATTCGTACGCTCCCGCTGATAGCACAGCTAACGTCAGGGGCCGCCGTGGCTGACATCATCGCACAACAATAACACAAATAGTGTGTGGCTCTGGAATAGTCATTATTATTATTGTGGTGGTGATGGTGAGAGGGTAACCATGGCACATGGCTGAGACAGCTCGTGCACGGTGTCACTCAGACATGTCACTGGGTAATGAAACACACTGGAGATCAGAGCAGGGATACGATCACGTGTAAACACAAAGCGAGATTATGCTGTCGGATGATTCTTATATTTCTCTTGTTTTTCTCCCCCACCGCTGAATAAATAGGGGTGTTTAATGTATTGCTTTCTGAGCACCTGAAATCAATGTAAACAACCATAACAAACAAGGTATTAGGGCTCTGAGCTTTGTGTTGTTTTGGCACTTTTGTTGTAATTCATGCCCTTTGTTTACATTGCCTTAAAATGTAATTATTTGTAAACACAAAGAAGTTTTCATCAAAATAACAAAAATTGTGTTTAGGTAACCCATAAATGGATGATTAATATAAAAATATGGATTGTCCCGTTAACAATAATGCTCTTTAAAAACACGTTCTTAATAAAGTATGCAAATAAACATTAATAACTAAAATAATGTTTCATAGCCTACCCCTCCCATTTACATCAATAGGTTCTGATCTAAAAGCCCAATTAATTTTTCATGGACCCTATATGTGTTCAAACATAGCTCCTGAACCAGTTAGTGTATCTCTCCCTGACTGTGAGTGTAATAAACATGCAATTAACTGACGTAACTAATTCATGAGGAGCACTCTGAAACTAACGAAGGGCATAACTACTGTGTAGAAGTCGGCACCAGCAGTTGCATTTTGTTATTGTTCTGCTTTTAATTGCTGGAGGAGGAGAAGGAGGAGGATTGAGGAGGGAGGAGGTAGGGTGGGGGGACATGTTTTGTGTATGTGTGCATGGTTGCCATAGCGAAGAAACACTTGTTCTTCCCTGACAGTGTTATCTTATGTCAGAAATACACAGGGATGTTAACTTCTCCGGTTAAACCAGTCACAAAGAAGTCCTATACGTATGTAATACTGTCCAAAGTACACGTGTGTGTCTAAACAGGGTTGGGACGGTGCACGTGGAATCGGGTTTAATGGAATAAATATGTTTTACCATGTTCATACAAAAATAAGCTTTTTCTTTTTTTATGTCATTAACTTTTGCACCTTGTCTTATAGCTTTTATACGTTTTGGAACGCCATTTGTTTATTTGAAGTGTGAAACCGGCGTGTTTTTATTAAAAAATATGTATTTGTTTTTCCAAAAATTGCATGAAAACCTATACTTCACTGGATTGAATTTCCAAATGAAGTATAGGTGCCACAGAGCATGGATTCACCTGGGAAGGTTGTTTTCAAGTGAATATCTAAGATGGCAACTACAAAATGTATCATCATTGTCCTATTATTATGAGCAGGTATATCAAATATATAGATAACGTTAAATGTACTCTTTACAGTAAGTCCACAGGGAAAATGAAATGCCCCCCCCCCCCCACTCTTTCTCTCTCTCTCTCTCTCTCTCTCTCTCTCTCTCTCTCTCTCTCTCTCTCTCTCTCTCTCTCTCACACACACACACACACACACACACACACACACACACACACACACACACACACACACACACACACACACTGGCAGTCAGTTTGTTTATTGGCTGTAGTGCCTCTTCCTGGTTTACATTTCATATGATTATGTAAATCCAGAGCTGTTGCTGTGCATTACGGGGCCAACGCGTTCTCGAGATCTTTTGTAAAGCAGTGAAGTAGCTATTTCTGAATTCTTTTATTATCTGAGAGTGTAACAAAGAAAGTATTTTGTTCACGGTGTGCTGCTCACACACGCGCGCTCACACACACACACACACACACACACACACACACACACACACACACACACACACACACACACACACACACAAGCAAAAAAAAAACACACACCCCGCTCTTTTACACACTCACAGCGCTTCAGTCCATGACTTACTACTGTCCCCTAGTGGCGTATGCATCTTATGCCTCCTCAAGTCTCCCCTCTTCTATCAACTTTCCACTTTCCACACTTCCACTTTACCCTCCCCCACCACACCACACCAGACCCCACCACACCCAATCCGTCACCCTCTGACCTGCTCTCGGTGTGTGTGTGTGTGTGTGTGTGTGTGTGGTAGTTTGTGTGTGTGTGTGTGTGTGTGTGTGTGTGTTTATGTGTGTTGGAGCGAATGTGTGTGTGTGTGTGTGTGTGTGTGTGTGTGTGTGTGTGTGTGTGTATGCCTTCTCCATTCCTTATCATGCTCAAACATTTAAAGGGCTGATTTGTTGTATTGTATGACAGCAAGCTCCAATTATGCATCGCTGTGTCCACAGTGGCTTTAGCACTCAATGGAGGGCTCAAATACTGTCAACAAAAACAGGAACCCTGATGTTTTGTAGCCATTGTGAGACCTGGAGCTCATGTCAATAAGGCATTGTTTAGTCAGTGGCACACCGAAACCATGGTGAGAATGTTATCAGACCTGTGGACTAGGGTGTGTGTATGTGGAGGCCAAATAGTGCTAAAATGCGAGTATGATTGTTTGGACAAGCCCAGGGCAAATGCACACAGTTGTGAGCGACGTTAGGTGCATTTTCCCGTCTCCACGTAGCTTTTGTTTTTGGGCTCAGAAACACAGCAAAACACAGACACACACACACACACACACACACACACACACACACACACACACACACACACACACACACACACACACATTCAGGCACCAGCATACCTGGCATGTGATTTAAAGTGCCCATCCAGAGTCCAGTTGTTTTTTCTTCTTCTATCTTCTATTTGCATTCACTTTCTTTTTTTTATGGTTGAGTTCAAAGAACAATGGAGAGCCATGTTTGATTTTCCTTAGCAGATGCAGATGCATCACTTTTCACTCTGCTGTGGGTTAATTGTATGGTTTATTACACTTTTGTTTGTATTTGCTTGTTCACTGCAATTTCAACTCTAATTGGTGTGATAACCTGGGACCTGGCTAATAAATGATAGGGTGAAACGGCACTCTCTATTGGTGGTGTTAGACACACACACATACACACACACAAACACACACACAGTGTCACAAACCCATACGTTGACACACACACAAACACAGACACAGACACACACACACACACACACACACAGACGCACTCAAGTCACTCATGTCAAGTGACCAATTATAAATGTTATAGAGGATGGCACCTCCTTCTCCACGGCCCCTAGTGCCTCCTGGGAAAGCTGTCCAACAAGAGGGTTATCACTCAGACAGAAACCACACTCATTCATTAGCCTGTTAAGATGGGCATCAATTATTCATTAAGATGGGGGCCAGTGGATTATTCCTGTCAGTGTTTGCCTTCTTGTATCAAAGGTTGATGATGTCTCTGGTTGTACTTGGGATTCATTCATGTGTCCGTGGTGGAACAAACAAAAAGAGAGCCAATTGTTTTAAATGCTAAGAACTGTCGATTGACTTGGCTGAATGTCAAAACTGAATGTCATTACAACTGTTTATGTAATTACATTAAATTTATTTTAAGTCATAAAATAACTTATTCACAATTCATCAATTGTATCAAAGTTAGGTACACTCTTGTGTAAGCTTTATTTAGTCAGTGAGAACACTGTATTGGTTTTTGCTATTGTCTTTCTGATTTCTCTGGTTCAACCACCTTAGCGTCATGCCATTGATTTATCTGTAAAATGGGGCTGCTCTATTTAACTTCTACGCTCGTGTGCTATAACATTTTGCAGCAGTTTTCAGCCCCTTTTCTCTCATTGCTCTCCCATCGTCAAAGTCAGCCAACTCTTTAAAATGTTTTTTATTGAAATGTTAAAAAGCCCTAAGAGACTTCAGAGAAGTTGCCTGAGAGAGCTAGCCCTGCTGTTGCGAAACATCTGTTTGGCTATTCGTTCAATCCGAAAGGTTCTCCAATTTAACAAAATATAATAATGTAAGTTATAACAAAAGTTATATTTTACTTAGATCTGTGTTAGTGTGAAGTGTGATTTTCAATGTTAGTTCATATACAAATGTGATGAGATTTTAATCACACACACACACACACACACACACACACACACACACAACAAACACACACACACATGTGCATGCACTACCACTAACAGTACATACAGTACACAATACATAACATTTTCTGGAACATTCCAAACCTCTTTTTCCTCTCTTGACTACAAAATCTTAAAACAGTGTTCAAGTGTTGTCATGCAAAGATTGAATTGTATCAGTTACAATATTGTGCTCTAACTTTACTGTGAATTAATTGAGCCCTGGTCATAATCCTTTGGACATCTTCCTCTACTTTGATGATGATTCAATAATATCAGATCTTAAAAAATATATTATTTGCTTTATACATTTATGTTTGACAATATAATTATAAAGACTTTTCACCAAATTATTTGATTGGCCATTATGGTTAAATACACAAAGGCCTCTCTTCTCATATTTTATAAAACACATTTACTTCTTTAATGGACCACATATCTTTAATCATCCATTTTCTTGTGTGTTTTCTTTGCAGCATTCTCAGATTGCGACTGTTTCTGGAATGTATATAATTCTGTGGGTTTGGGGGGGTATATTTATACCTGTGCTCGTTGCTGAGGGAAACTGTTCTCGAGAGAAGCCCCATGACTGTTTACGGGCGGCCGGAGAGAATGCCTAAGCAGATGATGAAGAACCTGCCAGAACAGCCCACCCCTCTCCCCCATCGCTCTTCCCCAATCTCTCTCTCACCTCCCTGGAATACAACTCTCCTCTACTCTTTCCTTATTGTGCTGTCTGTTTGCTTACCTCCCTTATTTCTTGTTCTATACCTTTATTTCCTCATCCCCCTTTCATTCTCTCTTTCACCACGTATCTGTCGACCTTTGAAGGGGCCAAACCCCTTCAAAGGTCCCACGTATTTTTTTTCTATATGCTCTATATGAGTCTATATACTCAATACTTGAAACTGAGAAGAATAGAGTTCAGGCAAAAGGTTTTTTCATTAATTGTGTTATTGTTTTGCATTATTTATTGTTTGTAATTCATCATTTTATGTTTAATATTATGTAACATTTAATCGTTTTATATTTATATTATGTTGTTTGTTGTGAAAAAAATTGTTTTATCTCCTTAACTTTTTTTCACATATCTCTCGCTATCTTTCACTTTTCACAGTGCTGTAGTCTTGCCATTACTTTTCTGACACACATCGGCCGGAAATACAGGCATTAGACAGCTCCGTGCACACTCACACAAACACACAAACACAAGACAAACATACCCGTGGAGCAGCCAGCAGGACTGCGGTCAGGTTTTCTTTATGACAGGGAAAGGCAATATCAAGATTGTTTCAGAGTAGTGTCATCATGTGAAATGTATCGCTGTCAACGGCACGTTTTATACGTCTGGGACCTTGGCTGTAGCCATTTTAGGAAAGAGAAAATATAATATCGTATGACCTCCTCTGGTATAAAAGTAAACTATCAGCTGTAAATCTGATACTCAACTAAAGTAGTCTGTGTGTGTGTGTATGTGTGTGCATGTGTGTGTTAGTGTGTGTGGGGCGAAGGGGGGGGGGGGGGGGGGGGGGGTTAAAATGTAGGTTGGATAAAAGATAAGAGGTTTTAAGATTAGGATCAGCTCTGTCTACAATGTAAGCAACTTCTGTTACTGCCCCTGAGACTTAGGCTACATGTTCACTTGTATTGCTTTTATAAAATAAAATTAAATGCTAGTTTTTTTTAATGAATGTTTAGATCTTGCGTAGATATTGCAAATCTGCATCATGTATACTCGTATAATTGTGTAGTCTTCTGTTTTATTTGGCCATAGATCATAGATCACGATGGACTGCACCTGAAACTCCAGAGAAGTGGTAAGAATTGTTTTGTGAGGCAATAAAAAAATAATATTTCGAGGCGTTTTGTACTGACAGAAGAAACTGAATACAATTCCAGGACACCCACTATAACAATAAAGTACTGCAATTCCCCCCTTTTTCTTCTTTACATTTAAACTTTCAAAAGGGGTTGAAACTTAATTAATTTTCTCACCAGGAAACACGGCTTATTTCGTTTGACACAGAATTTATATTTCCGGCTGTAAAACAAGTGAAAGAAAATCCATAAATCTTCTCTGAAATGATTTACTTCTCTCCCCTGTTGTCATTTGAGTATTAAATCATCAAAGCACTGACCGCTTCTCTGTCTGCATTTCTTGCTTTGCACATTCCTGCACACCCATTTCATTTTTTTTCCTACTTTCCACAATATCTCTTGTTTGTGTTCAAACTCAACCTAATAGTGGCTTGTTAACGTATCTGGCATAATTCCACACCTTTAATTAAGTCAGTTCATAAACACACCGGCATCACCAATAATAAGAACAATACTACTACCCAAGGATTGTCCTTCTCCTGGGTAAGGCTTGGTGGCAGCTTCTGGAACATCCATCACTGTCCCTAATGAGGCGTCCTGTGCTCCAGTCAGAGGAGGCTTCCTGGGGTCCTGAGTCCTTGGGTCTTTGTTTTCTTCATGCTCATCTTCATCATAACCGCCCCCAAATCCCCAGTAAGATGATATCAGTGGAGATTGGAAAATACATATATTTATTTTTCTAATGTATGAGAGTCTGGTTGTGTGTGTGTGTGTGTGTGTGTGTGTGTGTGTGTGTGTGTGTGTATTTATTTGAGTTCACACACACACACACACACACACACACACACACACACACACACATTCATGCGTTTGTGGGTTTTGTTCAAAGTTCCTATTAACCTCGCTGTCATTTTACTGTTGGTGACGTTAATCAAAACCAACACCATTAAGAGCGTGGTTAATATGCCTGCTTGCCTTTCTATTTCAACATCGCCACATTAATAACATGGGAGCGAGAAGGAGAGAGCGAGAGGGAGAGAGAGAGAGAGAGAGAGAGAGAGAGAGGAGAGAGAGAGAGAGAGAGAGAGAGAGAGAGAGAGAGAGAGAGAGAGAGAGAGAGAGAGAGAGAGAGAGAGAGCGCATGCGAGTAATGAGGTGTCACAGGTCATTTAGACCAATCACAAGCCACCACAGGACATTACACAAACAAAGGCTTGGGATGGCATGGCCAGCTACAAGCTCAGCACAGCATGCAAGGGGAGTGTTTTCCTTACAACAACAATAACTCCAGTATTAACTTGGGACGAGCCGACTGACAACAGGCGAGCGGCTGTAGGATTTGCTGCTGTGTGTGTAAAGCTCGCGGAGGCCTTGTTTATTTATGCCTTTCGACAAGCCAGCAACGTTCTCCAGCAACGTCCTCAGGCAGTCTAAGAGTGATAATATTTTCCCCTGTTTATTTGAATTATAGATATTCGCTGTAGTCTCTCTCGCGTGCACACTCTCTCACACACACACACACACACACACACACACACACACACACTCTGTCATTTTCCCTTTGTGTCTTTTTCTCTCTCTGTCCATCTGTCTATCTATCTTTCTATCTCTTGCTGTCTTGCAGTGTTTTTTTTTTGTGATGTCCCAGAAAATAAGTCCACAGAAGAGAGGGCTAAGATATATAAATACTTTTAGTCATACTTGGCAGACAGCTGGATCTATAGTTTCAGGAGCTGAGGGCCTCTATCGCGCTGTGGGACAGATTTCCTGTTCCTGACGGCACCGCTGCACCAGAGATGAGGCAAGGGGGGTTGGGGTTGGGACAGTGCGGTTGCTAGGATTTTTCAACACAGCATTTATGATGTCGTTGGACATGCCAGTGACAAATTTGAGGGATTTATAGGAGTGTACAGGCTGATGTCCCTGAAGGCTGAAGAACCGGGCAGTATATCTATCTAACTGTGAATTTTAACAGGAGTCAATACAGAAGGGTGTACAGCTTTCAATATTATTGTACAATCCAACCCCCCTGGCTCAAACACATGAAAATAATAAAGTATGCATGTTTGACAGGGATTTCTTAGTTTGTTACACCCAGTAGAGGTATTCACCTTAATCCAACAAACTTTTTTTCAAATGTTCATACCAGTGGCTGACTGAATGATTGGTTTGGAAAATAGTTTGCATGAAAATCAAAAATAATAACCTGAGCCGGTACAATTCTAACAACGATAAACTCACATATGATGTCATGGAACCTTTGACAGGCAGAACGAATGACCTAATGGCAAGATAACCATCGGCATGACCCACCCCCCTACACACACCCCAACACTCCTTCCCTTGGTACTCAATGAGTTCAAGATAGTGTGAGCCCTCATCTCAATGCACGATTGCATCTGTAATTTTATATCTACGGATTTTTTCAAGTTATTGATGTTTTCAAATGTCATTGCAACTGTCGCCTCTTTATGTTACAATATTGAGTGGTGATTTATAAAAAAAAGGCTTTTAAAAATATATCTGCCATTTGTGTTTTCTTTTAAATTTGTTGCTGTATTGTGTCAATACAAGAGCAGTGCCCATCAGTGTCAGTGGGTAATGACAGAGGAAGTGACGTATGACAACCTCAGGGGCTGCCGCTGTGCCTCAGGCTCTTTAAAAATAACAAAGGGGGTGGCCACATCTCGGCACTAATGGAGGAGGAGGAGAAAATGGCTGTGTCATTCCTGTCAACGTATTATGTTTTTAAACCGAGACAGTTGTGTTGCCGGTACTCGCAGCCCTGTAATTCCATGCCATTAAAAGTTCCTGGAAAATCGAGAGAGAGAGAGAGAGACAGAGAGAGAGAGAGAGAGAGAGAGAGAGAGAGAGAGAGAGAGAGAGAGAGAGAGAGAGAGAAGAAGAAGAAGAAGAAGAAGAAGAAGAAGAAGAAGAAGAAGAAGAAGAAGAAGAAGAAGAAGGGAGGGAGTGAGCTGGCGGTGGTTGTAAAGTCTGAAGTGGAAGCCATTTGGAAGGTTTTTCTACTTCTTGGTCTTTTCCTTTATTTTGTTGACTGCCATTTTTTTGAAGGAAACTCTTGGCATGGCTTGAAAGTGTAATGACTAGTTGCAGCTCTGGAGTGATCCTAAAGTCAATCATGTTGGCTTGATTACCCGCCAGTGTTCAGAGAAGTTCCCTGCATTGGTGAGAGGTGCATTGTGTGTGTGGGGGGGCGGGAGATTTTTGTTAGGCATACATATCATAAGACATACTTAGAATTCAGGAATATGAAAAGAGACTTCATAAGACAGTGAAGAAAGTACAGAAACAGAAAAAGAAGAAGACAGCTAGACAGATAGACAGATAGAGCCTCACATGTCCGATCAATTTGGCTGAAAGCCTCAGGTCCGAGTATGAACATAAAAGCCAACCATCTCAGAGACCTTGTTCCAGCGTCCCTGTGGAACCACTGAACTTTCTTAAATCAACACATTTCAATAATACATTGCACATGTTTAAAACAATGGTGATCAAAGCCATGGCTCCTAACAACACTATGTTGCCACATAATAATGCCCTGCAGGTACGCTGTAACGCTGACACTTCGTCATGAATAGCTACTAATCGAAAATGTTGCTGGGAATTACTGTCACCCGTTGTGATTTGTATGCATGACAAGTGTTTTAATCTCAAAGAATACCTCAGACCCCACAAGCTCTTTACATTACGTGCAAACATTTGCAATTATGATGAACTCCGCCGGCTTATCTTGAAAGGAGCAGGTCCTCACTGATGGACATGAAGTTGTTTTAATGAAATAAACTGCTTTGAGCTGATGAAATATAGATTGCCCCACCCCAGGGCACATTCAAATTAAATTATCAAGATGACTGCATGCATGCTGCTTCCATTAACTCAGGTACACTTGCCCTGGTCGTCACTTGCTCTTCGAAGTGTGTTGATATGCAAGACAGGAAGAAAAAGTCATTATATGATGACCAAAGTTTGCGCACTTACACACAATGTACTGCTGATACTAGATCTGTACATGGAGGATATCGTCCGTTTATAACACAATACAATGTTTCAGGGATTTCTGTTACTTCAGCTTGTTCTACTCTTCTTCTAGTTACACCGAGAAAGACTACTGTGGATTTCCCCTCTCTTTCCCCTCTGCCAAGAGAGAACGATGCACTGATGCCTTAACCATGTGTCTTCCCCAGAGGCCTTGCATGCAGACAGTGTGATGCGTGCAGTTTTATGCACACAGATAAACATAGTCTGCCGGGCCTTTCCGAGAGGCCTCTGTGAAGAGCCCAGAGTCCTTTGCTTTAAAACAATGTTGGTGTTGGGGCGAGAGGGGCCGTGAGATGGCCGATGGGAAACACCTGTGACTGGGTGAGCAGTCAGGAAGATGGCGGGGGGGGGGGGGGGGGGGGGGGAATACCCAATACCCAACACCCAGCGTGGAACACAGCATAGAAGCACAGACGAGGCACGGAGATAGACAGACTGGCAGATAGACAGGCAGGCAGATAGACAGCAGATAGACAGGCAGGCAGGCGGTAGACAGACAGTAAATAAAGTTTGAAAGGAACGTTGCATACTGACATGGGATTAGGATTCTGGGGGTTGGCCTGTGAGCCAACAACTAATCAAGTGACTTTTCAAATAGAGAGCTCTATTGTAGATGCATTAACAAGCATCATCCCATTGGGATCCAGTTAATAATGAACACATTTCTAGGCTGTATCTTGTGTGTTGTATTGTATCATTATATATATTTAAAAAAAAACATTATACATATATAAAAAAGACTTGTGTTAACAGTATTTGGAAAACATTCAAAGCTGAGTGCATTGTTGTTGTTTTTGCACCAACAAAATATAATAACGTTTTATGCACTGGGGCTATTCAGCTTTTCCTAATGGTCGGGAAGATCAACTTTATTGGTTTTTAAATAACGCCCGACTATAAAGAAAAAAATATATACACACATTGCACATTGAATACAGTACAGTCCAAACTTGCGAGCACTCAAGTCAATCAAAGCGTGTAGCGATGGCTCATCAGTTAGCACTAATCCATCATAGCATGGAGATTCAGGGTTGAGAAACTGACCTGAGCCATGTGTGTGTGTATGTGTTTGTGTGCGGACCTCCAGGTGCTCTGGTCTCCTCCCACCTCAGAGACACATGCAGGTGAGGATACTTAGCAAAGGGTTGCTGAAAAATTGGAAACTGTGATGCTCAGCGAAGCCTGATAGCTGGGGTAAATAAGGGATGAATAAATAATACATAACCCAGAAACATTGTTATTGCCAACAAACATCTTCAGCTTTTTTTTATGAGCAGCATATATCCATCAGCTCCGGCCCAGCAGCCCAGCGCTACCTCCACCCCCCCCCCCCCCCCCCACCCACCCCATTGCCCCCACCCCTATGTCAGAGCCATCAGCCCCGCTCACGCCTCTCTATCCTGAGGTGCCTGCTGTCAGTTTATCTGACGTTCCCTTTTAATTTTGTGCTTTCCAAAGTGCAAGCATCCATCTCCGCTGCCTACCACGTTCCGTCAGAGGAGAGGCTGGCGGGGCCGGAGTGTGTTTGTGTGTGTGTGTGTGTGTGTGTGTGTGTGTGTGTGTGTGTCTGTCTGTGGAAAATATGGGTTACCGTGGAGTAATGGTGTCCTGGAACAAGAAAGGAACCGCTACTGCTGCTGTACTGTACACTACAGCTAAACAAACAGTGTGATGCTCAACCGCTCTTTGTTCCAGGTATCTTAACTCATTTTGAATGCTTTAATCCATCAAGCATTATCATCATCATCATCATCATCATCAGCACCGTCATCAACTTCATCATTTTCAACATAAGTAATTTTGATGCTTTGAATTCATGACATCCTCCTCCTCCTCCTCCTCATCATCATCATCATCATCATCATCATTTAGGGTATTTCTTTTACAATATAATTAATCCTAGACTTAATATTATAATATTTCTTGATTTGATATCAAACCCGTATGATATACGGTTGTTGTTTTATATATATTCAGGGTGTTATTATGCTCCCCTTCCCGATCTACATACTAATGCATAAAATGCTTATATGGCATTAAACAGCCCTTCAGTGAAGCACTATACCTTAAATTGAATATGGATATTATCTGTGCCTTTTGGATATTATTTGTACATTTTCTTCCAGTATTTCCAAATGCTAGATCGTTTTGTTTTTTTCAGATAAATTCACATTACCGTCAATGTTCAAGAGTTTTAATATCTGAGTAGAATATCAATGTTAACCTGATTGGCCTCGCTGCAACAGATACTTTTCTGGATTGACACTTCTAAAATATTGAAATGATAACATCATTTTCCTTGGGATACTGTGGTATCGTACATTTAATCTTGGTTTGACACGTGAAATTTGAAAGTAATTTCTTCGGTGACAGCTGGATTGTTTAAAAGAATATCCTATATTCAATCTTGAATCAGGACTCCTTTTTATACTCCTCTTCACTAATCCCTTTCTTATCTTTTCATCATCCCCTCTCTCTCTCTCTGTTTCTCTCTCTTTCTCTTTGCACCTAACAAAATTAATTACTGTATGTTTCATTGTATGAAGGTGTCAAGATGAAATGATGAATGGCTTGTAATATCAGAAGATTAAAGACACAGAGCGAGGCTGGGATAGATTACACATGCTAAAAGAATCACAGGCATGTGTACTGTACAGCTGCATGTATGACAACAGAGAGACACACACACATATGAACACACAACTCCTCGCCATTTATATCTGATATTAAGTTAGTGGAAGAATGATCATGGCCACAATGTCATTACCAGTGAAAGAAGAACATTATACAAGTGAATATTTCAAAAGGTCCTCATAATTGCAGTCTGGACCCCACATTGTCATGAAGTCCCACAGTGGTGCGGGGTGTGTATGCTGGTCCCCTCATTACAGCCACCAAAAGAGCATCTCAGCACACTTTAATGAGCGGTCTACATGTGAAGGTCATCTTAATGGCTTTCAACGTGCTGCTGAGAGCCAGAGGTAATATTCTAATGAGAAAGAGCCAGTGTACCACTCTTGTAATTTTGTAATTGCGCCCGTAGATAGCGCTTCCTCGCTGTGTGTACAATGGTGTCAAAGTCCTTTGTTGTCATTTGCAACATTGCTTGTCCTCTGTGGTGTGGTGTGGTGTGGTAGTCCCGTTGTTAGCCTTTTTTTTTTAAATACATACACACAAATACACATACATCTTCTCACACACACATCTTCTCACACACACATATCAACTGACAAACATATAAATGCATGCATGCATGCATGCACACACATGCACACATACACACACACAGGCATGCACACACACACACACACACACACTCTCTCTCTCTCTCACACACACACACACAAACATAAAAACACACATAGACACACACAAGAAACACACACACGCACATACACACACAAACACACACACACACACACACACATAGTTATAACCATATTTCAACCCTGCTTTGCACACCATACAGTTTTATTAGAAGCTACAGCTTATTCATTGCTTACTTATGGGTGGAGGGACATCAGAAGCAGCTTGCAAAAGGAATGAACGTTAGCCCCAGTGTGCACTAGAATGGCAAAGCAAGGACAGTGTGAAATGTATGTCATTGCATGCATATGGGAATGTGGACCTGCCCTAGGCTAGTCTTTGGGCTTTTAATATGGCCATGCAACACTGCATCCACATTTATTTTGTCATGGAAAAATCTACGTTATTATAAATCTCTCTTATTGTGTGGGGTTCTTTTGAATTAAATCAAACAGATTGTTATGTTATTGGACAACATGAATATTCTTATTTGCTAGCCAACTTGCATATTAAACTTGGACGCTTAGAAGGTAGCAAATAAAATATAAAATGACAATGGTTAGAACATTCAACTAAACTAAATGACATATGAGCCCTTTAGTATTTGACCCTGTGTATCGCAGGAAGTATAGTCCTGGAATACCCTCTCACACCGTAACTATTCTGACAAGACAAATGAACAGATGGACCACATGTGGCAGCCATCTGCGGTTGCTAGGTGGGATTTCTTCCCTAACAACCCATACGCTGGTTCTCCCCCACTGTGATGAGAACCAGAACAGCGTAGCCTACACCTCTGGGTCTGCCCATGTCTAGAATTAAGCTAAGCGGTCTAAAGGTCAGTCGTTAAAGTCTTATGTTAAACGGGTTAATGGCGCGATTACTCTGACAGTGTTAAACGTCAGAGCGAGAAATATACGGAATTAGCGAATCTGTGGACGGCTTATCAAAATGTCAAAGGTCATTGAAAGTATCATCGATTATCGGCACCGGAGCTTTAAGTAAACTGTAGGAATCGTGTGCTCTCTCAACATCTGCAATATTTTTCAATTCATGCACATATGATGCCAAGCCAGCTGTATTATGTGGACATCAAACATCCAAAGTCATTTGGCTTTTGCCTTTGAAAGGCTGTGATTCATCATACCACAACTTTTATTGTATTTTGCGAGACATAGCGCACAACAAATCCCATAGAAGAGAGAATATGTATAGAATATTGTGCATATGAGATGATTTAAGAGCTAAACGAATTAAGCATAAAGTAAAACAAAATTCTAATTTGGCTCAAGCTGCCTGCATTGTCTCCCTGTCTCCCTGTCTCCCTGTCTCTCTCTCTCTCTCTGTCTCTCTCTCTCTCTGTCTCTTTCTCTCTCTGTCTCTCTCTCTCTCCCTCTCTCTCTCCCTCTGACTCTCTCCCCATATGCTATTGTTTCCTGTTCAGAGGTCACAACCACATAGGGACTGAAATATTTGTATCATGACTTGCGTACACATGGGAGATGCAACACAAGACTCGGGGGTTAAAGTTTGTTCACTTCTTTTTTCTCTCCTCCAACAAAAATAATTCTGAGGTCACGATTCATCAACTTCCTTCTTCCCGTCTATGCAAAATAGTAACCAACGATGATGACAATGATGAACAACATGTAGTCTGAGGTAAAGATGACGGGAACATTCTCTTTGGAGAGGGAATAAAACATGTGAATAACTTCCTAATTTGTCAAACTTTTTTTTCGTCAGCTTTGGCTGTAAGAGAGGAAGAGTGAACTCACTTTGTTTGTATAGTCAGATGTGTAAAAGTATAGCTTTTTAAGATAATAAAAAGGAAGTAAAGAGCGAATATCATCATGTAGATAAGACAGCTATGGCGCTTTCCCACAGGCTACATTCTCTTTATTGCATCTGGCAGTGAATTAAAGCATGTGTATGCATGCATGCGTGCGCACGTGTGTGTGTGTGTGTGTGTGTGTGTGTGGACAGGAACAGAGAATGAAACCCCAGGCTAAGACAGCATTGACTTTGACAGTCGGCTCACTCAACGCTCACATAAAAGTCTCAGACACAAGGTCCTCTAATGATGACGACAATGAAAGGGAGGAACATACAAAAAAGCGTATTGTCTAATAAAACTATGAATAAAGCTTTATAGTTCATACTTGTGACCATCAGACAATTAAAAAATTAGCTAGTTGCTTTTCTGCATGTATTTTTACCCTCTCGTTTAACTCATTTTTTTATTCTCATAGATTCATTGAAATGAATAACTTTCCATCCGAATTGCTTCGAATAAACATTTAATCTTTTTTGATTTTGTATTTACAAGTGATTAGTTAAAACTTAAATTATGCAGAATGATTGCTTATGAATATATATATATATATATATATATATATATATATATATATATATATATATTATAATTACCAATGAAACATTATGTATTCCATGCATACAGACAGAACAAAGAAATATATTACATCCATTGAGCTGATAATGATGCATGGATCAGGCAGACAAATGAGATGATTGCTGGAGTTTTTCTGGTCACCTGACTGCCTGTATCCGACCCAATCAATGTCCTGAGCTGTGAGTGAGTCACATGCCTCTGAATAACTTAATGAGGTTTTGCCAATACATTGACAGTTGACTCAATACATTGTGAAAAAATCGATTTACATACAGCAGCAGGGAATTGGGTTCATTTAAGCAGGACTCTCCTCTTTTCATCTCATCTCTTTGCCTCTACTCTCCTCTTCTCTCATAGCTCTTCTCTCCTCTCCTCTTCTTTCCTCTCCTCTCCTCTCTTTCCTCTCCTCTCCTCTCTCCCCTCCTTCCATCTCCTCTCCTCCCTGCCCTACTATCTCCTCTCCTCCCTGCCCTACTATCTCCTCTCCTCCTTTCCTCCTCTCCTCCTCTCCTCCTCTCCTCCTCTCCTCTCCTTCCTTCTCCTCTCTTCTCTCCTTTCCTCTCCTCTCCTCTCTGCCCCACTATCTCCTCTCCATCCATCTCCTCCATCTCCTTTCCTCTTCTCTCCTCTCCTCTCCTCCTCTTCTATCCCCTCCTCTCCTCTCCTCTCCTCTATCACCTGCTCTGTGTTAGAGGGGGGTGCAGTAGGGGAACAAGCTCTGATGTGTCGAGCTGGCCCGCTGCTCTCTAGGTAGTGTGTCACGGGACTCTGTGATGTGTGATCTCCCTACAGAAAATAAACATGGCAATGTTCAGAGGAATGCAAATATTTCCAGTCCTTTTAGAAAGAAATGCCACACACCTACAGACATTTGAACACACAGCAGTACTATACATACAGATAGACAGAAAGACAGAAAGACAGACACACACACAAACACACACAAATACACACAAACACACACACAACTAAACGACTATGATCATGTACATATGCAAGCACACACATACATGAGAGCACACACACACACACACACACGCACACACAAATCTAAAAACCAACCACCACCACAACAACAGTGCAACAACAACAACAACAACCAGCCCCCTCTGAAAGATCGCTCTCTCCCAAGAGCATTTGCATAAAACATTAAGCCGAACAAAATGATTACACCTGACAAGTTGAGCTGGAGGAGGAACATCGCCGGTGGCAGACGGTAGAAACAGATCCCTGCAATCATTCTCTCGTCAAACCACTGTTTCATGGCCCGCCTTTGTAGACACTGTCATGGCGCTGCGCCGTGATTAATCCTTCCCCTTTTGTTTCTCCTTTCTACCCTTCCGCCCTCCTCTTCTGTCCCTCCCAAAAATCCAATAAGTTGCCCTTAAATCAGGTTCCCCCTGCTCCTTGTAGATAGGGCCATCGTGACGGATGTGCCACAATCCATGCCAGGCAGGGCGTGTAT
Organism: Lota lota; assembly: GCA_026745465.1. Taxonomy (NCBI): domain Eukaryota; kingdom Metazoa; phylum Chordata; class Actinopteri; order Gadiformes; family Lotidae; genus Lota; species Lota lota. Next base: position 1,007,253 of record JACYXH010000479.1, on the reverse strand, counting down.
GTGTGTGTGTGTGTGTGTGTGTGTGTTTTGGGTGCAAAAGCGCTGTGAAATTGTCCTGCTGTGATTGTGCATTGTACTGCTAAGTGTTTGTCTTGTAATGCAATTAAACGTGCATGTAAGCCACCCCCGCGTTACCCCCAAACTATTGTGTGCCGCATTTAATAATTTTATACACACTCCTTTGTGACATTGCCATTTAACCTGGGGTGGAATAGAATAATTTACGGGGAGCATTAAAAAAAAGAATAACTTTTCAGCGTGTTTGTGATGGAGAACATAAGCCGGTTCTTACCGAGTGAGAGAGGAGTGAGAGAGAAAAGAAAAAGTTGACAATCAAAACATTAATATCCTTCTCACTCACATAAGCCCCAGCTAAAAATGTCTACCGTTGAGCACTTTGCTGAAGGATAGCTCCCAGATAAAGACGAGAAAGAGAGAGATTATTGCCTCTCTTTTCATTTCCCTCCCCCTGGCAATGGAGGGTATGGTAATGTGGGTTTTTGAATATTTGCGAGCGTAAACTTAAGAAATGAGAGCTGATCGGGAGTGACAGCAACAGAGGCAGCAGAGATCTTCAGTATGACAGGCAGTGTCACAAACCCCGGTGACGCTGTCACCGTGACAAACTTTTCAAAAGAACAATGTATACACACTCACACATGTACACACACACACACACACACACACACACACACATATATACGCACACACCTTTATACACACACACACACTGGTATTGAAGTCAGCTACTGCAGGCCTCTTTGGCGGTTGTCCCATCAGTTGAAATGAAATAGAATCATCGGCTAATTATGCATGGCACACTTAAACCTATAAACTTTCAGCATATGTCAATCTACATATGTGAAAAACAAAGGCAAAGACATTGGCAACTGTAAGACTGGTGCGAAGAAAATGCACGAACGGTTTATTCAAATTAATAAACCATATAAAAATATTGGTGACAGAGACAGCCAGACAGGCAAACAGAGAGACCGACAGACAGATAGGCTGCCAGCCAGAGAAATAGACAGACAGGCCAACATACAAAACAATTGATAGATATGAAGTAATTGAGGCACAGGGATAAAATAACGTATTTTCCTCAAACCTAGTGTTGTTCTCGGTTACCCCCTCGTTCGTGAATTGAACCTCGGCGAAACAGGTGCGTGTTTGGCAACTTCAGAAGCGTGTTATTGTGAGTGTTTCTCTGTCTTTGTACGGTGGCCATACTTTTATTAGAACAGTATCTGGATGGAGGCTTTCAGGAGAAGCCTTGAGGACCGTTACCTCGAAGAAGAACCAGCTGGGCCATTGTTTGGGCCCTGCCAGCTGTGTCTATTTTCAAAAGCCATTTCCCTTTTGTTCATCTACACCTCCCTATAAAAGAACAGAGGGAGGAAGAAGAAAGAGTTATGTTTCACTATTTCATGAACTCTTCCTCTCAATGATCACCTCATGTCCACACTTCGGCTCTATGTGCGTGTGTGTGTGTGTGTGTGTGTGTGTGTTTGCGTGTGAATGAGTGAGTAACAGAATGTGTTAGCAAATGTGCTTGTGTGAACATGTGTGGTGGTGTGTAAGCGACTCTGTCCATCTGTGTGTGTATGTGTGTGTGTGTGTGTGTATGTGTGTGTGTGTGTGTGTGTGTGCTTGTCCGTGTGTGTGTGTGCTTGTCCGTGTGTGTGTGCGTTGCTATGAAGAGGAAGGCAAGGTCTGTAATCACCTAATCCAAACATACACTCAGGGAATCTCATTACCCGACCTAACAGTTCCATTTGAACCTTATCTGCCTTCAATCAGCCGCCGCTCATTTGCAGCAAGGAACAGAAACTTGATGCCTTTTGTGTGGAAGACTCTGGCGTCTCGGGGCCGCTATCAGCAGTCTCCTGTTTGTCTTGTCCATCACCTTTCTCCCCACGCCGCCGGGTCCACATAGGCCTTGGTCGACACAGAGAGAAGGAGGAGGTGGAAGGAGGAGGGGAGGGCGGATGGGATGGAGGGAGGAGGCATAGGGAGGAGGAGGAGGAGGGAAGAGGGGGAGGAGGAAGGGAAGAGGAGGAGGTGGAGTAAGAAGGAGGAGGGGAGGAGGAGAAGGAGGAGGGAAGAGGAGGAGGAGGAAGCAGGAGGGGCGGAGGGAGGAGGAGGTGGGAGGAGGAGGGAGGAGGAGGGAGGAGGAGGGAGGAGGAGGGAGGAGGAGGGAGGATGACTTCCTGGCCCGTCGGTGACACATCAGGCTGCCTGGTCTTAGGAGCAGAGAGAGGGTGAGTGAGACAGGAGCAGGGTGTGCATGTGATGTTAGCTGACTTTATTTGAGGTAGAAGTGGACGAGCACCATGGGGAAACTCCTGCTGCACCTCCTCCCTCCCCCTTCTACCCTGACTCTGGTTCTTCCCCTGGCCTCTCTCTCTCCCCCTCGCCCCACCCACAGCCTCCCGCCTCAAACCCCCGACCCTGCACTCACATGTAAATGGACATTAAAACGAAACCTGACCCTGGTCCTGGAATCTGTAAGGTATTGCTCCACCGCCCTCCCCCCTCCTCTTTTCTAAACACACAGTGGAAAGTTGTGTGTGTGTATGTGTGTGTGTGTGTGTGTGTTTGTGTATATGTGTGTGCTTGTACGTGCATGCGCGCATCTGAGTATGTGTGCCTGTGCTTGTGCACGTTGGCAGCGTGTTTGTATCTGCGGGGGCACGCGTGTGCTTGCACGTGCATATGTGTGTGTCTGTGTGTCTTTGTGCATGTATCTGTGTGTGTGTGTACGTGTGTACGTGTGTACGTGTGTACGTGTGTACGTGCACTCACACCAGAGGGGGGTCAGCGAGAGGTGAGCGAGACGTGACGTCAGCGTCTGAGAGAGAGAGAGAGAGATAGAGACCAAGAGAGAGAGAGTGAGAGAGAAAGAGAGAGCGAGATAGAGACCAAGAGAGAGAGAGTGAGAGAGAAAGAGAGAGCGAGAGAGCGTCTCAGGAATCCCCAGATTAAAAAAGTCCAGAAGGTGGAGAGTCAGAGATAATCACAGGATCTGGAATTCACAATAACAAAGTGGCCATATATCTACCTGTCTCCGGCCTTCCTCCCCGAGAGGAGTGCAGGGTCAACCGAATGGCTGCATTCCATCATCAGCTCCCTCTTTTTCTCTTTTTTTTCCTTCTTGCTCGTACGCCTGCTGTGCTCCGAATGAAGTGTCTGAAAGGTTCAAATACAGCTCCCCCCCAACCCTCTCTCAGTCTCTCTTTCTCTCTGTCACTCTAAACCACACCGCTTACAATTTTAACACACTCTATAGCAGCCCATGCTCAGTGGGAGTTGTGCTTTATTGTATAATAAGTAATTTATAATTCTTTGTACATTAAGCACAACAAACAAAACAGTGGAGGTTCAAACCGCCCTGTTTTTCTACTCTCCACTATCTCCTTTCTAAGGAATTAAGGGAACAAAGTGAAGGATTGTAGGACTTTACAAAAACAAACAAACTAAAACCAGGGAAACGCCACCGATTAGCTTTTGTAACCGCCTGGATTCACGCTAATCCATTTAGGAGTAGTGGAGCTGCAGCGTGGAGCAGAGCAGAAGCCGAGGAGAGAGCGAGAGGGACTATGCTCCTCTAGGGGGTTCCGAGGGGTCCGAGGGGGCCAGTCGACTAGTGGTGACCGGCACACCAACTTCTGGCTTGAATTAAAGCAGGCTTTCGGCAGGGGAGCCATGATGACTGGTGTCTGAAGGGCGGCCCCTCGATCTGGGTCTACTGGGTCTCCAGCAGGGGCTGATATGATTTACATGGAGCTGGGATAGAGAGAGTCCAGGATCCCAGCTTACGCACCCCCCCCCCCCCCCCCCCCCCACACACACACACACACACTACCCGACCCCCTTGGGGAGCCATACGGGAGGAGTTGCTGCATTGTGATACTGTGTGTAATTTATGTACCCCTACACACACACACACACACACACACACACAAACACACATACATACACATGCACCAACACACCACACACACACACACACACACTCTCTCTTTCCTTCCCAGCCATCCCCTGACAGCTTCATTATTTATTGTTATTTTGTTGTGATTATTTGCTTTAGCACAGTTAGGCACTGTGTCACCCCCCCCCCCTCCCCCCACTATCCTAAGTCCCTCCAGTCTTGAGACATGAATGTGTGTGTGTGTGTGTGTGTGTGTGTGTGTGTGTGTTTGGGTGGGTGTGTTTGTGTGTGTCTGTTCCAGTCTCCGATCTGTAGCTCTGTAGAGGTTAATGTCGTCGCTGTGGACTGTCGCTGTGTTCCCTCGTCTAGACACCGAGGATAATTTATCCCCTCGCTTCCTCCTTCCTGTTTGCAGTGTCTCTCAACGTTCAGGGAAATGACTTTACAAAGAGGAGCAAGAGGGGCTAAAGTTATTTCAGCAGTGTGAAAGTGTGTATAGGTAAATAGCCTGGGGTGATGTGGAAAAAACGATATACAGGCGGAGTCCAGGGGAAAACTACAGCATGAGACACCATCAGTGATGAAACCCTTCTAAAATGTCTTCTGAGCATGTATTTTATCATGTTAGATTACGAGGACTTTGTAGTGCCATCGTTGTCATAGCACATTAGGTAGGGTTGTGTCCCTGTCCCTGCTTTCTAGGTTTTGTGCTGTGCTGTTTTGGCAGTGGTGTTGTTTTGAACTGCAGGACTTAACAATGTTTAATTATGTATTGGCCTTGCAGCTAAAACAAATGGACACTAAAATAAAATAAATACAAGAACTCTTGAATGAGAGAATTAGAGCAACGCCCCTGTTAAGACATTCCATGTGCAGTTCACTCTGCAGGATTCTCTAATTCCTACCTTACAACCACACCCAAATTATTTGTTTTTGCAGTACAAAAGATCGAAGGGTTGTAAAAATTGACTTCCTGTACTGCCGGAGAGAAATAAATTTCAGCGCTATTGACAGCAGCCAAACAGAAAAGCTATTGCCTAGCATTTAATTATTGAAGACATTGATCAACACTGTGATTTATAGTGCAGGGTTTGGTTAAGGGCCCTAATTGAGTCGGAGTGTGTGCTATAAAAGCTTCTTATTTGTTCATTTCACCAAGATCGCTTAGATTGGATTCCTTGGTATGGACATACACATGGCTCAGCAGACTATAGCCTTGAATACATTCAAGTGTAATGAACACATCGATTCATTCATCAACCACGTTTAATTTCATCAGATATATTTAGAAATAATATTGATCGGTTGTGAAAAAATCTAAACACAATAGAGAAATAAAAAAGTGCAGCATGGAAAACGAATGCATTTCAATTCATTTGTTATGCAGATGGTGTCCTCCGCGCCGAAGTTCCATTTCAAGTGCTGCGGTGTCCATCTCTGGCCTGAGCTGACCATGTGCTTTCCTTTCCTCTCCAGGACTGCACACTGCACACAAAAGCTGTGCACAATAGACCATTCAAAGAAAATCATTCCCTTCTGCCCTCCTTCCCACCCCCACCTCAGTCTCTGACCAGCAAATCCAGGAGGCCATTTGTACCGAAAAATAAAATAAAATGACTTATATAATTGTTTAATTTGCCAGCTATTGAACCACCGCCCAACTCTCCTTCACCACCCTTTCTCTTTTTTTTTCTCTCTCTCTCTCTCTCCTCTCTCTCACACTCTGTCTCTCCATCTCTGTCTCCCGCCCCCTCTCACCCTGCTCCCTCTCCCTTTCCTTCCTTCTATCTGACTCTCCCTCTCTCACTCATCAATGAGCAGAGGAGCTGGTTCATCATGTACACATGCTGTACTGCATAACCGGCCCCGCTGCTCCTGTGGGAGCTGAAGTCATTCAGCTGTCACTGGCTCTGGCCCTGTACACACCACATGCACACACTCACACACACACATACACATACACACATACACATACACATATAGACACACACACACACGCACACACATACACATACACACATAGACATACACACACGCACACACACACATGCACACATAGACACACACATGCACACATACACACACACACATACACACACACACACACACCACACACATATGCACACACAAAGACACCTGCACCCACACACACACACACACACACACGCACACACACACACACACACACACACACACACACACATACTACTGTAAATTATTGCAGCTGATTCATACTCACTATCCAGTGAGTGATGGGAAAACAATCTTTCATTTGGGAGTCAGTCCACATTAGCTTACAGTAATCTGAACACCAGAACAGGGCCTTTTTCTTATTCTCTCTCTCTCTCTCTCGCCCTCTCTCTCGGCCGGCGCAGGTCCCTCAGCAGCAGACACACAGTTGCATCAGGGGAAATATTGAGACTAAACATTATGTTGAATCCAGTGTAACGCACCGCATGCTGTAACCAATATGACCAGTGAGAATTCACATGGGACACACCACACACACACACACACATATACACACACACTCCTTTCGACAAACACTATCCCTGCCCAGAGCTCGGCACACATGGGATCTGTTTTTCATTTTTATTAAACGTAAGCTTTATATCGAGTTGCACATTATGAAAGGAAACCCCCGGCACCAACGCAAAATAAAATAGAGAGAGAATAAAAATGGTCTATTTAAATTGTCTTTTCTTTTCTTTTGCTGTGCTTCATTCATTGGAGGAGGTTCAAATCCTGCAGATGTTGGAAGGTGATTGTTTTGCCTCTTTTTCGCTCACTATTTCTCTCTCTCTCTTTTATTGTGTCTCCTTCCTTCCTTCCTTCCTTCTTTCCTTTCATCTAGTGTTACAGCCCTCTGGCTGTGATCAGCCAGAGATGGAGAGATGATAGAAAGAGGTGGAGAGAGAAGGATATAGAATAGAGGGGGTGAGTTGGAGAACGAGAGAGAGAGCTAGAGGGATGGAGAGAATGAGAGAGAGGTGGATGGATGGGGAGAAGGAGAGGGAGATGGATGGATGGGGAGAATAAGAGAGAGATGGAGGGATGGTGGGAATGAGTGAGAGATCGAGGGATGGAGAGAAGGAGAGGGACCAGAGGGGAGAGTGGAGCATGATGTTCTCAGCAGAGCAGCCGTCTCTTCACTCCTGGCCTCCTAATGATCTCACTCAGTGGAAGACTGGAATGTGGAGATTAATGGCATTCCGAGAGGAGGAGGAAGTGGAGGAGGAATAGGAGGAGAAGGAGGAGAAAGAGGAGGAGGAGGAGGAGGAGGAGGAGGAGGGTATGGCTGCTGGTTGTGTCACCAGCACAGTTTGAGACTGGAGGTTGGGGTGAGAGGGAAGATGGCGGGGCTGGAAGAAATGACGAGAGGGAGAGCAAGGAGAGAAAGGAGAGAAAGGGAGAGTGGGAAGGGAGGCAGTGGAGTGTGGAGCAGGGTTGCTGATGGCATGGGGGGGGGGGGGGGGGGGGGGGGTTGGTGCGAGGGGGGCTGAGACGCCACAGGACAAAAAAGGGGGTTCCTTCCTTTTTTCTAGATTGATCCGATTGAATGGAACCATGTGTCAGAATGAGGACACCTGCCCTTTTGGCAAGGACTCTCTGATTGCGTGCACACACACACACACACACACACACACACACACACACACACACACACACACATGGTACACCTCCGTGTACTCATGATGGCAGAGGCAGGGGGGAGGGAGGGCTCTCTTTGGAGAGCCAGGGTTAGGGCTGGCATTAGCCTGTACTGCAGAGCTGGAGGTTTTGTCCCTCGGATTTCCCCCTTCACTCCCCCTCCCGGGGGCTCATGCAGCAGAACATCACTGTTGAGCGGGCCCTGAAGGCAGGGAGCCATTTAAGCAGAGCTAACACCTGGCACAGCCTCAGATTACCTGTCGTGCGCTCTGTGAGATAAGGGTGTCTTAAATGTGTGCACGTTAGGTGTGTGTGTGTGTGTGCTTGTGTGTAGATTTGTGAGTGTGCCTCACCATCATTTTGAGATTATTGTTCAATTGCTCAAAACAAATGTTGTCTTTATAATCATTCATAAAAGACAAATATAACAAATAATAATTAATAACAGTAGATATAGATAGATACACTTGTTTGTCTAGACGTCTATTTAGATGATGGCGCCTATACTGGGATGAAGTACAGGTGCGATTTGGCAACGCCATTAAACAAATGGTTATGATATGGAAAGCTAGGTTGTATAAACTGATGCGCTTTTCAAATGTATGACAATTTTCTGAGTCAGCCATGCTTGCACTGGATCAAGAATCCAACTGTTATGGTTGGAAGTGTCTTTATTGCATTTAGTCACACAGACATTTATCATGAGGTTCTAAATCTCCCTGAGTGATGGCTGTTAATGACTCTGAGAGACAGTGGTGGAGGTGCTCCATCTCCTCTGGGCTAGACAAGTGATTCCCCTTCCAGAAGACAGAGCTGTGTGGCTGGGATAGTACTTTACACGGCAGCCCTCCACAAGCCTTCCCCTGGGCTTCTGTTGCTCATACACTCTGCCTATGATCCAGAGGCCAGTGGCCAGACGCATGCTGGGTCTGTCTGCATGTGGATGTGGATGGGGGGTGGGGGGTGGGGGGTGGGGGGGGGGGGGGGGGGGGGGGGGGGGGGGGCAGGGACAGTCTGTTGATGTTTCTAGACCCCTGCGCTCCATCACAATGTCCTTCACAGAAATGAGTTAGTGATTTGAAATAAGCGATTTATTATTATACAGTTTCTCCTCTAGTTCTTTAATCTTTGATCTAAATGTGTTGACCATGTATTTCTATATCAAACTAATTGAATTGCTAAACAGGGCAAACAAGAAATATATTATGAAATTAATGTTCATAATATGTTTTGGTCTAAAGAAAGGACATATCTGAAAAAACCAGGACAGATTTTGTGCTCCATTGGAGATAGGGCTTTTGTGATTTGTGTCTATTCTGTGATTTGTGTCTATATATGGACACCAATCACAGAGCTTAGTTCTAAGCTATATATATATATATATATATATATATATATATATATATATATATATATATATATATATCTTTGTAGGCAGAAATAACATTGTGTTTGGTCATCTTTCCTTCCCTTTGCTGATATGGACATGGTGGGGGGAGGGGGGGGGGGAGGGAAATGTGCCCCCTGACCCCTGACCCTAGAGGAACTATCTATATCCTAGAGGAACTCAGACAATACTGTCCAGAGAGGGCGGAGGGGGGCCATGTTGAGATACTTCCTAGGTATAAGGGTCAGTGCTCTGAAGGACCTGGACGCCCAGTCCATTTATAGTCCTGGGGGAGTGGGGAGATAATAAGCATCTTTCAGCCTTGCATCACTTCCTGTGAGTCCTCCCTTGATCCTGCTCCGCCCCTTGTTGCGTCGCTTGGATCCACTCTTGTGATTGGACATGGACAACTTGAAGAAAGTCACATATATAGAAACACACTGACACACACACACACACACACCATCACACACACACACACACACACACACACACACACACACACACATGGATACACATACACACACACCCAGACACACACACACACACACCATCACACACACACACACACACACACACACACACACACACATGGATACACATACACACACACCCAGGCACACACACACACACACACATATATGCAAACAAGAATTCCCAGAAACACACACACACTCACACAGATACATGTCCAGACACATTAGCACCGTGCGGTACCCTCCTTCTTGTCCGTCTTTCTTCCTCTGACCTTCTAGCCCTAATGAGTCTTTCAGCTGAGCGATGAGAGACTCCTATTTATTTTAACCCATGATAACATTTCAGGGAGTGTATCTGCAGTCTCGGGGCCTGGGGCCCGGTGCTGCTGCCAAGGACATATCAGCCTGAGCTCCATGCAACTGGAACAACATAAAGGGGGAGGAGGGTGGGTGGGGGCGATGGTTTTCAGGCCGCCGCCTCTCACTTGCTGCTTTTTATATTTTACAGTAAGTACACACACACACACACACACACACACACACACACACACACACACACACACACACAGCAGTTCAGTATTACTACAATCCCCCACTACCACCACCAACACCACCACCTCCGGCATGTTCCACATTTAAGATTTCCTTTTGGAAAACAATTTACTCTGAACACACCCTTTTCTACATACACACACACACACACACTCACACGCATAGACACACAAATCACAAACACCTAATCCTATTAGCTCATAACCTGTTTTTAGTGGACCTACTCCAAGCAAACGTTTCATATTGCTTTAATCCATAATATCCCTCCCTGGTAAACAAACAACAAACAAAAACACAAAAAACAACAGATAAAAAATGAACACCCACAGAGGCGTTTTTCAAAAAGTGTGGGGGCATTTTAAGCGATCCCCCACTTATTGTCCTACGTCCCAATCAATTACCGTTCTTAGCTTTATTTCTAATTTCTAATTAAAAAAGTTATTTCAGTCATCTTGTTTATTTTATATGTGTGTGCCTGTGTGTGAGTGTGTTTGTGTATGTGTGAGAGTGTGTGTGTGTGTGTTTGTGTGTGTGTGTGTGTGTGTGGTGTGGTGGTTTAGTTTGGTATACAGGCCTCGGTGCTGTCAGATAAATCTATCATGCAGCACATTAGGTCATCAATTGGTAATTTCCATCAATGCAGATGAGAGGAAGAGGGCCCTACACAAACAATCTCTCTGATCCCGCCACAGCAGGGGGTCCCGGCTTAAGCACTCTCTCTTTCTGTGTTCAGGGCCCCGTGTTTGGGCTTGTGCCATAACAGCCCTAGGAGGGGGGCGGTGGATGGAGGGTGGAAAAGCAGTCGAGACACGTATCTAAGAGGAGAAAGAGTGAGCTATTGTAAGTCTCAGCCCAGCAGGGGGTTGGTTTTCGGAAGGCGTTATCATTTTCTCGTCTGAAAGCCACATGTGATTTGTTGCAGTGTGATTTGCCTGCTCTTTTTTTGCAAAGCAGCACATGGCAGCTTTATATGTCGTAACTGTATAAACAAATGTCTTTCTATTCTGTTTGGTTTTACAAAATCAAAGGAAAGATGTATGCATGTATCCATATTTGGGGGGGAAATCCATCTAAGTTAAACAGGGCTTAGTTTGTAAAAAGAAACAACTTCCCGTATCCAAGGCCACCCTTTGTATATTTTTCAGTTTCCCCTGGTTTGGCAGCGCTTTTTCGTTTTGCTTCCAAAAGCAGACGATCAAAGATTAAGTGGAATTGTATTTATTTTCTTTAAAATGTTCATTGCATTTTCTTCTCCTGAAAGAAAACCCATGCCCCCATGCCCCCATGCCCCCATGTGCTAACGACCATCCCTGCGGCGACTTGCTCCTGAGTGCACGGACATTTCCTTTTAGACTTGCTCACCCCTCGCTCCCAAAGGGGCCGTGGATGTTGACATCAGATCCCCAGGATCAGTGTCAGGGGCAGATGTTCTCAAACTTAGTAGAGGTTTGGGGGTGGAGGTTCTGGGACAGGGTGGGAGCGCACAGTACGATTCTCCGGATTCCTCAGAGGATTTGCGGTGGAACATGCAGGACGAATCAGAGCACCTGTGTTCTTTTGGACATAGCATCACACACAACACATGATCCATGATCCACCAGCAGCGGGAAAGGGGGGCGGGGGTGTGAGGGGAGGTCTAGAAGATATCGGCGACAATCTACCCCCCCCCCCCCACCCTCAATGACCCCTAATCGACCCAGGAGCAAATTATTTAACTTATTTTCCCCACTCTCTATTTGTCTGCTGAATCTTAATGAGGAATATTGTATCGCTTTATGTTGTATCATTCCTTTCAAAATATGTATTATTTAGGCCTTGATGTCATTCATCTCTATAATGTAATATGAGGTGTCTTTGATATGTGGATCCTTTTTTTATTATTGAGTTTGGGCTAATTTTATCCTAAAGCAATGCAATACGTTTTCTATGGAAGCAATGCTATGATACACGATAACAGAACGACGATGAATACAATGATAGGGTTGGTGTATGCATTCACTTAGGGGTCAAAGTATTCAAAAGTCCCTTCCCAATGGATGTTCAGAGAGTGCTTTCTTCAGAGCCTATCCTGAGAGCTGAGCTTCTCTTCTTCGGTCGCAGCGTTTTGATGATGTCAGCCGAGCTCCTGCGCTCCCACCAGAGTGATACCACATGCCGGCTCACTGGTGTCTCTGTCTGGGAGATATTATGTTGAGGCAAGGGGGCACGTGTTGGCTCCAAAACACAGCACCACACTCGCTTCCCCCCACCCAAAAAGGCAGCATAATGTGGAACAGAAGGGCAGCGTCTCGCTCATTGTCCGCTGCATTAACCCCAATCAGCTTATGGACGATATCCTGGAGAGTGAGGAGAGAGAGAGAGAGAGAGAGAGAGAGAGAGAGAGAGAGAGAGAGAGAGAGAGAGAGAGAGAGAGAGAGAGAGAGACAGACACAGAGACAGAGAGACAGAGACAGACACAGAGACAGAGACAGAGACAGAGACAGAGACAGAGACAGAGACAGAGACAGAGACAGAGACAGAGACAGAGACAGAGAGGGGGAGGGTTGAAGAAAGAGAGAGAGACAGAAACACAGAAGAAACAGAGTAGGGCAGACAAAAAGAGAGAGAAAAAAGAACGACGGCAAGAAGAAAAGCAGGAAGCACCCTTCCTCAGAGCCCCTGACTCTGACATTATTTACTACTGATTAGCTGCTCTGTAGATGCGTGGAGTAGGACTTATGAATGCTTGAAAGCGTGATTTGCTTTTATCCCTCCATTTTCCAGCTCTTTATGTGCTTCCTGCGCTGTTCATCTCCCGACCTCTGCACTGTACTGTGCCACAGCCTCTCTTAAACACTGCCAACACACACTGTGTGTGTGTGTGTGTGTGTATCTTGTCTTGTTGTATGTTACGTCAGCACATACGAGTGTGTATTTTGTGGGCTTTTTGGCGTATTTGCATGTTGTTAATATAATGAACACTTACACTGACCAGACAGTGAACCTGTATACAAACTAATAACCTATTTTATTAGAACATACCTGCACTGGGCAACCTCATCAGATACCGACTTTAAAAAATACATATGCAGTACTTGCACAGTCCTACTGTTATTTACAGTCCCAGTGTGTGAGAAGTCTCATGCAATTAATTCCACAAATATACACTAGTACATTCTGGTCCTCCCCTTCAGCCATGTAAAAAAAAAAAGAAGCATAAATCTGCTTGTCTCTCTTCCTTTCAGGTGACAGGCAGAGGACCTTCAAAGTGAAAACACAGCAGTGTCACTTCCCTGTCACACATGCCTCCATGTAAAGTATGAAGCAGCATGCATATTTATGATGTTGCATAAACACTGCCCCCTGCACCAGGGACCAGCGGGTGTGTCCCGGTGTCTCATCACGCCACTCAACCCCGCCTCCCCAGTTTCCTCCCCCCAACCCCCCCTACCCTACCATTCGATGGCAGCGAGGTCCGTCAGGAGGTGTCAAACTGAATGCCAGCCCTTTTGTCTAAAAGTGTTGCATTGTGGATGCAACTCCCCCCCCCCCCCCCCCAATCCTATCCAATAATCTGCCCTGGAGGGGGGGTGGGCTGGAGGAGGGTGTTCTGTATAGAACTATCCAGGTTTAAGGAGTGTGGTCATTTCTTGTGTGTTGTGATAGGGGAGGCCTGTGATGGAAGCTAAAGTGCATGTCAAGACAGATGGAAGATGGGGGGGGGGGGGGGGGGGGGAATCGTGGCCGCTCCAAGGTATCCATCATTCAAAGCTGTCAGAGGGGAGGGACTTTTTATAAAGCGGGAATGATTAGTGGATGAGGGGTCCGGACATGTCCGTGATTGACAGCCCCCGTACCGCTGCCAAAAAGCCCTAATCCAACAGGAATGGTGTGAGGTGAGACTATAGGTATTAATCCTCAGAATACCACATGACAGCACAACATCTCCCATGTTCTGGGAAGAATAGTGTGTTCTTCAATCCACTATTCCCCCTACTTTGTGACCATTCATAGGTTCAACGAAAAGAAGCGCCATGTTAAACAAATATTACTATTTTATATAATACATAATCATTTGACAGATGATTCTATCAGTTATTTTCGAAGACACTGACAGTGAATTCAGATATCATTAAGGAGTAGCTAGGGTTCAGGTTTCCGAATCAAGGATGCCTACAGGCCATGATGCAGAGATCGGGGATCGTACCCAGAACCTTACGGCTTGGACTCGACCACTACGCTATCCGGCCCATAATACACAATATTTATCAAAACATATGTATTTCTGGTGTGAGTGGCCAATGATCCTATGTCTTGGGTGAGAGTGGGAGTTTGATTGAGGTGTTTCCAGGTTGTCTGAGGCTAAACTCTCCAAGCCAGGACTGGTGTGAGATCCTCTTTGCTCCCCACGGACGGGGCGTGATCACTGGCCTCTCCACCACACCTCAACCCTTCTTCCTCTCATAGGAAGTCCCGTTGACTTCCTGGCTGTCTCAGCTGCAAGACATTTACCACAGTGATGACAAGTACTCTGTAAAACGCATTGCAATACATGCAGAGATTGATTTTATTTATTTATTTATCGATCAATACAGCAATCAACTGTAGTTCCCTTTAGTTCTTATGACACAGAAATATAGTCAGTTGCTATTTGTGACATTTGTTTTGATACACACACTTTGGTATGAACACACAAGCACAGACAAACACACAGGCAACAGTGTGTGCCCTGCGACAGTAATTAAAGTCAGAGTTTCATGCAAGCCAGTTGCTCTCTGACCCTCTGGCCCTTCCTAAGTGCTCTTACTCTACCTTGAACGCTGGGTGAAACTCATTTCGACCCCTGCCAGCGGGTCAGTTTATAACGGAGACATTTGTGAAAGATGTTTCCCAAAATGTGTTGTAATGTAAAATGTGTTTCCCCCCTGTCTCTCTCTCTCTCTCTCTCTCTCTCTCTCTCTCTCTCTCTCTCTCTCTCTCTCTCTCTCTCTCTCTCTGTCTCTCTCTCTGTCTCTCTCTCTCTCTTTCTCTCTTTCATATTTCCCACAACCACTTTTGCTCATTTGTTAAGGATACACCCTAAGCACTGGTGTCCCCTGCATAGAGTGAGGATCCACCTGAGTTCGTGGAAGTGAGGAGACAGACACGTCAAAGAATTCTTGTGACCGCAGTGAGTCCTGCCGCCAGCATCTGATGCAGTTCTGTTGAGGAAGGTTAAAACCCACCTGAAAAGCACAGGCAAGGTCAGTTTATTTATATGACACCAAGCAAACACACTACCATTCATAGTGCTTTATAAAGCTAGATATTATATGTAAAAACATCAAAAGGACAATCATTAACAGATAATAAAAAGGGCTAAATACTAAATAATAGCCATTCAATGTTTTATTTTGTTCCGGTACATACGTAGCACAGAAGCCTGAGTTCCCATTGACTAGACATGATACAAGACCTATGTATTTCAGGACACAGTTTAGGCCTATACAACACCATGGTTAGCAATGACAAAAGGTTTGTAGAAAATAAAATAAAGTTGATGCTGCTCTTTTTAAAGTAGTCCATGATGTTTTGTTTTAATGAACTGTATTGCTGCAGATGGTCGTATATCATCGTAGGTGTGAGCTCATTGACGGACGTATGGGAATGTTTCGTTGTTTCACCATGTCAAGGTTACGGTACATCGTACAAATCCACACTAATCGCAGCCCCTGGTAAGCTCTACCTTAACATACCAATCGTTGACATGGTTTCCCCAAAAACCCTGTCGTGCATTGAACATTATTTGGGTTTTCTCTAGTCTTTCTAAGCCTGTTCCCAGTCTCAGGAAAGTACTGAAAGGACTGTGATTGTCTGCTAAAGTATTTATTGCACAGTAAATATCTGAGACAGTGTTCATGGAATGGAAACAATACATAGAGTTTCCCAGCATTCTTTGTTAATCAAGTGGAACAAAACTAACGCAGCCTGCGGGAAGCCGGACAAAAGAAAAGATGTTGAACCGCAGCCGAGAAGAACAATAGTGTCCTTATTTTGCATTTCTTTCTACTGTTTGTTAAACTTTTCGTGACTCGTACGAGGAGAACATTGACGTTACTCGATCATTCTGTCTGCGGGAATATATTTTTTTTCTTATTCCAATGACATCACAATTTGAATGAAAAACAGGAATACAGGAAAAAAATGAATTAATAAAATGTAAGAAATAATAAATCGCACTAATCCGGAATGACTAGCATGTCTGTAGCCCTGAAGTCTTTTAAAAGCTTACTGAGAAGAAAAAAAATACAATATCATCTTTGTCAGCACTTAAGGTCTGTATCGCCGAACCCTCAGGATATCCCTTTCCTGATAGGAAGGATCGCAGCATTTTATTTTATGTTCATCACATCAACACCTCTGAGACTCTCTAGAGCTATCACCATAATGGGATTAGTCAAGCTGCAGTTATAGTGGTTTCGAGATATACTGGCCTAAATTCTGTGTAGCCTACTGCAAGAAAGCATGTTTTATTGTTTGGTGTATAGCAGGTGAAATTATAAATACGTATATATATATATTTTTTTTTTTTTAAGGAAAGCTTTTAGCTACTATCCGTTGAGGAGATGTTTTAAGAGGGAAATTTATTCAGAGGGACTTTTAAAGGGAGTTTCAATTTATATGTATTTATTCTATATTTTTCTGTAAAAAGGACAGCTTATGTCATGATAGACACTTTGAACAACAGGCCCGATGGCACCACTGTATCCATGACCCATTGGGTCTTATCACCCCCACTTCCTGCTTCCTGCCCCCACTCCCGCCCCCCCCTTTCCTTTTCCAGATGTTCCTTCTCATCTTCACCCCCATCTGCCATCCCTCCGCCGTCTACAGATCAATAGTAAGTCCATTTGGCCGTATCATGCTGTAGCGTCTCTAAACTCCGGATGGTAATGATGCGATGATAACCCAGGGGTGAGGCGCTTGGTGGGGGGGGGTGATCTTTTAGACTGATCAATAATGGATGGTGTACATGCAGGAGATTCACCAGGAATCTCCTGCACTCTCCCTTCCCTCTCACAGGATGTGAACATGGGATGTGTTTATCGTCTTGGATTATTTTTTCTTGTTTTACCCTTTCTAGCTTAAATGCATTCAGTGGCCTGTTTAGAAGAATTCGAAAGGTTTTGAAGACATGAATTGCTGTAACACATATCTGGCCAACTGTGTTTAGTGGGTGGTCTGGGGACCTGTTTGTGTTTCAGATGGTTGACGTTCATAGCGTCCACGTCCCTGGACAGAAGCGATGATATGAGCTACTATGACATCACTCTGATAATGTCCCCTGCCACCACCCCACCACCCGCCCACCACCCCACCACCCCACCACCCGCCCACCAACCCCCTCCCCCATTCCGTGCCCAGGATAGAGAGAGAGAGAGAGAGAGAGAGAGAGAGAGAGAGAGAGAGAGAGAGAGAGAGAGAGAGAGAGAGAGAGAGAGAGAGAGAGAGAGAGAGAGACACTGGTGTAGCCCTGGGGGAGATTTCAGCATGTTTGGTGTTATGAGCTGCTCCACCAAAGCCCACTCAAAGCAGGCCTTCTGCTTCCTAAACATGGATTTAATACCCTCATTAATGATATATGACAGAGAAGATCAATGCAGTATTTTCTCTCTCTCTCTCTCTCTCTCTCTCTCTTTATTTAGCTCATTCATCTGTGTGTATGTATGTGTGTATGACCAAGGTATATATTTGTGTGTGATTGTGTGTATGTGTGTGTGTGTGTGTTTTTTGCGTGTGTGTATATGCATTCATGCATATATGTGCATGTGTTTGTGTGTCTGCGTAACGTGTGTGCGTGAACCCCATCCACATTGGCTGTAATGGGTACATGCTGTTAAACATTATCCAGTGTGGAACGCCTCTGGATACATTACACCTCACAGAGGAGAGGCTGAGAATAGCACGCAGGTTGCTAGACTGCAGTTACTTACAGAGCGGGGCTAACCTTGTTCGCTGCGTTGGCTGAAGAACCCGGGGCCACGGCCAAGTTAATGCTCCAGAGACTGCATTACCTTATAAACTCCACTTAACTCGCCGGGCTCGTTCCATGACTGATCCTCACAATCATCCTTACGCTCATTCTTTCTTTCTTTCTTCTTTCGTTCAGTTTTTTTGGCTTTCGTTAACGTGTGTTTAGACTGGGAAATTAGATGATTGGCTATATTAAGTATTGGGACAAAGTCATGACACGCTATCAGTCAGTCAGTGGAAATAAAGCAAAAGATTTGTTTAGGGTTCATTAAATAAGGAGACTGGTATACAATACTTAGACTTTGTACTTATTTAAGATTTTAGACACGTAAAGGTCACATAATGTTACTTAGAGTGAATTAAAAATACGATTTGTAGGGATTCCAACAACTGAAGTCGTCTCAGTAAGCTTTTAAAATAAGTCCCATCTTTCTGTCGTTTAGTTTATGTACTTGGCAGAAAGCTGTGTGTAAGAAATGTGCTAGAATGGAGTTTGTGACCATACTGGGACCTAGAAAATACTCGGCATTGCTGCTAACTGATGTAATAAGAGTTCCTGTTCACAGCAGCGTATCAAGGTTAAGACCCAAGTTTAAAAGGTAAAGCCCACGTACTCTCAGACTCTACTTGACCTGAGCGCCTTTCCATTTCAAGGGACCCTTAAAACTGAGTGATAAAGCTTTGACATCGAAGATTTTGGATTTGATTTCCAGCTCCAACGCTAGCACAAATACAACTAGCTAGACCCCAACAAGCTAATCTCACTGCCATGGCAGTCACACTAGCCCTCGTCCTCCTCGTCCTCCTCGTCCTCCTACTCTTCTTCCTTTATTTTCTCATTAGATTATCCTCTCAGAATTCCATTTTTATCCCTATAGATCTGGCCGGTGAATCACCATTAAAGCATCCCCATCAAACTGTCGGCCCGCCAGAGTGCAGGTGCACTCCCAGAGTCTGTCCCACTGTAAACAAAAAGAGTGCACACACACATCCCCACACACACACACACACACACACACACACACACAGCTCTGAATAATATAAGTGCCTGACCTGGTTTATGTTGTTCCAGAGGACTTAAAGAGATTCATCTCTCTTTCATTCTCGCTATATATTAAAAAAAAATGGTGTGATCTCAAAGTGTAACTCGCCATGCTGAATGTTATAGCCTTGTATGGGAGAGAGAGAGAGAGAAAGAGAGAGAGGGAGAGAAAGAGAGAGAGAGCGAGAGGGAGAGAGAGAGAGAATGGACTACAGAGAGAGAGAGAGAGTCAGGAAGATGAGTGGAAAATAAGGGTCTGTGGGGTACCAAAAAAAAGGAAAGCTTTTTCCTACATTCTCAGACGATCATTACCTGCGAGGATTGACTACAGAGGGCCGTGCTGCCGGAGAGGAGCCTAAATGCAGCATTTTACGCTCTGCTGAACGCTGACACTAAGGACCCCAGACTTCTTCACATCTGACAGATTTTCTTTCATTATCTTTTTTTTCTATTTTTCTTCTTCTTCTTTTTTTCCCACCATAATTTCTTCAGTTGTTAAAGCTGGCCGCAGTCCTCTCTAGAGCAGCAAAATGTCTGACTTAACCAGTCGAGACATCCCACGATTGCCCATCGGTCGCTTGTTCCACACGTGCCCCTCCTCAAGGTCACACAGAGGGAATGGAAGTGCGTAACAAAAACAAATGCAGAGCATAGTGTAATTGTCACACGCCCCGGGAGCGCATGTAACGCCGGGCGGCTCTTCTTTCTTCTGGTCTCCAATAAATTGCTCGGAAGTAAAGTATCTAAACTCTTCTCACGCAAAGGTATAGGGAGAGTGCCGTTCTTCGGGGTTTGAGGAAATGACCGTCAGTGTTTACTTTATTATGATTATTTTCTTCAATTTGTCAGAAATCCACTGCATATTATACTTCGAGTTAAAACATCTCACGGATGGGACGTTTGCAAGTGCCTGAAAAGGTTAGGAGAACATAGGCTTAATCAAAGTTTCTGCAACAGAGAAAAAAAATGTGTTTGTTGAAATGTTGTGTGTGTCAATATTTTAAAGTTATCCATTTTTTAAGTGGAATCCCAAAATAATTCTAATAAAAAATTTTTTAGGAGAGTGAAACAATAATGGCCCAACTAGGAACATGTAAGGGGTGTGAGTGAACAAGCCGTGGTGAACCGTGGTCCCTGTAAGGCTGTTATCACCTCGGTGCCCTGTATGGTTGTGATTATGGCTGATGCAGGGCAACAATGCAGGCAGGTGGTGGTGGTGGTGGTGGTGTTGGTTGGGGTTTAGTCCACTCCAGGT
This sequence comes from Lota lota, assembly GCA_026745465.1. Taxonomy (NCBI): domain Eukaryota; kingdom Metazoa; phylum Chordata; class Actinopteri; order Gadiformes; family Lotidae; genus Lota; species Lota lota. The sequence continues at coordinate 986,967 of JACYXH010000479.1, read as the reverse complement.
TCCGCTGACCTGGAGTGGAGCTTTGGTGAAAATGTAAAAGATATTATCTGAAAGGAGGGGAGGGAATGAAAACAAGCAGCTCCGTCAGGGGGTGGTGGTGTTTTGGGGTAAGGCAAGTTAAAACAGATGATGGGAGCTGCGACAACTACTGCTCCATCACTTTAGTGGTCCCCGCTACGCCTGCAGCTGTAGAGGGACTGCGGGGGCCTCAACAGGCCAGATGTGCCCAGGGGTGGGCGGGGGGGAGGGGGGACAGGACTATGGGACAGAAGCCATAGCCACAGTCATAGAAGACAGCCATAGCCACAGTCATAGAAGACTGAACACAGGTCTGCTGGAGGCTGACATACACACAGGTTACTTTCATTAGAAACATTTGGGTCTTGTTTCATTGGAAACAAGAAGCGTCCGGGCAAAGTTATGACTTGTTACAAGTTACAAAATGATTAATAGCTTTTAATAGAGCGTCAATAAGTGGTCTTCAGGGATGATATCATTGTGAACAATCTGAAGAGTTGTTTATAAAAATGTCTTGAAAAATGTTTTTATTTATAATTAATTCATAATGTTTTAATTATTCTAATTAGAAATTGATCACTTAAAATTAAGTCATTATTTTTAATACTAATAATATGAATAATATCCCATTCTCAATCCAATAAATTATTTCATTATGCTTAAATGTCTTCAATTTCCTCAATACTTCCCAGCTGCAAAAAAGAATTGCCCCCAAAAAAGGAGTTCTTGTAGATCGACATCAAATAACGGCGTTAACATAAACACAGAACGTGTTGAAGGCTCATGTTTTCAGCCCATAATGCCACTGTATTCTCCACCCCACCCTGCAGTAAACCAGGCCATAAGCCCCCCTTCCACCACCACCAGCGGCTCCCACCCCCAGGCCTTCAGCGGCGGAGGAAGGGGGCCCCCAGGCCAGAGCAGGGCAGCAGGGCAACATGGGGTGACTGAGAGACATGGCGTGGGGGTCACTGAGGGGCCCTTCCTGCTCGACATTCTGCGGGCCCCTGATGCCTCTCTGGAGGCCAGGGGCCTGATTACTGCACTGGGAGACCCTGCACACACGGCGTTTTCATTAGAGAGAGGGCCAAGATCATCCAGGAAGGTTCCGGCCCATTAATACATTTGAAACGGCGAATGAAAGGTTGGGGGTGGTGGTGGATGGGGTAGGGTGAGTTGGGATGTGGGGGGAGTGGGGGTGTTGGGAAGAAGAGGGACTGTGGGTCATTTTGAAAGCGGAGACCCCTGTGGAACAACCATGAGAGCCTCAGCGAATAAATGCCCCATGGATCATCTTAACCTCATTCTACTGTAGGCCGATTTGTTCTCTTCTCTTCTCTCCGTCTCTCTCTCTCTCTCTCTCTCTCTCTCTCTCTCTCTCTCTCTCTCTCTCTCTCTCTCTCTCTCTCTCTCTCTCTCTCTCTCTCTCTCTCTCTCTCTCTCTCTCTGTGTTTTCTCTCTCACTTGCTCTAAGATCTGCAGCCAATTTTCCTGCAATTTGGGATAAATTGTTTGTGAAATCCTTGTTGATCCGACCACTGGGAATCCATTCACTGAATAAAGAGGAAAGCTGGGGGGGCGGGGGGGGGCAGGGCGGTACAGATGGATAGCTGCAGCAGAGAGAGGGGGAAGAATAAACGGGACGGAATGGTTAATAACATCATCTGCTTCCTGTTTAAGACTTGTGCTTTTCATACAGACAATCATAGCAGGGCAGCTGCGGCAGAGCCAGACTTTGCATTCACACTTGAAGCAGTTTTGGCGGGATCAAAGCCACTCTATCGCTGGGATATTATACAACGCGACACTGACAGATGTTAGCACAGAGCCGTGGCACTGCTGTGATGTTGCTGGGGTCGCGCGTCTGGGATCAATACCAGCGCAAACACACACACACTGACACACACACAATGCACACATGTAGGTACGCACACATGTAGGTACGCACACACGGCCGCGCACATGCATGCACATACAGTCATTCATATACACACACACACACACACAGGAACATGCACACCTACACACACGAGCATGCACACCTACAGACCGTCACACACAAACACACACAATCTGCATCTCCAGCGGATGTATTGTCTGGCACAATCCGTGGTGCACTGTTGTAGCACCATTCATCCGCAGCGCTCGCTTGACAAAACATTTAAGACAGCAGGTCATCCTAATTATATTCAAGGTTAGCTGCTCATCTCCCCTCCCCTGTCTTTGGTAAATATGATATTTCCCCAGCTGGTTACACCACTGTAGGTGTTTATTACCAACGGCCACATCAAACCTTCCTGCTCACACAGGGGGGAAGAGAATCTCCTCAGGTCGGTTTCCACGCTAGTTAATATTTTATCTTCCATAGTGGTATAATGACTTCTATTGATTTCTCATCATCTCTTATTAATGCAGTCTGGTGCCATGTTCTTTTTTATGCTAATCACACATTACATTACATGACACGTTTCATGTCAGACCTCACATTAAATTAAGTGTAATGTAGAATACATCTCAACACAATTTTTTTTATTGTGTACTAATCGTGTGCATGCATGCGTGCTGCCTTGCATGGATTAAATTGTTTCTGTTATCAAAATATTAAACATAGTGGTGCAGATTGTAACAAGTTGGAAAGCACTATAAATCCTTTCCTTGTCTGTGGGCCTGACTGTTCAATTGACTACTAATGTAAGTGTATTCACAATCTAATATGGCTAGCCGGGCCACTAGGTCTTTATAGCCACACCACACAGCCTTCAGTGCTGCAATGACACAAATGGCAGACTTTAGCGAGCGAAGCCAAAGCAAATTGAGCTGTTGAAGTCGTACTGTGTTGCGTGCGCGTGGCGTTGATTCATGGCAGCGGTGGTGGCATATGATGGACGCTGAGCAGTGAACAGGGGGTGGGCAGTCTTTCTGACTTGGCAGACGGAGAAGGTGCAGCCGTGCCAAAACAGCTGCCCGGCTGGCAGTGTATGCAGCAGGTCGCCACCCGACAACTGATCTATCTATCACCGAGGCAACCAGGGCACGACAGGCACACAAATGTGTGAAGCAAGACTGTAGTGTGCATAGAGATTTACATGTTTATTTTCATATTTATGTTTGTTTATTGCTTGTTTATTGTTGGTCAAGAAGTTGGTTTGGACTCGATCAGGTCAGGGGTCCTTTTTGAATTTGCAAGTTTTGTAGTTCTCTTATCTGAATGAAAGTAGTCCTCTTTGCTCATCTATCGATATCCACACACGGGATACTGCATGTGTTGTGTGATGTAATTGGTATGGAAAACAATCAAATCAATCAAGATTTCAGAACTGTTTTCTGGGGTCAACTGTTCATAAATGTCCCTGCGACGCCTGGCAACCCACACAATCCCCCTTTTGTTGAGGAAAACCCTAGTCGGTGAGCAGGGAGGAGGAGATTGCTTCATATTAGAGAGGCTTTTCTATCTGGTGGCAGGTTTGTGTTTACACTTTCATTATATCTAGTATATCTCTACTATATTATCTGATGCCTTACATCCTGGGTCCAATCTCAAGGAGAAACTTTAATCTCCTGACACACTCCTCTCTCTCTGTCTCTCTCTCCTTCTCTGTCGGTCTCTCTCTCTCTATTTCTCTCTCTGTCTCTCTATTTCTCTCTCGGTGTCTTTCTCTCATTGTCTCTGGCTTGGCCTCTCTCTCTCACTTTCACTGTCTCTCCAGACAAACTTCTCTCTGTCTCTCTCTGTCTCTCTCTCTGTTTCTCTCTCACTCTCTCTCTCTCTCATTCTCTCTCTCACTCTCTTTCTCTCTCTCTGCCTGGTTGTCCCATAGTGCGCTGGGGGAATCGGGAGAAGGGTTATATTACACTGCATGAATCAAGTCAAAATGAAATGCACTCCAGACGCTTTCAGATGGCTTTAATTTATGGCAGGGAGGCATGCGCACACACACACACACACACACACACACACACACACACACACACACACACACACACACACAAATGCATTTAATGTAATCTGATCACTTTGATTTGATGCTGAATTTATGAGCAATCTGACTCTGCTGGGCTGAGTGACTGATTTTAAAAATAGAGCGTGGTGATGGATTGCTGATCTTTGACCTTGGGTAATGCTGATAGTGATGTTAACAACTATGAACTTTATTATAATGTAGCAAGCAGTGTATTTTCTTCTCCAATGAAAACTATAATTTTGTTCTGTTTGTTTCATCAACTGAAAAACTATTTCTTTGAATTTAGGTAATGACAATATAGTGATGTTGACAACAATACTGACAACTATATGCTGTACCAAGCCGCATATTATTTTCTCCAATGAAAACTATTAAAAAGTTTTTAAACATTTACAATCAAACCACCTTTTGTGTGTGTTGGTAATTGTTGTCGTGTTGTCATTTGAACTACTCTGAGGTTAAGGAAATCTCTCATTACCGACGGGACGGCAAATGTCACTTGAGGAGCATGTCTGAATGTGTTCATTTAGCAGAGATTGACTTTCTTGCTGTCTTTTTTATTGTGGTCCGTATTCCATTGATGTTTCAATTGTAAATATCATCTCTTCTTCTGGATCCTCAGAGCTCAAATCAATCTGTGAGTGTTGGGTGTCTGCTTGTTGGCTGCTAATCCATTACAGTCACTCCAGACCCAGCAGGGCTTCTGGCTGCTCACACACTAAGAGCTCTACAGGCGTTTACAGGGAAGTATGTGTGTGTGTGTGTGTGTGTGTGTGTGTGTGTGTGTGTGTGTGTGTGTGTATGATGGTGTGTGTGCGTGTGTGTATGTGTGTGTGTATGTGTGTGTGTTAGGGGGGTGTGGGGGGGAAGGTGGTGGACACATAGATATAGTCCTTATTCAATTTGAATGCCTTATGATACTACCAGAGAACTGCAAAACAATGTCCAAATAAGCATGGGTTTTCTTTAGCACGATACAAATACAATTGAGATAATTATTGTTATTATTTTGAATCCTTTGCTCCATCGAGTAGGTAACACACCATTAACATAGCTATAAGCGCATAGCATTAGCTTATCGGGTCCAGTTTTGCATGTGGAGATATATTATGGAAGTCCATAATCCAGCACATTCTTACAAAAACTACAAAAAAACCTCATCTTCCTTCCTTCCTTCCTTCAGCTTTGCTCCTCCTCCCCTGAGTAACATGGATGAAACCTGGTTACCAAGGAAGTACACCACCATGGGAAGCCGCAACGGTTTCACATACAACCAATGAGAAAGTGGTTCTCCTCTCCTAGTCATATTAGGCATCACGACAACCTCAAGGAGGGGAAGATTGTGTGTATGTGTGTGTATGTGTGTATGTGTGTGTGTGTGTGTGTGTGTGTGTGTGTGTGTGGGTGGGGGGGAATCTTGTTATAATATGACAGTCTCAGCGAATTCCTCTGCAAAATTAGTGTCTTCTCTGAGAAATGAACTGCATGTTCACTCCACAGCAGCTTGTGAACATCTGTGTGTGTGTGTGTGTGTGTGTATGTTAGTATGTGTGTGTGTGGTGTGTGTGTGTGTGTGTGTGTGTGTGTGTGTGTGTGTGTGTGTGTGTGTGTGTTTGTGGTGTGTGTGTGTGTGTGTGTGTATGTGTGTGTTGGGGGTTGGGGTGGGGGTGGGCAACAGAAGTGGTGGGATGAGATTGGGAATTCAACATGCATTCTGCTTTTGTCTATCAGCCTTTTCTCTCCATCACTTCCTCTCTCATTAGCAGAGGGAAAAAGCTAAAACTAATGTAATTACTTTTTGTTTCACTGATGCCCAGCTGAACTCAAAGCTCAGAGTTTAGTCTTGTCATTAACTATTTGTTGTATGGAAATTTCAAAATAAGGAATTGTTATCACTAATTGTTCATAAAAATAACGTTAATTGGATATTTGGGTGACATGCACGGTGGCTCAGTGTTCAACACTGTTGTGGGAGGATCATCGCAAACTTACCTTATTTTATTAGTACATCGTTATTTCACCTATGACAATTAGTAAAATGATTAATATGACAGAACAAAACGGTGGGTATTTTTACCTTTTAGTCTATGGCATTACTCATAAAAGTCTGTTCTTTAGCATTTTATTTTAACATCATTGAAAAAATTTACTTCTTTAGCTTTACTACAGATTTCCACTATTTTATGAACAATCTCAACAATAATTATTTTTAAGCAAATGTTGTCAGAAAAAGTTTGAACTTTTGTTGCAACAAATTTCTTTGCAACAAATCAACATGTAAACAACTCTTGGTTCATCAATAGTAAGGTTTTACTAGTTGTACTATAACCAGGTGTAAGGAGTTGTTGCCTCTCTTGGAGCAATAACTCCAAGAGGTCCATGTAAGAAACATTCTTCACTTGTTTTTTCAACTGCAGCCATTTGACAGTAGTTGCCAGATTTTACAAAGCAAAATCATAAAAGTCCTGTTTGAAAGTAAACACAATCCAGCAAACAGAGAAATAATGGCCATCAAACATAATCAAAACGGGGCCCATGTCGGGACATGTTTATGACGAGCGTCCAAACTGGTCCAAGGTCTTTGGTGCTGGTTTACCATTAGTTAATGGAACATTTACCCACAATCCCTTTCAAAGACTTCCACTTCCCCATGTTCCATGCGACCCTGCCTATGCTTACACAAGTTGTTTCATTTTCTTTTTCATGAAAAGTTCTAAGGCCGCTTTTGCAAACTTTCTCAACTGACACCATTCAGTTAAACAAAGATACCCTACTACTTTATTCTATCTTTTGCTTTCTCCACTGGGACTGTTAAAATAGTGAAGAAGAAAATACACACACAATGTTTTTTCTGGCAGTCAAAAGATGGGGTACGGAAAAAGGACTTTGTATCTTGAAGAAATTATTCAGGGCTTGGGTTCAGAGGAATGCTGTAGTATGATGGGCTGTGACAAGTGTATGGACCAGACTGCCGCATCTCTTCCTACAGAAACCATTAGCAGCTCAGAGCGGGGGAGCGGCTGCTACTTGTCACCACGCTGACGAACAGGGACAACGTTGCCGAGGTTTGGTTGCAGTCAGGTTTTCCTTTTCTGTTCTTTTCTTTCTTGTTTTTTGAAGGAGCTCCAAAGTGCTCCGGATCTGATCTGAAATTTGAGTTTTCCTTTGGTCTGGGAATTTCATGACACGAAGTAAAAAATAATTGCAAAATGAGCAGTTATTAGCTATGTTTTTTGAGAGTAAACACTTTTTTTGTGTTTGATGGGTGCTCCCAGAGACATTCCAGCTTTGATTGGGACTTTTATTTTGCCTCTTTGAACAAACATGGTTGAAAACAGAATTTACACCAAATGCATGTGAAGTTCGTAAACATGTTCACATTAAATGATTGCTGACATAATTTCCCATTTTATCATCAGGATAAATATTAAAGCATTTCATTGTTTCTAAATACAAGACATAATTTTTCAACCAAACTTTTACTCGTTTGTGCTTGAACTTGTGCCTGTAATTATTCCATCTGCTGCTGTGAAATTGGCACTATAGAAGCAAAGTGCTTATGCATTCAGAGATGAAATGGATGAAAACGGGGGGACTTTGCTTCAGGCTAAAGACAGGGGACAGTGACATGGCGGCCCCTTCTTACACACACATCAGAGGGAGGGATGAGGCTGTGCAAGGCTGTATCTGAGCAGGACTAACGACCCCTCCGCTCCTCTGTTAGTTTCTCCCATGCATTTATTGAGACGTGCGCACGCTTTGTACCTTTTGTCTATTGTGTATCTCTTGCCGAGGCCTCCGGCCACCAGGACGAGCCTAGGAGTTCAATTCAGACACAAATCCCCAGAACCTAGCGCTCTCTGATGTGGGGTTCAAACAATCCCGAGCCTGTGAATTATGGAGCTGAACTCGCTCAGAGCGTTGTGTAAATTAGCCGGCTGACATACGCAACTGGGCTTCCTGTGCGCCCACGGGCCGTACGCCCACCCTAAACGCAATCGTGACATCACTCGTTCTCCTTGGTGAATGTGCCTGTTAATGCCATGATTAAAACCCAAGAACAGCAACAGCAACAACACTAAAGTACATATGTATATCGTTTTTTTTGAGTGGATAGAAGGAAAAAAGGAACCAGCAAGATGGTGGAATTGACGACCGCCCGATGTCCTCTTCTGCTCTGGAGTTCGGACGCAGAACTTTCTCACTGTTTTTTCTCTCTCTCTCTCTCTCGCTCTCTCTCTCTCTCTCTCTCTCTCTCTCTCTCTCTCTCTCTCTCTCTCTCTCTCTCGCTCTCTCTCTGCACTGTCCCTCTGGATGCCAATCAACAGACAGGTGGAGAACAAGCGCCCCCTTAAACACTGAGTGGATGGGAATGCAGGCTGTCTCCCGACGCACCGCTATTGATCTGTTTGAGTGTGCTGTCAAAGTGTGATGTGTGCACAATCGTGGGGGTGAGGGGGGAGGAGTACAGGAGGGTATGGGAGGGTGGGTATAGGACTTAGCATTTTATGTGTTTCGCTGTTTGGCGGGAGCTGTTGAGTCGGGTCATCCACCCCGGACCAATCAACAGAGAGCACCATAAAAGGGCATTTCAACTTTTGTGACAGCGCTGTAGAAAACTAAATTCAGGGTCAGAAGACAAGCTGCAGTCCACCTATCAGTACTGTAACAGGGGTGCCGAATAAATTCTCTCCTACAGATAGCTCTCTCTCTCTCCCACTCATTCTACCTCTCTCTCTCTCTCTTTCTCTCTCTCTCTCTCTCTCTGTCTCTCTCTCTTTATCTCTGTCTATCACTCTCTCACTCTACCTTTCTCCCTCACTCAGATTCTCTCTAACTCACTCTTGCTCTCTCTCTCTCTCTCTCTCACTGGCTCTCTCTCTCTCACTTGCTCTCTCTTGTCTTAGTCTTTGTAACTCAGAAATCTCATTGCTCAAAAGACAGCCCCCAAAAAAAAAACACACCAAGAAAAAGAGGGCTTTTGATTGACTGCACTTGTGTCTAATGGGTGTCAGTCTTTCAGTGTAAGCAACCTGCAATGAAAGGTTGAATGCCAGTGCAGTTGTCGGGGCACTCGTGTGTTATTGTGAGGGTATTTCGCTTGAGTGGATCGCAATTATCCAGGGATGACAGACACCGGTATTAAGGCGCTGCTGGTTGTTACAGGGGCTTCACAGCCTACCAGGTATACCAGCAGCAGGCCTGACAAGAGCCAGAAATCATGTACATATGACTATGGTGGTGGTGGGGGGGCGGGGAGGTCATGACACACACATGCCCATCAAATCATCTGGGGAGAAAACAATAAGAGATAAAAACATATCAATCAAACACGTTACCACTCCACCTCTCTTCCTCTGCTCTCTCATTCGCTTACTTAGTTTATCCCTTCAAGAGGAGACCATTTCGTGATGAAACTAGGACCTCTTTATTGAAAGGGCTTTCCTCTGTGCCACCCTCTATTTATAAATAGATGAATATCATAATGCACTATGATATTAATCTTCTAAGCAATAATCAGTGAAACTGATCACTCAAAGGCTCCTTCATCTATTGTACCAGTTATGCTCTATGTGGTAAATGTGTTCATATTTTTGTACAATTCTGTATTTCTTTGCGTTTATTTAATATGCCACGCCTCCTTAAATTCACAGAAGGATAGACACAGATTTCTTCATCTGGGATTAATAAATTACATCTTATCATAAATATGTTGAGCTGGTCTATTCTGCATTTATCCATGGCTCACAGATTCAGAGATCTAAACAACACTTTTTTCCACTCGACCCCGTAACTAACAAGATGACCCCTCGACTTCTTGGTTTCCAGCGAACTGCCTGTGTGTTGTCTTCCCAAGCAGAACCTGCTGGTTCACCATGCTAACCCTGCAAAACAACCTCCACATGCAGATCTGAGGCTGGCAGACGCATGACAACAGCTGTCATATCGCTTAGCTAATTTCTCACAACAAAGAGAAAGAGAGAGAGAGAGACTAAAGAGAACAAAAACTGAAGAAGTAGCAACTTTCACACTTTTTTTGTGCTGAAAGCAGGAAGATTGATATGTTTGGGTGATGGGTGTTTTTTTCCATGCGACGGTGCGGTTGAATCCTGCTACTCAGCAATAAAACGTGTGGGCGTTAAGTGTGTGAGTTGTGAGTGACCACTTGAAACGCTTCTGCCGGGCTGCAGGCGGTTCTCCCTCCCTTTTGTTTTGATGTAAATGCGCGGCTGCCGCTGCTGCAGTAGCAATACACAACCATGGGGTCCTCCCGCATCTTTGATTCACATTATCCTGCTGCATGCTTACAGATATATATTTCTTTTTTTATGATTATTGCACCGGCACAAGCAGAATAGTATTCCTTGGGGAGTAAAAGGAAGGCCTCTATGGTTGCAGGCTGACCTGCGGGCGCTGAGTAGCCGTTAATGTAAAAGTGAATGGGTAATATCCACCATTGCTGCCGCCTGGCGCTTTTGTTCATAACAAATGATGGTGATGCTTTGATATGTTGGTGTGTGTGTGTGTGTGTGTGTGTGTGTGTGTGTCTGCAGTGCAATCATTCTGATTTATTCAAGGTTCCAACCGTGTAGCTTAGCATGTCATTTTAAGACATAAAAAAATGCTGTGTGCACATATATAGCGATGCAAGTCATGTTGGGTTCTACTTTTCAATTCAACCTCAGCAATAGTACTTACACTAATTCATGATAGTAGTTATCTATCCCGAGGTGTTTTCTGCGTGTCCTGCTGATTAGTACCGTCTTTGAAGGTCAGTAACAAGTCTGGTGAACCAACACATGAGGGGGCAGGCAGGACCGAGAAGGAAGCAGGACAGGAGTGGATCAGAATGACTGATGGAGGGACAGAGTTCAATTGGGGGGAAAGAAAAAAAGAAAAAAAAGAAAAAAAAGAAAACACCAAACTAAGAGTGCGGACCTTCTCCAGTTTCTTTTTAATAGCGCTGGGGACGTTTCTGTCTCCCTCTGCGTCCAGCACTGGACCCCGGCCATTAGGGCCTCCTCGCAGAATGTGTAAACCCCCCTGCTATTAAAACCACAATTTGCACTGTCAGCTCCTAGGAGCCAAATCTATGACCGCCATGCAGATCCCCCTCGCCCTTTCTCACCAGGCTCAGACCCCCATTTCTTTCCCCACCCCTCTTTCACAAAAAACTTTCGGGCCACAATAACCATCATCAGTTAAAATGCAGAGGCTCCATTACACTTGTGCCTGCTCTTGCAGCCCTGCATTAAGCCAATATTATCTATTCCCTCAGTGGCCCTGGCCCTTCGCACACCCCATCAATTATTAATCTCCCTAGCTCACCAGCTAATGTTTGGTCTGAATTATTTAGACGCCCATCTTCATTTATCAATAAACATAAATGTTAAACAAAGAATGCTGATGAGGTAGCAGCACTGTTAAAAAAAGAGTAATGCATGAATAAATAAATACACTTTATGAGATTATCTGGATGAGCGTCTTGATTTAGAGATGTGATATTCACTAATGTATCAACTGCATGGCCCCTGTCTTTATTCATAGTCCCCACTTTAAGCATTTTCACAATCCATAGGTAATACAAAATTTAAAACATAAAACACAAAATAAGGGTTTCGTTGTTTTTCAGTACGGGTGGGGGGGGGGGGGGGGGGGGGGGGTGAGTGCTTACAAGAAAGGTTAATTCCAATCCCTGGCTGTTCTGCGCTTTGTTGTTGAAAGCTCTTCCATATTAAGTCCAGGCCTCTCCCTACGGTGCCATTACTGGCCAATACCCCTGCAGTGAGAACAAAATGAAGCAGTGCCTCTGAGATGTCCAACCTGTTAAAAGTGGGTTGGTGTTGGTGGGGTGGGGTGGGAGAATTGAACAGAAACAAGAACACAAGCCCCTCTCTGTGTGAGCTTCCCAGACTGAAGGAGAGGCCTATCCACACCACTGTACTCTTTGACTAATGAGAGAAAACAGCCAATGGAACAGCCCGCCCTATGCAAACACATTTGGATATTATGGATGACCTGCGAATGGCCAGGAGAGGAAGAAGGGAAAAAAACGCAAACTCGCTCGGCCTGAAGGACTGAGATTGAGTGCAGGTTTAAGTAGCTGTCTGCCTCGGCAGACAGTCTCCAAGCCCAAGATTGAATGAATGAATGACATGTCTGCTTTGGAATGCCAAGAATTCCCAGTTCTTGAGTGAAGTGGTGAAGACAGTCTCTGGAGATGGGGAATAAGCACAACCTTGACAAATCAAATGTCTTGGTGTACAGACAGGGTATCTGAGATCAAGTGTGCATGTGTGTGTGTATGTGTATGTCTGTGTGTGTGTGTGCGTGCATGCAAAGAGCTCTTCAAAGAGTCTGATGTCGGTTGCCTCTAGAATTGGGTGGGATCGGTTCACATCAAAAACTGTCCCAAAAAAAGATCCAGGTTCCCCTTACCTGAATCCACCTGTTATTATGCAAACAGAATGGACAGATTGCATTACAGAGGGAGTACAAAGCGGACGGCGAGCCGTGAAAATCATCATCAACAGACTATAAAAACAGGGTGTATTTCTTTCTCTCTTTCCCTCTTTCATCCAACGTTTTTCGCGTTTACATTACCTACTGCTATTTTTCTGCCAGACGAGCCCCACATTTGATGCCATCCTTTCTTCACACCCCACCACTAACCCCACCCACCTCCTGGGCAACTTAACCCTCTACCACCCCCAACCCCCCCCCACCCCCCCCCCCCCCCCCCCCCCCCCACACACACACACACACCCTTCCCCACGGCCTGCTTCAGTGTTGGGTAAACAAGACAGAACCCCACCCTGCTGCCAGCGCCAGTTCCAGCTAAGCTAGCACCGCATGACAGAACGATGAATGAGTGATTTAAGGTTTCAAGTGAGCAGCTTTCACAGTTAATTAACCTGCTGATGGCTGCTGTGAGTGTGGTGTGATGGGGGGAGGGGGGGAAGAAGAGGAACTTAAGGAGAAGGAGGAGGAGAAGGAGGAGAAGGAGAAGAAGCCTCCTTCAATCGCTTTGGCGTTTCAGTGACAGCGATGGTGCACATTCTCTTGATATGTGGGCTCAGGGGTTGCCAGCAGTGTGGTCACCCAGACGTACACACTGGTTGGCGAGGATGCTACTGGTACCACAGTATTCACCATTATTATAAATGTTCTCAGCGACATGCCTTTTTTTTAAAGGATGGTGTTAGCTAACTATTACTCATCAAAACATTGTTTGAGAGCGGTTTGAGAGCGGGAGTTAATCACGATCAAATGTGTTTGTTTGACAGTCGGTTGGCTGGATGACTGCAGAACTCCACATGCATCAATGCATCAATGCATCAAATGGGGGAGGGGAAGGAAATAAGTGGAATTTTTTAAGTTGTGAAGTCGTGGTTTGGTCAATTAGCAATCTTTGGTTTTAATAAGCATACACGGCTCAATGGAAACATTTAGATATGATCTCACTGGTTCCAACCATGAAGACTAGTCCCAGCGCCTCTCACCAGCATAGGAAAATTCTCATGTTCTAAATGGAATATCAGTTATGACTTAGTCTCACACTCAGGGAGACTTGCCACCTCTGGGATGGCTAAAGACCAACGAGTGTTTCATTGTTGTGAAATTCTCAGGAAGTTAGCTGGGGAGCTCCATTTAAATATGAGCTAATCACGTCTGGCTGCAAACCTCCCAGACACTTAGTGTTCACACTGGGAGGTCAGGGAGTTGCGGAAGATGAGTGGGTGGTTGGTTCAGGACACACACACACACACACAAACACACACATACACACACACACACACACACACAAGTGCATGCAAACACACACACACATGCAAACATACATACAGAAACAGGATGTACACAGATGCGCACAAACACACAAACACATACACACACAAACACACACCTGAAAACACAAGCACATACTCTCACTCAAACAGAAACACATACACACACACACACACACACACACACACACACACACACACACACTCCTACGCACACAAGCACATACTCTCACTCAAACAGAAACACATACACACTCACACACACACACACACACACACACACACACACACACACACACACACACACACACACACACACTCCTACGCACACAAACACATACTCTCACTCACACACACTCTCTCACTCACACACACACAACAAACATACTCGCACACACACAAACACACATTCTCACACACACGCACACACACACACACACTCATACACACACACACACACACACACACACACTGCCTTCTAATGCCAGGCCATTAGCGGTCATCAATGCCCGGCAGCACCCTCCCCAGGTCTACTGCTCCAGTAACCCGATCTTCAGGAGTGTTGAAAGCGTGGTTCTTCACCTGTTAGCACAACACCCACACGTCCTCTGGGTCAGACCCTTGTTTTCCTCGGGTTTGCCACCCAGGCGGGAAGGCCCGGGACCAGGGAGGAGTGTGTGAGTGATTCATGCTGTGATAATTACAGTGTCCGATGTCAGCTATAGGGCACGACAGAGAGAGCAGCTGACTGCTGTAGTCAAGATTATGGTGACTCAAGAGCACTGGAGATGGTTGTTTACAGCATTTTTAAACAGTTGAAAAAACGGAAAAACTTTGTCACAGTTGTTTCATATCTATGGTAACTAGTCCAAGTTTTCAGCACAGCCAATTCATCTCTGTATATAAGGGTAATGTCTGTAATCTTACAGGCTGTGATACCCTCGCTAATGTAGAATATTAAACATTTGTCTGCATGTAGCGGTAATGTACACTCCTCCTTAATTTACACCTACCTTAAGGCAATTCTACAAAAAATTGCAATTTCCTAGGGAAGGCGAAAGCATTAACAAAAGCAAATACGAACACGGTAGTCCTTATTGACTCTTAGCCCCTGTTTTAACTGCTCTCTTTAGGTTATACAGTAATTGTCTCTCCGTGTAAACGCACATATAGCTCCAGGTTGTTTTTGATAGCCCCTTGATGAGTTCCCTGTCTGCAGGCAAGCTTAATCCTCCCATCATAGGCTGTATTGATGGGGATTACGGGGTTATCAGCAAACAGTAAAATATAATTTATTTCTTCGTTTTTATCCTTGTATTCTTTTTTATTGTGTGTTTTAATGAAATGCAGGTTGAGTTTGGAAACGCTACATGGTATTGATATATTAATATTGTTGGGGGCTACTACTTTATTTCAATAGACATAATTTTTGCATGTCGTGGAAACATTGATACATGATAGAAAACAATTAGTTGTTTATTCCGATTCGCCTTATGGATCTTATCATTTTATTTGTCACAGAACAGGGTCATAGCTCCATGAGATAACACATTATTAACAGTATCATCTGTAAGTAAACGAAGGAACTGAGGATTTCCTATTAAAAAAGTAACTAGAAAACTAGAAACACGTAACATGCATGCATAATACTCTCTCTAAATGCAGAACAGAACAGACTCATATGTTGCTGAAACAGTGAGACACTAACACGTGCCCTTTATTTTCTACGGTGGAATGGGGATTGTGGAATAAAATGTTGCAGTGCTGATCTATGGGGTTCAATGATGCAGGCCCTCTCTCTCTCTCCCCCCCCCCTCTCTCGCTCTCTCTCTCTCTCTCTCCATCTCTCTCTCTCCCTCCCGAGACACTCTGGGATACATCGAGGACATGCATGGGGAAAACAATGTCGTGGGTGTATTACTAGAAAAGATAAATCTATCTCATTAATCCTTTATTCTCTCAGGCTGGAAGGCACATCTGAAGGGAGCAGGCAGAAGCCACCGTGTTGTACGTCATGATATTTCGCACAGATGGGCAAAGGGGAAGGCAGGAAGAGAGAGAGAGAGAGAGAGAGAGAGAGAGAAATGGGGGATGTGCCGGGCTCAGTGTCAATCTGTGCATCATTAGATGGTTGTGGGAACGACAGCAGAAAAGAGGGATTACTGAGATGTGTTTTTTCTTTCGCAACCCAAATGATCAATGGTTGTCTTTGTCTCATCGGTACAGGATGCGTTCCCCTCGCATCTCGTTGAAGATGTGTCTTAAGTATTAGTTAAAAAACAAAAGCCATCTGAGAGTAGAAGACAAAGCCTGAAAAGTAAAACATATGGTAGGATTCTAAACTTTCAAAATGAATTCACTGGATTCGGTTGTTATTCCTTGGTAAACGCTTCATAACCTTTTCTTAAATATTAATTATAGAAGAAGCCCTTTTATTGACATGCCCTGAACTCTTACTGGCTGTGGTTGTCTTTACCCATAATTCCCTAGTACCTTTATTCCCTCAACATCCCTGAGTCATTCAAATGACCACAAGTAAAGTATATTGATTCTGGTCCACACAATCTTTGCCAATATGAAAAGGTCAAGGGATCCAGCCAAAGCTTTTAACCATTTCATCATGCTACAGATACGCTTTACACGTTAGATCTTACTTTTGTAATTTATTGTTGTTCGCAATGTGTAGTGTGTATTAGTGTGAATAAAACCATGTTGTTGCAGCTAAATAAGTCTATGTAAAAACTATAAATCTCTTGGAGAACATTCATGTTTTCTCTTCAGTAAGGTCAACGATGCCTTTGGATAGGAGCGATGGATGTAATACCTATATTGGGTCAAATGTTGAGGTTGAAATTGTGGAAATCATTCATTCACAGGCCAGTGAGACTGTAGGCAACTATGGCTACTCAAACTGTTGCAGTGGGTTAAACGTCTGCGGCATCAGAGTATTGCTGACAGGTAAAGCGCTATTACTAATTCATTTCCCACCAAGCCTTAGTCTGGACTCAGAGCTTTGGAGGCCATGGCTGGAGGGGGGTATGGGGGGGGGGGGGGGGGGGGGGGGTGCAGGCTAGGTTTCAATCCTGTCAACCTTTTATTTCACCTGTCAGAACGGTGACGGACGTACAAGTGCTTCTTTGCCCTTCCTGTGGTCTTCAGCCGCATTGGCTGTGACAGGCTGCGCGGGAAATGGACGGAATTTATGCCTGGAGCATCGCCCACCTCCACCTCCACACCCCACCAACATCACCCCCCTGCCCACCCCAACATCCCCCGCGCCCACCTCGCACCTCGCACCTCGCACACTCAATCCCACCCCATCTGATGTGGTGGGATTGAGAAGCCAAACATCTTCTGCTTCCTCCTCCTGAGAGGTCTTTTACTGCTATAACCCACCAGGAAGCAGAGGTGGGGCCATACTGGGGTGTGTGAAGGTGACGATGGTGTTTGGAGGGGGGAGTCGAGGGGGGTAGAGGGATGGTTGTCTGAATCTGAAAACACCCGGCCATCTGAAAGGAAAAAATATGGATGTGATGTTAGAAGTGTTTCTAGGATGGGTTCCTACTATCTAACCTACAAAAACACTAAGATGTCACAAATTAACCTTAAGGGTCTTAAGGTTAATTTGTGACATCTTAGTCTTTATGGATATGGCCTTTAAACCAGCTGATAAGGAACCTCATTTAGATCTCTGATGTGTGTGCATCAAGCCAACAGCGTGACGCCTCTGTTGGTATTTTTCAGACCCTATAGAAACAGTTTCCCCCCCACACACAATGAATCACCATTAAATACAGTCATCAAACCAAAACCACTTGAATTTGAACGACTGTAAATATTACTTTAACATTGTTAATGTGTTGTTTTTTTCTTCTCGCACGTAATTGTGGTCCCTTTCAAAATTGATATGTGTGTTTTCCATCGCCGATT
The DNA here is from genome assembly GCA_026745465.1 of Lota lota. Taxonomy (NCBI): domain Eukaryota; kingdom Metazoa; phylum Chordata; class Actinopteri; order Gadiformes; family Lotidae; genus Lota; species Lota lota. The sequence continues at coordinate 969,269 of JACYXH010000479.1, read as the reverse complement.
TCCCAAAACGACGCCCATTGAGCTCGATAGCAATTCAGTTTAACCGAATCCACATAATGACTTTAGATTACAGCTCCCTCTACTATGAAAATAAATACATCGCTCTGACGTCTCTGCTGCTTTTAATTTTTTTTGTCCTTCAAAGTCAGAGATCTGCTGCTCCTTGGACACACATGAAAGGCAATGTCTTTATTTCCCTGATTTATCTGAAAGTACTGATACTTCCTTGATAGAAACCACAGCAAAGAGTAATGATAGATCCTGGAGAACGCAGTGAATACATCCCTGCTTACCGTCCTCGACTATGTGGTTGAGTTGCAAATAAGAGGGCCTACAGTTGTGTACACCAACCGGACATCAACATTACCAGATGAGCTTTAAATCAGGCTTGAAACACACTATAAAGGTAACCTGCTTCTCTCAATGTGTTCTTGGTGTAACTATGACTCCAGCGTAATCGTCTGCATGCAAAAATCATATCTCTGTGTATGCAAAAAATGGGAAAATTGTCCCTCAGAGACCAAAAAATAACATCATTCCAATATTGATTTCTGTAATAAAATGACTACATATTGTTATCTTTTCCCCCCAGACTGTTAAATCAGTTTAATCATCCGCCTGCTATCTAATGCCAGACATCTCCTGTATGTAAAACCTGGAGAGATGAATCAGATGAATGTGTCCATTGACAGGAGCGCTCCAGGAAGGGGAGGAGTCAGCGGTTCTCCCTCTCTCAGAGCTCTGCACTGGAGGGGGGGGACTTCAGAAAGAGCCTTTGTTTCAGCTGACTTTCTCCTCCTCCTCCAGCTCTCCTGTCAGCCTTTGATCATCAGAGGCCTCCCTCTCTCTTCTTACTTTCTCTCTCTTTCTCTCTTTCTCCCTCTCTCTCTCACCCGCTCTCTTTCTCTTTGTCTGACTTCATGAGTTTGACAGAAGAGGAGCTGCGGTTGGGACTGTTTTGCCTGGGACGAAAAGAGAGAGAGAGAGAGAAAATGTAATATCCCATCCTACCTAGCCAACTGTCCCCCCAGGGGCACACCTCGTCCCGCCCCCATCCCCCGAGTCCCCTCCCCAAAACCCTCCCTCCAGTCAGGTGATAGGAGGTAGGCAAGGCAAACAGCCTAGGTCTCTGCCTGGATACCAGAGAGTGAACCCCCCGGTTAGCTCACCCTGTGCATGTATCTTTAAAGCACTTTTCTAAATACTTAAAGATACTATACATAATTAGACATAAAATACAGGAGTAAGAACAGTCAAACAAGCAAATAGCAAAAGTCACATTAATACATTTAAAAGCACATATATTTTATAGCATCACACAACTCTGTAGGCCTTGGGCCCAGAACCTATTCAGTATCAGAATGAAGAAATGTAAGGTGGGTTCATACAGGGAGGTAGCCCAGGGGTCTGTCTGAGAACGAAAAGGGTGGCCTTTCAGTAGTATTTTAGTTACTTTGCATCTTCTTACCTGAAAAGATGACAGGGGTTTACCAGTGGGCATTACAATACCTAGAAAAGTTGTTTCCTGTTTAGGGAAAGGTTTGGAGCCACCCAAGTGATCTTGACTGTTGGTTCTTCTTCTTTATCGTTTGTCCTGTAACATGATGTTTCTGTATATTTTATCATGTGCTTACCATAGGTGCTTACACAATGATTAAAAACTGGAAACACTTTTTAATTTGAAAGCTGATATTTTTCCCTTCTCTTTTTTGCTTCATGTCAGCTTCATCAGAGTAAAAATCTCCCGCCTTTAATTGCAACCACCTTTTGTGCATTTATTTTTTACTTTTCATTTGAGCGGTTTCATTGATTTCTTAATAATTTGCCCGGTCGTGCTTATACATCCCTCTCTCCCTTTCTCTCTTTCTCTCCATTCTCTCCTCTGCCTTCCTGACTTCCTTTGTCTATGGTGACAGGGAGCCTCAATCTTGTGCCTCAACATTGGTGCCATGACCCAACTCTCCAAAACCTTATCAATCATTTTTATGACAAAAACCTCTGAGCGATCCCCACCACTGCCGCAACTCATCGTCAGAAAGTGGTGTAATGACACCGTCGGTGGGGAAGTCTGTGATTGGATGTGATCCGGCTTAAAGTGTGTGTGGGGGTGGTGGGGTGGACGCACACCGTCACCAACCGAGGCATTGATAAAGTGTCACCTACTTCTGCAGCTTTGATTCGCTCTGTGACTAATGCCATGCTAAGCCGAAACATTACTCTTCTCCCCCCACACCCAATCCCCCTCCCACCTCCCAGCCCTCCCCCCGACCTGGCGGTATATGGCCAGGCCGGAGCTAGAAGAGGAGAGCCAGGCCGCAGGAAGGAACAAGGGGTGGGTGGGGAGGTAGTGGGTGGTGGTGGGGGTGGGGGTTAGAGAGAAAAAATATACTCTACAGGGAAATTAACCAATGCGGATGAAATGGTGTACCGAGGAACTTCTTGGATAAATTAACAACGCAATTACATTACATGACATGGCGCAAGATGGATGAGGAAAACTTGGCCAGTATTATGTTCTGTTTTCCAAATTGCAATTTATTTGAGGGCTCTAATGGATGCCTTATTAAAACATCTCGGCCCACGCTCGGGTTTCATTGTGTGTCACCAGGACATGATTGATGACCCTCTCTTCTCCCGCCCCCTCGACACCTCATTTCCCCCACCCCTACCCCCGGCTTTCTCTCTCTTGCTTCACACTACTCCTGACACACACACATACATATACACACACATACACACACACACATGGCACTCTCCCCACACATTCAAGTTGGAATTTTAAACAAAAAAACAACATTTATATGGATCCAGGGGTGCGCAATTGATTTTCTTATCGCTTAATTGCCTCACTCACTCCTGCAACAGAACGATAAATTCAACACTCGTTGCAAAGTGAGAGCAATAGTGTAACCACTCACTCTCGCTCCCTCCCTCATCCCCCTCTCTATCTCTCCCCCTCTCTTTCTCTCTCACCTCTTGGTTAATGTCTATCAATAATGCCATTTGCCTGGAATCTCACCCTCTCCTCACCCCTTGTCTGTGGTCCTCCCAGCCTTTTCTCATCTGCCTCTTTTTGTTCCACTTGCACACAATGATAGTAGACACCAGGCTATTCTTATAATGGAAATATAATTTTTATTGCCTGAGCAAATGTATTTGTGAGTATAAGGGACATCTGGAAGTCATTGGCCAGCAAGCCTGTGCAAGTTATGGCAATATCATAGCGACTTCGCTGTTGCCATTTCTAATTATTCACAGGACATTGAAAGAAAAAAACACTGCACATGCTTTCTACTTTGAACTGGGATAAGCCTTATATTCCATAACCCTAACCCTCCCTTGCAAAAAAACGTAAACTAATTGTACTTCTCGATACACTTTTACCCCCACCTTTCATTCATCCATCTCCCCCCCCCCCCCCCCCCCCCCCATCCTTCAGCCTCATTATCACTGGATGGTATGTGGAACCTTACAGAGAGGAAAAGGTTAATCACATTCGGAATAAATCAGTGTGCTGCTCATCCCTCTCTTGGATGACATCACTGAGCACTCCCCACCCCCACCCACCCCAACCCACATGGCCATAAAGAGCTTGGCTTATTCTTCTTTTATGTATTTATTTATTTATGTATTTATTTTCTTTGTTTGTTGTTTGTTTCAGATGTGTGCGCGAGGAGGCTAAATAATGAATGAATTCCGCCGATGGGACACATATTTCACTTAACGGAAACGGCTTTAATGCGGTCTGACTGTCTCACACACACACACACACACACACACACATACACGCACACACGCACACACACACACACACACAGCATGTGGAGAAAAGGATGTTCAAAGAGACGAATTGAAAGTGTGCTGAACTCAGGTTTGTGTGTGTGTGTGTATGTGTGTGTGTATCAGTGTTTGTGTGTGTGTGTGTGTGTGTGTGTGTGTGTCTATTGTGTAAATGACCTAGTTTTGGGTGAATCAATACTGCCAGGTAGTACTTGACCTGCTGCGTGTGAAACCAGATAGTACTGATGTCATGGCAGGTAGGCCAACAACTTCAACTGAGTCTCATTCTCGGTGGAAAAATGGGGGGGGGGGAAGGGGAAAAAAGCATGGATTCTAAAGAAATATAAGAAAATTACCCTAATTAAGGGAATTATTTAGCTGATGACGTAATGTTCTATTTAAATGCTTTATTTTATTTGATCACTAATTGGACTCTGTGTTCCAGAGCTTTTTCTCACAGCCATTATGCCTGTCTGTCAAACCTGTTTCCCATACCGCAAAATTGCTTTGCTTATACATTCCTAACGTTTAAATGAAAGTGATTATTTTTACTTTGGGTGAGGGATACGAGCGGAAACTCGTTCGTATGCAGCCCCATGAACGCACCATACGGACCGTAGGCATGCGAAGCGTTGCTGCGTTTTTGTGTAGCTACACATTCTTTATCCCTAACTCAATATTTATTTACATACTCCCAATTGAGCTGTTCTCATCTGAGATTTAGGGGGGAATGGCTGCACTGTTTGCTGCCCTGTGCCTCTGTTCCCAGATCTGGATGGTGAAATCCCCCACCCAAAATAGAGCCCGGCTGTTGTTTTTTTCCCCTTCTTCTTCTTCTTCTTCGATCATCGCACGGCTTTTAAAGGGTTTGTCTAAACAAAGTTTGGTGGTTTGTAAATAGCGAAGGTTATCTGGCCATCGGGGCCTGCAGATGGCTGCTGAGCAGGACCACCTGCTATGGGAATGCCTCCACTGTGAGGGCTGGATGGAAATACACCATCAACCCCAATGGCCCCCTACTCGACCTCTGTTACACACACACTCAAGCCTGTGCATGCACACAGACACACACGCACACAGACACGGACACACACTCACACACACATCTTAACGGTTAACACGGGCTGACTTGGGGATGAGTGGAAGCCCTCTGCTATTCCCCCTTTGAAGGTTTCTCCCCTTCGCTTCCTCACACCTCCTCTCTTCCTCCTCCCCTCACTCTCTCTCTCTCTCTCTCTCTCTCTCTCTCTCTCTCTCACTCTCTCTCTCTCTCTCTCTCTCTCTCTCTCTCTCTCTCTCTCTCTCTCTCTCTCTCTCTCTCTCTCTCTCTCTCTCTCTCTATGTATGTCTCTATGTCTCTCGCCCCAGCCTTCACCCCGTGGCCCCTGAACATAACAGCAGCTGGACAAGAGGGGAAGCTTAGCTGCGGGTCCAAACTATGTAAAAAAAAATAAATAGATGACACATTGTTTGAAGATGAGGAGGCATGGACACAGAGGAAAGGAAGAGGGGGGAAGGGAGAGAGAGAGAAAATAAACAAAGGTGCTTTAATATGGTGGTGGCATGGGAAGAACAGCAGTGGAAGAGGGCAGTGGAAGGAAAAACTGCTTACAATACACAATCCCTCTTGAAAAATAGCTCAGAGTCCTGAGCCGTGACACATAAACCTGGAGCTCTGGACATCCTAATGCAGAGGAATGCTCTCTTTTGTCCGGGGTAGCCCTCTCTGAGTGTCAAAACAAGGCGAGCTGTGAGCCAGCTTTTTAAGACCATTTTGTTTTGCAATATGAATCTATAAATCAGACACAGGCAATTTATTGATTTGAAATGTTTGGATAAAATATGCATATAATAACCTTAACCTGAAACCCAGTGTTTTAACACCTTATTGTTATTCCTATCAGCATGTTTTTCTATTTATATGTATACTTTCACAAACCTGGTCAGTGCATTATAGCTAGGTAGCAAATAACAATAAAGACAGAGACGAGAAAGAAGCAACAATCCCTCCAAATAAACCAGTACAGCTCCTTACAGATTAGCGTAATTCTTCTCAGAACGACTCCTCTGATAGTGTATCACCCATATCGTCTGTTTTGACAGCCGTCTTTGATCACGTTTTTGTTTTTCACCCGTTGTGGTCGAACACGTGCCGCTTAAAGGGCTCTGCGCGAAGCACCACTCTACATCAAAACAACCAACACCCCACCACCCACCACATCTTCCAACGTGACACATGGGAGACAACGTTGACCACAACAATGGCTCAGCCCCCTCCTTTGATGGGGGGGGGGGGGGGTCAGGGTGAGGGACGGCTGAACATTTATGTGCATCAGGCCCCGTCGGCGTTCTGCTGCCTGTCCGTCAGTTGTTGCATGTGCTTGTGTGTGTGTGTGTGTGTGTGTGTGTGTGTGTGTTCGGGAGTGTGTGCGTGTGAGTCTGTGTGTGTGTGTGTGTGTGTGTGCGTGTGTGTGTGTGTGTGTGTGCTGATGTGTGTGCATATGTGTGTGCCTGCATCTGTGTGTCTGTGTGTGCGCATCTGTGTGTGTGGCACGCTGGACTCTTTTGAAGGAAAATGTGTGGTGCAGTTACAGAGCGCATGTGGCTCTGCGAACCCCAAGAAGACGACGAAATAGAAGAAGAAGAAGAAGAAGAAGAAGAAGAAGAAGAAGAAGACGAAGACGAAGACGAAGATGAAGATGAAGACGAAGACGAAGACGAAGACGAAGACGAAGACGAAAAATAAGTGAGTATGAGGGAAGCGGCCATATTGGCAGCACTTGTCGTGGACGCCCAACACATTGTGTGAGCGTGTGTGTTTGATCAGTGGGGGCTGAGTGAGGGGGTTACGTCAGCGAAGATGAGGCGGTGGTTTCACGGGTCGGTCAGCGGCGTGGCGCTCTAACAGGAAACAGTTGAGTTGAGGCGAGCAATCAGAGGCGTCCAAATCAGAAGCATCCCTTGTCCTCACTACTACCTCGTCGGGACGGAAAATAATACAGAGTCTTGTTGTTGATAGCTCGGCCTGATCATCTTGTGACAGAGAGATGGAGACGGCAGAGGGGGGGATGTGAATCAAAACAAAAATACGTTAGACATAGCCGATGTTTGAAATAATTGCAGATGACTCCATGGGGAGCACATGGACGCTTTACCACACACCAGACACGCGTGGGTGTACTCAAAGATGCATGAACACCCACAAACACACACACACACACACGCACTCAATCTCCATCAGCAACACTAGAACCACCACAACAGCAGACATGCAGAGACAGGCACTGAGCTGCCCCCTCCGACCCCCCTCAACCACAAACACTCCCCCCCCACACACACACACACACACACACTCACGCGACATACACTCACAAGATGCACACACACACACACACACACACACACACACAAGACACACACACACACACACACACACACGCACATACACACACACACATACACACACACATACACACTCTGCCACAGCGTTAATTAAAGCTGAAAGGTTGCAAAAGGTGCAAGCCAATAACAGGGCCACATATTACATTTAAGTTGCTTGTTCTCTCTCTCACAGCCTCTCAATTATTCATGCTATCACCCAGTCCTACAAGGAAGCAGAGAACCCCCCCCCCCCACCCCCTACACACTTCCTCCCAGGAAGCCTCAGACACGGATCGTCTGTCCTGTGGACCCACTCTGGAGTAAGGAAGTGTGGGTAGCTACAATACATACTACCCCCACCCCCAGCCTCCAGCCTCATAAATAAATATGGCCGTTGGTAATGGGGTTTACAATTTCTCGTCTTCTGCTTAGGCCCCTACCCACCACCACCACCACTGCCTTCCTCCCCCCCCCCCCCCCCCCCCCCCCCCCCCCCCCCCCACACACACACACACACACACACAAACACACAAACACACACACCCCTCTCTCCAGCCAACTACTGCTGTGACCCACGGTGGTGGCATTTGAGCACTGGAAGAGGGAGGGATGCATGTCTCACCAGATAGAATGTCTGGCACCAGGGATACCGCAACGTGACCGCGCTGAGTTCGTCCCCACTGATGGCCCCTATCTTCCGAATACCCCTCTTCCTCGTCCTCCTCCTCGTCCTCCTCCTCCTTCTTCTCTACAGCTTTTTTTTCAAGGTGGCAGTTTCTTCTAAGCCATATTGTTCATTTCTTCAAATGATGGAGGGTTATTGTTGTATTGTTGTATTGTCTATTTATTTATTTGTTTTTGGCTAGCCCCTTTCTGCATCTTCAATCATATTAGAACAATTTATATCCATCTACCTTTTGTTATCTATATTTTATCTAATATCTAATTTAAGCTTGTTATTGTTAAAATACATATGCATTTTTACATGCATTGATAGCCTTTTCATCCATTCATTCATCCATTCATTCATTCATATGTCAATACAATTATACTCTATTTCAACCATATCATTTCCATGCAGTTTGATACCTTTTATTGTTATTATCAGATTTTCAAGCTATTATGCCTCTCAGGAAATATATATTTTTTTTATAAGAATGACCTGCATAATCCCCACTTGTATGTGCTGTAAGGCATTTTTGTTCTGATTGTGCAGCGAGAACTGCACATGCTCAGTAATAGTAATGTAAACTGTCCATGTTCTGTGTTTATACTAACATTGATAAACATCGTGAAACTCAGCCGGCATCTGGTCTTGAGAACGGTGTTTATTTTTCTACTGTATAAAAGATGTGATATATTTCTGCCAAATTCCTACAGTTATGTTGCAATATTTTTAGTTGTACTCATGCATTTCCTGCTCTAATGAATCAAGCAGGGGGAAATTGTTCTTTGTCGTTTTGCTTTTATTTCAAGTCTTCAAAAATGTTTGCATTTAACAGCACAAATGATCTAACTTTAAAAGCTTCCTTATGTATGCACTTTCGTATTGCTGGGCTTTTTATATTATCAGACAGCATCCAAATGTGTGACAACAATCATCATAATCAGGATAATTTTTTATTATTTTTATATGATGTTATCATTATTAGAATACTTATCGCTATTTGTATTTCTATCTGTATTTGGGTTCATATTTGTGTTTGTATTAGCATTAGTTTTACAGTATTAATAATACAAATATTAATATAGTATTAGCATTGGTATTAGTATTAGAATGGGCATTATTGGTATTAGTATCAATAATTGTATTATTATTATTATTGTTCAAATGTTCTTTGTACATGTACAATGCTGCAGCCATTGAGGCATTACAGTCCTAGACAGTGTGCCGTGCATAACCGGAACAGGTCTGTGTGCTCCTGTCTGCCGAGACGCAGTGTGTGTGTGTGTGTGTGTGTGTGTGTGTGTGTGTGTTTGTGTGTGTGTGTGTGCGGGTGTGTGGGTGTGTGTTAGTACTGTGTTAGTGTGTGTGTGTATGTGTGTGTGTGTGTGTGTGTGTGTGTGTGTGTGTGTGTGAAGTGTTGCACTATGTGTGTGCGAGTGAAGCAGCAGCTCATGGGCATGCCTGTATCTCCCCCTCCAGGACATCCTGCAGCATGGTCCATCTCTCCCCTCAGCATTATGGCTGCAGAGGACAGCTGTTTGTGGGATTGGGGCCCACACCTCTCTCTCCCCTTCTCCCCCTGCTCAGTCAATGTTCTTTCACCACTGAATAACTGGGGGAGGGTGGGGTGATGGTGGTTGCGGGCTACAGAGCTAAAAATAAAAGTAGTCTAACAGGCAAACGTTTGCTCCGCCACCAAATAATTCAAGGAGAGGTGCAATGGGGGGCAATTTGCCCGGATTTGGTTATATTCCCAGTCTCATCCCAAACCCCATCCCATCCCCACCTCCCCCCCCCCCCCCCCCCCCCCCGACCTCCTCCGCCAGCACCACCTCCACCTTCCTATTCTCTTCCCCTCCCCTGCACCAGCAGCAGCCTCTGTGCCGATAACAAGTGAGTGCACTCCCTGGGATGATGGATGGGCCTTCGTGGAGGGCTTGTCAGCAGTGGGTTCAGGGCCATATGGAAGTGGCATATGGGAGCTCATAGTGGAAGATGGGGCAAAAGAGGAGGGGAGTGACAGAGATATACATTAAAGATGCCGCTTTGTTCTTAGAAATGCAAGGTTCATCAGTTTAATCGGGGCGATCCGTCAGTGGTGCGTTCCTCCCCTCCTCCCATTGGGGGGTGGGGGGGGGGAAACAACAACAACAAATACAACAAAATGTGGCGGATGCAGAAAAGTTGTTGTTTGTGGATCATTTTTTTTTCTTCTATTTTTACATTATATCTGGGTTTTCTGACATCAGTTAACAATCAATCAGGATTTTGATGGAAATTTGTAAATGGCCTTATTACAAAAACGTGGACCTGACTCCAAAACAAATATATATAAAATGTTTTTGTATCACTGGGTCTTGCTTCAATTATATCTAATCAATTATCTTTCACTTTTAATCAGATTCACTTTTCAATGAGATTTCAAAAGGATTACCCCACTCACTCACACACACACACACACACACACACACACACACACACACACACACACTTTCCTTTTGAGTGTGTAACACATTCATCAATTATGTCCTCAGATCAGCCCATGATCGCCCTAGTTTTACTTCTTTCATCCAAGTGTGTGTCTGTGTATTTGTGTGTGCGAACTTGCACGCATGCATGTCTATGTGCCATACATTTACACGTGGATTGTTGTATGTGTTTTATTGTGTGTGTGTGTGTGTGTGAGGGTGTGTGTGAAAGCCCTACGGACTCTCTCCGGACCCCGAGGAACACCGTTTGATTGTTTAAAGCCCTCCTTAATTGGCGCTTTGTCTGCGTGTTCCTAAATGAGCCGGGACACCCATGGTGCAGGGTTCCCATGGAGATGCCGGTCCGTTTGACAGCCCCCACGGTGGGGCCTGTCCCACGGCCCCTCAAACTGCCAGCCTCCTGACAGCGGCCCGCGCCGTGCACACCCTGCCCAATTAAAACTCAGCTGTCAGGACCAGATACTATACCAACACCACACACACACACAGAGGGAAGGATAGAGGGAGAGAGACTATACCAACAGAGAGAGAGAGAGAGAGAGAGGAGAGAGAAAGACTACACCAACACATTGGAAGGAGGGAGAGAGGGGGAGACAGGGAGAGATGGAGGGAGGAAATTAGTGTGTATGTGCGTGTGTTTAGTGTGTGTGTATGTGTGTGTGTGTGTGTGTGTGTGTGTTTATGGGTGTGTGTGGGTGTGGGTGTTTTGCGAGTGAGGGAGAGTGAGAGAGTGAGAGAGTGAGAGAGTGAGAGAGTGAGATAGTGAGATATAGGAAATGTGTGTGTGTTTGAAAGAGAGAGAGAGAGAGAGAGAGAGACAGAGACAGAGAGAGAGAGGGAGAGGGGGGGGATTTGGTGGTATTCATACAATCATTAGCTGATGAATGTGTTCCCTCTCTCCTTGGCCTCCGCTGTGTTTGTGTTCATTCCTGTGTCAGTAGGTTTAGGCTCCGTCCTCATGCCCATGCATGCTTTAAATTCACCATCAGTGGCCGGGTTATTCTAACTGGGCTCTGATTGTGTGTGTGATTGTGTGTGAGTGTGTGTGTGTGTGTGTGTGTGTATGTTTGTGTGTGTGTATGTGTGTTTGTGCGTGCATGGGGTTGCATTTGTGTGTGGATGTGTGTGTGTGTGTGTGTGTGTGTGAGTGTCTGCATACCTACCTTCTTGCCTGCATGTGTGTGTGAGTCTGAGAGTGTTTGTGTCGGTGTGTGTGTGTGTGCGCGTGTGCCTGCATGTGTGTGTGTGAGTTTGAGAGTATGTTAAACAGGGAGGGAAAGTGTGTGCAAGTGCTCTTTGTGCGCTGAAGCACCAGGCGAACTGGTTGTATTGGGTTACATGCAGAGAGATTTGTAATTCTGAGTAATCACTTAGGACAAGCCCTTACACCATTTTATCTGTTCATGTCGGTAGGCCAAAGTCAATACTCATAGTATAGTAATGAGCAAGGGGGTAACGGAGCACCTTTTATTAAAGCTCTGCAGGGTGAATTGGATTCCACCCTGCTTCCCTTTGAAAAGATCTCTCTCTCTCACACACACTCTCTCTTATCCAGTTCTCTATATTACTCCTACTCTCTCCCTCTCATCTCCTTTCGTTTTTTGATTTGTTTGTTTTGGTTTGTTTTGGTTTGTTTTAAACTTAAGATAGATGTTCATGAATTTCTAGCTTTTCCTTAATGTCCTTCCACCATTTTGTATATGTTTCTGTACTGACGAATACTGTAAACAACCATTACTGTAAGTACTTAGCAATACATTTGTTAAATTGAACTTATGTTCTCCATATTAAGACACATTAGGTCCAAATTGTAAATATTTTGTCCGCATTTCAAATGTTGTCCAAATTATACACATTTAGTCAGAAATGTGCTTTGACACAAAAGTCACAATGCCATTGACAAAAGAAAACAAAAAACCGCTGTTACTTGAGAGGAATATTCTGGAAGGACACAGGTGAGTTGGCCAGACCCAGGTTTGAAATCTGAGATTCCAACATGGGGGCACAGACTTAGTTTAATCCTCGCCAACAGCAAAATACAGTTATTGGAAACTTCTCACCTCGCCATAACCATGTTCGAACATTGCATAAAAGCTCACCTCAGCAACATGAAATGTTCAGCCTTTTCCTCGACAAAGGAGATCCCCTTACCGCGCGCTCTCTCTTACTGCGTCTGCTGCCTCTCCATGGTAGATACGCTACATCTGCAGAACAATGTAACATTGTTGAGGAGCTGCACCAGCACCATACCCCTTGGGCTAGTCTGCAAAAGCAGTGCAGTTTGAGTGACAGAAATGTTTCTATGGAGGGAGGTAATAAAGTCAGAGTTGAAGCCTGCATGTCACTATACATATCCACCTTCTAGCTGCCATTTGTCTGCATGAAAAAATGGGATATTCTTTCTCCTGTGCGGGTTGAACACTACACCTTTTTCATAGTTTAAAATACAGAGATGAATAGGGAAATGTTGAAAATAGGAAAGGATACGAAGCTTGCAATGGAGTTCTAAGGTAAGGTGTATACATATGTGCCCTCTCAGGCTAAATTAATAACATTTGTTGAATGGATTGAAAAATGAAGGGGACAAGGCTGGATCAGTCATGACTTCCACCTGTGGTAAACATCACCTCTTGCTCTTTCCGTGACAGACCTCAACATGGCGTCTGCTTAAGAGTCAATTCTGTACAGTAATCACACACACATGCATACGTGCACTGTGTAGTCTATGCATGATCAGACATATGCTGTATATAATGTAAATATGCACATGCATGCAACACACGCACGCTTACACACGCACACCCACACACAAACACACACACACACACACACACACAAATGAAAACACATGTGCATTCACAAATACATATAGATATATAATCACATGCAAAAGCATAAACACTCTCACAGTAACACACATGCGTATCCACACACATACACACAAAACACATAGGCCTATTCACAACGCACCCACATACACACACACACACACACACATGCATGCAGGCAGGCGGACGACTATACACAAGCACACTCACACCCAAACACACATACACAAGCACACACACACACATACATACACACACACACACACACATTGGCCTCAGATCTAGGTCCTCTCGCGTCCTGCATCTGGAAGTTCCTCTGTGAAGTGTCTTCTTCCTGGCCGAGCTGGAAACAGTTTCCAGAGGAAAGCTTCTTCTTCTGGGACCTGGCGTGGATCCAGGAACACTCAGGCACCACAGCTGTCTGGGATCCTTAAGACGCAGCATATGGTGCTCAAGTACCACTGTTTCACCGCTAAAGACCCCCCTTTTTCATCAGGGGGGAAAAGGCCATTTAACGTCAATTTCACTTGGAGGAAGAGAGGGGGGAGAAGAAGTTTGTGGAGAAAAATGAAGACGAGGATTTGGCAACAGCGAGAAAGAGCGTATCGTTATTTATTTGTTCTGTTTTAGTGGGTTGGTTGTCTTCGCTGTACCATCGCTAATCTTGGCAGTGATGACATTTTGATTCTCAGCCGGAGAGTTTGCGAACAACACCATCTGTGTGCTTTCCTCTAATTAGGGCAATAGCCACAAATATTACTGTGACAGTTCATCATGACAAGCTGTTACAAGCCAACGTGTTAAGCTGTTTTTGCACGATTTGTTTTTTGGTCTTTTGTATTGCCGCAATGGTTAGTATCTCCGCTGATTTAACTGAACATCCTGTAGGTAAAGATGAGTTCCAATAACAGTCAAAGGGTGATGTTCCTGACTTTCTTTGTAATTGTTAGTTCCTTTGGATAAAGGAGTATCCTAAATGACTAAATAGTCATGTACTATTGTATTACCATTCTGCGTTGATTGTGGTGGATATAGTGCTGAAAAATAAATTCACCGCCCCTTTTTGAAAAATTCATTAAATCTTACATTCAATCTTTATTTTTGTATGCTAGTAAGTTAACGCACATGTCTGTGCCATGACGGATGTGACAGTACACATTAGAATGTATTCCAACAATAAATTCGGAGACGATGGAGATCTTTGCACTGTGCACAATGAGACCATGACTGCAATTATAAAAACTTCACCTGCTGTGCCACATACCACGCAGCAACTCAAAAACAATATCTGATTCATCAGTAGAAACCTGACAAAACATTGCATGTTGGGCACACCATCTCCTCAGAACACATTATAATCAGTCTAAAGGTTAATGCTTCTGCTCATTTATAAACGCTGGATCGCTGTCAGCGTGAGAGGGGAATGGTTTTGAAAAGGCCTGACATTGTAAATTAAACCTGTCAAATCGTCTCTCTCTGAGCGGGTGCATCAGAGGATGCTGCAGACTATGATGTGAGACAGGCAGGAAAACAGCCCTGGGGGGACAGGCCTTGTTGCTTCCCTTCCACTCTCTCCCTGTCTCTCTCTCTCACTCGCTCTCTCTCTCTCACTCGCTCTGTCTCTCTCTCTCTCTCTCTCTCTCTCTCTCTCTCTCTCTCTCTCTCTCTCTCTCTCTCTCTCTCTCTCTCTCTCTCTCTCTCTCTCTCTAAAGCATCACCACCGTCTTCAGAATAAAGGTAGTCTAGTTGTTGCTATAGGGAGTCTCACCTTTAGCGCCCCGCGGTTGACACCGATAAGCCGCGTGTGATGCTAACCACTAATGTGGTTTTGAGCTAATTTATTCAAACTAAAACTTAGACCATGGTGGAATTGAGATGTTAAGGTTTTAGTTAAGTGGAATTGCCTGTAAAGTGCAGATGTTGCGGGAAACTTCTACAATCATGCATCGAGCAATCAGTTACAACGGTGTGGCCCCCTTTTGTTAGCTTCCCTGCTTTCAGAAACCCCCAAAAAGAAATAGTTCAATTTATTTGTCTCCCTGATTAACCAGATAGATAAAAGCTAGTAATGGATGGCATGTGTGGATTATTTTTAGCTTGATAAAACCGAAACGGTCAAACACTCAGAAATGGGTTGAGATTGCAGTACCGGCCCATATGGTGCGTCTGTCTTTCTGCATGGACGCAGGATGTCCAACAGCGTTTTGATTGTGAAGAGTAATCCAGGCATGCGCCAAGTTCTCATCAATTGGCCATCTCTGAGAATGACTCCATTCATGGTAAGTGTTACAAGGCTTTCGCGGTATGGAAAACATTACAGCCCCAACAGCAAAGCCTGTAAACCAATCATACATCGGCTGGGGGGGTTAGTGGAGTAAGGGGATGCGTCAGGGTTTGGGTGGGGAGGGGGGGGGGGGGGGTTGCCAGATTGTGATAACCACCAATCTAGACCTGCTGGTGAGATGATGAGGCCCTGAATAAAGATAAAGGTTATTTCAATACTTGCGGTGAAAACGTCCCCCCGAAAAAAATCTTTATCCGTTCAAATTTCTCTCTCAATGGGAGGAAATGGCAACCGACAGATTAGACGTCCTCTCCTGTAATCTGTATGGAGCTTTGAAATATATATGGGCTGCTGGCCAACATATTTTCACTGAATCATGAACTACCCTTTCCTGGTTCTTTCTCAATCTCTCTGACACTCACACACACACACATACACACGCATACAAACACACACACACACACACACACACACTCACAGACTAATACACACACATACACACAGACAAGCAAACACACACACGCGTACACACACACTATGACGTAGATGCAGCAGTATTCTAAGCAGAACATGTGTCTTGTGGAGGAGCAAGTAAAGCTAGGACTTTGCTTCTTCTCAGATCATTGCCGTAGGAATTATGAATCAAATCAAGTGGGTCCAAAGTAACCATGTTGTGTCTTGTGTTTGTGTCAGAAATATTCAAGTGATTACTAAATACCCAGGAGAGAAGAGGGAGAGAGGGGAGATGAGAGTAGATGGAAGAGGAGAGGAGGGATGGTGAGAGGAAATGAGAAATGAGGAGAGGAGAGGAGAGGAGAGGAGAGGAGAGGAGAGGAGAGGAGAGGAGAGGAGAGGAGAGGAGAGGAGAGGAGAGGAGAGGAGAGGAGAGGAGAGGAGAGGATGTGGAAGATGAGGAGAAGAGAGAAGTTTGTATGGGGGAAGAGGATTGGAGAGGATAGGAGATGAGAGGAGAGGAGAGATGAGGAGATGAGAGAAGTTTGTTTGGGGAAAGAGGATTGGTGAGGAGAGATGAGGAGAGGATAGGAGATGAGATGAGAGGAGAGGGAAGGATAGAAGAGAAGAGGAGAATAGAGGAGATGGAAAAAGAGCAGATGAGAGGAGGAGATGAGGAGAGGGAAGGAGATGGCAGGAGAGGACAGGAAGGAGAAGATGAGGAGAGGGTAGGACAGGAAAGGACAAGAGAGAAGAAGAGATGAGATGAAAAGGGTGGAAAGGAGAGGAGAAGCAGATGAAACAATAGATTGGGTATTTGGTGAAGGGAAGATCGATGTATTTGTGTGTGCAGAATGTGTGTTCTCCCCTCTATTGCAAATCATTACGTCAGAAATCTGTTTAAATGGTGTCTAGCCAAACATCTAAACCTGCACCAATTAACATCTGGAAAGAAGAAATGGAAGAGCACCCTGAAGTAAAGGGGACCAGAACTTGATAGAAGAAACACACACACACACACACACACACACACACACACACACACAGTTGATGGCAAATTCATTTTACTGTTTTCCAATGAAGTGACAAAGTATCTAATTTAATGGCAAATTGCTGGTTGAAGGGAGAAATGTAGTGTACTGGGTGGAATAAGGTCACGCTGTGTTCTGTGTGCCACTGTAGCTGTTTTAAGGACTCTCCCAGGTACCCATTTCTCGCAGCACCCCAGACGATGCAGTCTATTACTCTCTTAAGGAATGGCAATTATGGTAAGGAGGTCATTTTGGTGTCTTACTTTCGTAGTGATTTGCTCTTTATGGGCAATACTGCTGGATGCAATAAAACCCCTCTAATCCCCTTGGACAAAAAAGGAAAAACTAGTAGGAGAATATCCTCTGACAATAGTTGATGGCGAGTACCGCAGTGTTGTGTGAATAGTGGTTCATTCTTAGTTTTTTTTATTGTCCCTTCACCCCAACCGCTACCACCACCACCACTGCCACCACCACTGCCACCACCACTGCCACCACCACTGCCACCACCACTGCCACCACCACTGCCACCACCACCGCCATCACTACACCACCACCACCACCACCACAACCACCACCTTCCACCCATCTGCACCGTTTTTCTGTCTCTTCCTGTTCAGAGACATGTGAAACTGAGACAGTATGGAATTTGCTTTTAAAGTGTATTATTTGTTTCAGTTAAGAAACAAAACATTAATTAACATTTGGTATTTTGTATTCAGCATATCATCGCGTTTAAATGCTTTTAAGAGTGGTTTAAATTAGGCATTCTGCTTAGTTGAGTCGATGCCAACGTTTGGATAGAAGTCAAAGTGGCAACATCATTTAAATGGCCAACTTTGTCTTTGAACTGACTTTCTAATCTCTGTGGTGACGTCCTCAGCAGTGGAGACTCCATGCTGAGCATCAGGGCCATGCTAGGACAGCCTGAGGGGCTGCATTAGGATGAACACCGCTGTATGGACATGCTTTGTTCACACAGACACACATTGGGGACACAGACATGTAGGGACACACACACACACACACACACACACACACACACACACACACACACACACCCACACACACATACACACACAGAAATACAGACACATGTATGGACAGTGACAAATGTGGACACATAAATAGACACAGAGAAACATAGAGACATAGAGATCTGGGTCTATATTCCTGTGTGTGTCCATGTGTCTGTATTTATGTGTGCTTTGTGTGTCCCCACATTGACACACAGAGATACACATACATGCAAGAACATAGGGACAGCCAGACACCTGATGTACACATACACACTGACAGGGGGAATTCTTCCACACAGCTTGACTGTTGCCTGAGGTCACTTGAGGGAGATGTGGCGTTGACATGATTTAAGTGGACCCGGTGTCCAAGGGAGGGCGTTACCGGTGTGCTTATATTACATTATGTTCTGCAATATTGCAATTTCCAAACAACTCTGTGTTCATCCTCAGATCAGAAAAGGTGCAAGATCATTGAATGTACATGAATGTACTAGGTTATTATTGTAGTATGAATGGTATGTACATAAATTCACAAGGCTACTATGGTATATAAATACATTATGTTCTTATTATTTTTTACTAAGGTATATATAAATGCACAAGGTTACAAATCTGCATAAATGCATTGGATTATAAATATGTACAAATGCACAAGGTTACAAATGTGTGTAGATGTACCAGGTTAGCAAACTGTTCTGCGGCCCCCTCCCAGCCGCACCCTGCAGAGAGGAGGGAGGTGGGCTGCTGTGCTCCCCTGGACACAAGGATTTAATAGGTGACCCTGGGCTCCATGCGGGCCCCCCCACTGCCGGGACCCATCCAGGCGTAAAATGAGGACCAGGCAGGCCCTAGCTGGTAATGAGACCTGGCATTTTGCTCAGGGTAACCTCGGAAAAATCGCTTCTATAAATACCTACTATAAATAAATAAAAAAGTGTATCTTGGCCCAGGCCCCTCTGTACGTGGGTCTCTCTCTCTCTCTCTCTCTCTCTCTCTCTCTCTCTCTCTCTCTCTCTCTCTCTCTCTCTCTCTCTCTCTCTCTCTCTCTCTCTCTCTCTCTGAAAAGGTCATCTATTGCCCCGACACACTGCTCCTCTCTCTCTCTCTCTCTCTCTCTCTCTCTCTCTCTCTCTCTCTCTCTCTCTCTCTCTCTCTCTCTCTCTCTCTCTCTCTCTCTCCTTGAATTTTGGTTTTCCAAACTGTGTCCCTCCCCCTCTCCCAAACAGTATTTTCTAATCTCCTTGGCACGGCGAGTTATTGTTTATGACAGGTGACACTTTAGGGGAGTCCATTTTGCCTGATGTACCTGTGCCCTCGTCATCTCCTTCAGTGGTTCTGCTCATCGTTTCACTTGATTACGCATGTACACCTTGCAGGACTGATGTATGAACAGCAGAGAGAATTAATCCATCCACCCATTTTCTCTTCTTCATTCTTATACTGTGTGTCCCTGTGTTTGCTGCTCCATGGCATGAGTCAGGGGGACTAAAAATGTAAAGGGTGACGGTTTGTCATTGGGTGCTTCACACACACAACACACACACACACACACACACACATTATCTCTCTATTCCTTTCTCTCTCACACACACACTTACACACACACACACACATACCTACTCACAGCCAATGCTTTATGGACAACACTGTGGCGATTTCTGATGGGTCAATACATTGGATTATCTACTTTGAATTCATGTACATTTTTCGTAATATCCTCTGAGCCTGCAACAAAGCTTGAGTTTAATTAAATTAAATATGTGATAACATAACACATTTTCTTAGCACTATTGTGCCAGTGTTAAAATTTTCAGACCTATTCAGCCGAACGTTTAACCCTTCTTTTCTGCAAATTCAGGATCCATCACAACCCAGCTAACCCTGGTTGTTTACCTTCATTTCTCTGAGGAAGCTTTCATGACAGAGAATGACCTCAGGCTTCACTATTTCCTTCCTCCCCCCCCCACTCTCTTTCCCTCTCTCTCTCTCTCTCTCTCTCTCTCTCTCTCTCTCTCTCTCTCTACCTCTTTTTCTATGTCCCATTCTCTCTCTCGCTCCAAGCCAGGTCAGTACTTTAACATCACTTATCCCCCCTGTTTCACTGCCTGTGGGCAAGCTAATGTAATTATACTCTCACCCTTACCAGATCCAGTTGACCTCCCAGTGAATCCAATACCACTTATTGATCAATATCCCATCGATCAACAGGCCCCCGTGTCAGATCAAGGGCGAACATTTATATTGATCCGATGAGATTAGAGGAGACAAAAGGTTGCCAAATCGGTTTGGACGCAACCTGCCAATGGATTATGACAGCACGTTGCACTGGGACTTCCAGCCAGAATTAGATTTGATGAGTGTTAACCGTGGAATTGATATACCTAAAGGACAGGGCAGATTGGCAGCTAATCCAGTCCCACTGTATGTTGATTCAGTCATGCCTGACCTGTGAATGCACAGGGGTGGAACCCATCGATTGTTCCGACGCTGAACGCACTGATTGGATCGGATCAAATACTAATCATTACTAGAGATATGGAAGGGGTTTGGCCAATGTCACACAATGACTAAACTGTCAAATGCATGAGAAAATGTATCAACTGAAAGAACCTTTTTAATAATGCACAAAACTTTATACATGAATTGTTATGTACATATGCCCAATTATAGAGCATACCTGACTTTCCATTATGTTTTGTATGTACTTTGAGGATACCCTTTTGGAGGTATATGGTGCAGGATAGTGTGGTGGCAAAGGTCCAACTCCCATTTGAAAGGTACTGGTTTTGATCCCCAATGTACTCAGCCTAACCTGTAGCCATCCCTAAGCAATACATCTGATCACTACCTGCTTCTTAATGACTTAACTCACTGTAAGATGCTTTGAATAAGAGCATCTGCAAAATGCGGATGATGAACAGTAAATATGTACTGTTTTTTTCTCTCTTTTCTCTCTTTTCACTGGGGATTCTGGGATGTGTGCTGGCCCTATGTGTAAAGTTATTATCTGTTATATATAGCATGCATGTGTGTGTATTTTGGGCGCGTGGGGGGCAGAGCCACAGCTGCGGTGCTGTGTGCTGTGGCTGCAGGCCGGTTGTCTCCAGAGCTTCAGAGCTGATGACTGCCAGTGTTTATCCACAATGCTGCTATCTTACCTCTGCGAGGCCATGGAGAATACAGGCTGTATTGGCTGCTGACACACACAAACCTACACACACACACACATACTTACACACACAAACACGCCATGAACACATGTACATACAAACATATAATAAATCATATGTTTGACAGTGTTCATACTCACACTCATGTTCACATACACTGTAACCCACGCACATAGCCCCCCCCCCCACCCCCCCCCCCCCCCCCACACACACACACACACACACACACAAACACACATACACATAAACATATAACAATATATGTACAATATACAATATACATCTGGACACATACACACACACAGACACACACACATACACACACACTGGGCATATCCTTTACTAAGCTATGAGATAATACTGCTTCCATTGCCATTAAATATTGATGTCCTGAGTGGGAGAAAATGAGTGAATAAGTCATGAAACTTTGACAACACAACGCTGAGAACAACAGGGAGTGTATGGACATTTGCTCTGCGTGAATGTTTACACTCAAGCAACGCTGCAGACAGACGGGTAGAAGTTAGGCACAGCGGTCAAGCAGAGACACAAGGAAGAAGAATAAAAAGGAGAGAATGTGCTATCATCTACAATGGTTTTTGTAATGAAACAAGATCCTTTCTCTTTTCGAGATCTGAACCACATAACAGAAATATCTAGAGATCATTCTACGATATCGGTAACATTATTCTAGATGATGGTGGCTTGTGCCCCCATCTTTTCTTCACTGTTCCTTGGGGTCTTATTCTGCGGGCATCAAATTTTTGGGTCAGCGAGTTAATTCAAAAAATATGTCCTGCCAGAGCCTTGCTTTTATCTAGGTATTCTGTGTCAAGCACAGTGTGGCTAATTCTCTCTGAGTCTGTGTCACCGTGGAAGAGAGAACTGTCTTCTGCTCCTCTCCTCCCCCTTTTCTATCTCTCCCCCCCCCCCCCTCTTAATTTCGCCCGCGATCTTCCCCGCTGTACAAATTGCCTGAAAACTGCGTGTTTGGTGGAAGACACAATTGAGACACTGAGTGAGCATGAGCAGTCTGCAAATACAGCTTCTCTGTGTAATTTGGTAAGGCGTGTAGACATGTCCTCTCTGTCTCCTTGTAATTGGTCTATTTAGAGGAAGTGTTTCACCCTAAAATGAAAATTTGGCTATTATCTACTCTCCTCCATGTCAGTTGAGTGCAGAAGTATTGCAGTTTTTCTTTCATTGTTACACAAGACAAGATAGAGCTAGTGATGCTACATTCTTGCCCCACCAAAAAAGAAAGGTGTCCAATTTACCAACAGATCTAAAATTGTATCAAATGAAAACATTGAAATAAATCTCTTGAGATTTAAAACTCATCCAGCATCAATTTCCAGTTGGTTAACAATTTTACAGTGAGGTTTAAAAACCAACCTGCATTCTTACCGCACCAAAAATAAAGGTGTCTTTATCTTCCTTTTCCGATCTATGCATTTTGAAAGGTGAATCCATGCGTATGCTCAGTGGTTTGACCATGTAGGCCCCTGTCTGCAAATATGAGTTCCTAAGGTTCTGCTTTACTGGTGGCACAAGTTCTCAAGGTTCATTTCACTATTCACTAGATGGTTGTTTGCAAATGAATAGAGGTAGAGTTTCAACAGGCATGTGGGTGAGCACATAATAGCAATACTAATTCAAATTTAATTCTAGGGGAAGAATTGTTGTCAAGTATTCCATTATGTGCATCCATATTATGTTGTTTTAAAGGGATACACCAAGATGTTCGTGAATTGGCGTTTGCATGTCTTACCCAGATTCAGACGAGTGGTTTAACTACCTGTGAAGCACTGCTGACAGGTTTTCCTCCGCGTACACTACCCCGCCAGAAGCAGCTGATAATATAATTACTTCAACGGAGCAGCACTGGCAGCCTTATATTTACAGCTCCGAAAATAATTGCTGAATTATCTGTGTGTTTGCAGATAAACTACAATCTTGTTGTGTTGTTATTGGCACTCGTTTTGAATAGGCGACTATTCGGAACACATTGGAAATATTTGGAAAGTAATTAAAAGAGTATTCCCCTCACATGAACAGGAGTTAGGCTACTGTAACTCTGCAAGTCAATGGAAGTGGATAACAGAAAACAAATGCTGACCCAGCCCCCTGTCTGGACTCACAATGATGAGTTTGGAATTAAAAACCTTCTGGGTAATCTGGGTATGACAGGCAAACGCCAATTGACAGATATCTCAAAGTATCCCTTTGAAGCAATTCTTCACTTTATGAAGTGAAAGGCAGACATGTATTTACAATCTACTGCTTCTCATTCAACGGACCAATAATTTTTTGTCATGTCAACATGAAGTACTGAGGAGATTTTAACTTAGAAAAAATAAACCATAGCCAAAGCCATTAAAGTTTCACAACGTGTACTTGTACACAATGCACTCCAGCCCAACACGTATTTTAATCCATCAGCCGTTTCTATTTTTATTTTTCAGAAACTGATTCAGAACAAAGTCATTGGGCTGTCAGGTCAGTGAGAGATTTGAATGTGGTCATTTATAAGAAGTGACTCTAACACAAAAAGCTTGAGGTGCCATTTCACCGCTGTCACAGGGTTTAGTGTTTTTTAAAAGGCTGCGGTGATGTGGTCTGACACCTGAGGTCTTACACAGGGCTTTTAAGAGCTCTGCGTGGCCACTCTAGATCACATGATGCCGCTCAAGACAAAAACATACCTGTCACTTGACAACAAGCCACTCTCACACTTAGAGACTTTCTGGGGCTGCTGTCACAGCTTTGAGACATGTACCGTTTTATATTTATTTTTTTATATTTGCTTTTATTTTATTGCTTTTTAGGCCAAATGGGCAACATTCCGATATCTTCAATGAATGCTGATTGTTAATTAAAACATAAATTCAAACCATAATGTATATTTTGTATATGTATATATACAAAATAGGTAAATCTGTATATAAAAGATGGCCTCCTTTCGTAGACCAACTGCAAAATTAAGAGAGACTTTTATTTTCCATTTCCTTCTCTTTACTGGCATTCACATTTATTGCTATAATGATCAAGTGTGCACTCGAAACCACTTTCCTCTTGCCAAGATACAACCGTCCTTCATTTGAACACACCCATTGCTTTGGAGGAAGGTCACAGCATGCAAACAAACAGGAGGAGAAAGGACAGGAGATGGTGGTGGAGGAGGAGGAAGAGGGTCCACTTTACATCCTTCACCTCCGCCCCCCCCCCTCCTCCTCCACTTCCTTCTCTCCCTGCAGCATTCCCCTTCCCTCCATCCTGCACTACCTTTATTTGCGTACCCCTTATTAACAACTGTTACTGCGCTTTAATTACGCCTCTGTGATCTGGCAGAGTGGCGGTCGCGTGGCATCTCCCTCCCAGGGGATGCTGGGTAATTACCAGCATCCATCCAAGGGCCACGCTGCTCCTGTTCCTCTGGTCGTCGTAGCGATAATCACAACGCCACCACCAGCATCTGTTACCCCCCCACCCCCCTGGCGAGGAGTCCAAGTGGCCTGAGCCTGTCACGTCATGCCTTCCTGTGTCTGTCTTGACCTCCAACCTCACCACAGAGCGCCACGGGGCTAATTTGTTTACCCTCAGAGACGGAGAGGATAGAGGCAAAATCTATCACGAGGGCAAATCATTTGGGAGGGTTGGAACATATCAATATCGTCTTGTGCTAAGTTTCCCTCGCCTATCATCTCTTTAACACTATTTGATTTTCATGTCTTTGATTGAAGATTCTTCTTGTATTGTATCAGTGAGTGTTGGTGTTCTGCTCAGTATTCAATCGATTAATTCACCTGTATCAGGATAACTGCAGTGCATTTTTTTCTTGACAACATGAATTCTAAAGTAAAACTAAATAGTATGAACATTTTATCAGCCAGATTATTCTTTGGATCACCTGTCAAAAAACGATTTGTTTGTGGATATTTCATGATAACATAATACAGTCACAGTGAAACTGTTCGAAAAGAAAACCTACTCAACCTCAAGGAGGATTTGGTCAAAATACAGACTTTACGTCTTTCGGCATATAATTGGGGTTTAAAAGAGGATCAAATTGTGCAACTTGAAGAATAACAGACAGTATACTTTATTTGTTATTATGGGATATTTTCCTGGTGACCGTTATCTTTTAGGGAAGAATGGTACAGCATTTTAAAAGAAATATGTTTGATTGCTCTCCAATGCTTTCTTGTGCTTTTCACTATAGTCGCCGATCAGAGGAAAATGACTATGATAATTCTCTTCTTATTGTAACGCCATCCACTTCTGCCACCTAGCGGTGGTTACTGTCTTTCTTCTACGTCATCCATTCATCTCCCTCTGTCTACACACCGGCCGGCAATCTTCATTAGCACTCACTATATCAACCCCGGATCTCTAAGCAGTCATCGCTAGATCGTTGCTTACACTACCACAGTCAGTACCTCGTCCCTGGCCCTTCCTCGTATTCTAATTGCTAAAGTGTTTATCGCTTGCGCTAACAGTATTCTCCCTTTGTCCAGCCTGCCTGACTACCTGCCCTTTGCCGAACCCTCGCCTGCCTGACTATGCGACCGTTGCCAAACCCACGCCTGTCTGACTACCTGCTCGTTGCCGAACCCCCTGCCTGTCTGACTACCCGCATGCCATCAAGCCCCTCGCCTTGTCCCCCTGTTACCTGCCTTACTCTTTTGTTGCCCTCAGTAAATCCCTGATATTATTTACCTCCGTGTCAGTGTCTCTGTGTCGTGCATTTGGGTCCACTCGCTCCACTCGCCCCCATTACCGTACGATCTAGCCATAATGGACCCAGCTGACACAGAGAACCTTCGGCAGGTAAGTTTACAGCAAGGAGCCCTCTTGGGGCAGCATGACCAGGCCCTTCAGGAGATCGCGTCCATTCTCCGGGAGTTTTCTCAAGTCATCCGAGAACTCCAGACTCCACTTCCTCCCCCCGCCGTTCCAGAACTACCTATTCCAGTCCCAAGCCCTCCTATTCCCTCTCGTGAACCGTTCATCCCGGCCCCTGAGCGTTACGAGGGCGACCTTGGTTCCTGTCGAGCCTTCCTGATGCAATGTTCGTTGGTTTTCGAACAACAACCCCTGACTTACCCCACAGAACGATCACGGATTGCTTACCTGATCGGCGCGTTACGAGGTGAGGCTCTCTCATGGGCTACGGCTGTACGGAATCGCAGTTCCGAGATCTGCTCCTCCTACCCTGACTTCAAAGAAGAGATGCGTAAGGTGTTCGACCACCCAGTACGTGGTAGGGATGCTTCGAGACGCCTATTGTCCCTATTCCAGGGCTCCCGCAGCGAAGCCGCCTTTGCCAGTTCTGCACCCTCGCTGTGGAGAGCGGCTGGAACGACGAAGCGTTACAGGGGGCATTCCTGAGCGCGCTCTGCGACGGCGTCAAGGATGAGTTGGTATCCCGGGAGGATCCTACGAACCTCGACCAGCTGATCACACTAGCCATCCGGATGGACAACCGGCTCCGCGAGCGTCGCAGTGAGCGAACTTTCCGATCACCACTGTCCTCCGCCTCCTTCCCACCAGCTACTTCCCGGTCTCGACCTCCGGGCTCGAATCATTCCTGTCACGCACCCTCGAGTCCTTCCGGGCCTGTGCCCATGCAATTGGGTCGTACCCGCTTGTCTCCTGAGGAGAGAGAGCGTCGCATGTTGACCAGGTCCTGCCTGTACTGTGGTCAACCTGGCCACTTTTTGTCCGTCTGTCCTACTCGCTCAGGAAACGAGCGTCCTCGTCAGTAGCCCGAGGGGTCCTGACAAGTCGAGCCCTCAATCCCTCGTTTTCTTGTCCTTTGCTTGATGCTGCCCTCCAGTGGCGAGACCAGACTCCAGAGATTCCAGAGCAGATGAGAGCTTTATCGACCAGGAGGTGGTGCAATAACTTGGCTTCGAGACTGAGCGACTTGATTTCCCAATCAAGGCTAAGGCCCTCAACGGTAAGCTGCTCGCTTGTGTGGCGCGCCGAAACGTCCCGGTAAAACTATTGATTTCTGGGAATCACCATGAATCCCTATCACTTCATGTTATAGACTGTCCTTTTACCCCCGTGGTACTGGGTTACCTGAGGTTCCAGATGCATAATCCTCAGATAGACTGGAGGGTTAGTGGAGTAACGTCTTATTGTCATTCTCATTGTCTGTGGTCCGCCCAATCTCCCACCGCCCCAGAGTCCCTGACCGCGTCAGAGCCCCCTGATCTGTCCCCTGTGCCGGAGACTTACCACGACTTGGGTCTTGTTTTTAGTAAGGTGCATGCCCTATCCCTGCCTCCTAACCGCACCTATGACTGCGCCACAGACCTCCTTCCCGGTTCTCCCTGCCTAGCAGCCGCCTGTATAATCTCTCCCGACCTGAGCGGGAGTCCATGGAGGTGTACATCCGGGAATCCCTCACTGCTGGAATCATCTGTCCGTCATCCTCGCCAGTGGGTGCAGGCTTCTTCTTAGTCTGCAAGAAGAACCGTTCCCTCCGGCCATGCATCGACTTCAGGGGGTTGAACAACGTCAACGTCAAGAACAGGTATCCCTTACCTCTCATTAGCTCTGCCTTTGTTCCTCTCCATGGGCCACGGTGTTCTCTAAATTGGACCTACGCAACGCCTACCATTTGGTCCGCATCCGTGAGGGGGATGAATGGAAGACTGCCTTTAACAACCCCCTGGGTCATTTTGAATATCTGGTTATGCCCTTCAGTCTTACCAACGCCCCAGATGTGTTCCAAGCCCTTGTGAATGATGTCCGCCGCGACATGCTCGATCATTGTGTTTTTGTTTATCTAAATGACATCTTGATCTTCTCTAAGTCTTTGGCTGACCATAAACATCACATGCGGCAGGTTCTCCGATGTCTACTGGAGAATAAACTTTATGTCAAGGCGGAGAATGAGTTCCACATGCAATCCATCTCCTTTCTGGGATACATCATAGGCCAGGGGTAGGTGAGATTGGACCCTGGTAAGGTTTCCGCAGTGGCAGAATGGGCCTCTCCCTCAACCTGTAAGCAGCTTCAGCAGTTCCTTGGTTTCGCCAACTTTTACCGTCGCTTTATTCACGGGTACAGCCGAATCACTGCACCACTTACGGCCCTTACCTCCACAAAGAGGACCTTCAAGTGGACACCGGAGGCCGAGACCACCTTCCGAGGTCTCAAGGAACGGTTTGTGTCTGCGCCCATCCTCTCCAAGCCTGATCCCTCTCTCCAGTTTGTGGTGGAGGTCGACGCCTCGGACACCGGGGTAGGGGCGGTCCTGTCCCAACGCTCTCCCTTGGACCACAAGTTACATCCGTGCGCCTTCTTCTCCCAAAGGCTGACTCCCCCAGAGCGAAACAACGACGTGGGCAACCGAGAGCTACTGTCGGTGAAATTGGCACTGGATGAGTGGCACCACTGGCTGGAGTTCACAGATTAGCCTTTTATCATTTGGACGGACCACCGTAACTTGTCCTACATCCAGTCCGCCAAAAGGCTGAACTCCCGACAGGCCAGGTGGGCCTTGTATTTTGGTGGCTTTAATTTCACCTTGACCTTTCGACCAGGCTCCCGGACCATCAAGCCAGATGCCTTATCCCCTTTACACTCTACCGAGGACCCATGCACAGACCTCGAGCCCATCCTGCCACCCTCCTGTCTCATCGCCACACTCACCTGGGAGATTGAGTCGGCAATTCTTCAGGCGCAGGGACTACAGCCCGATCCAGGTACTGGTCCTCCCAACCGGTTGTTTGTCCCTGACTCAGTGCGGTCTAGGGTGCTTTAGTGGGCACACTCTGCCAGACTCACCTGTCACCCTGGCGTAACCCGCACCCTAACCTTCCTGCGTCAACGGTTCTGGTGGCCCACCATAGATATGGACACCCGCTCATTAATCGCGGCATGTGCACGGAACAAGTCCTCGACCAGATCTCGTTCAGGCTTGCTCCATCCACTGCCCATTCCCTGTCGTCCTTGGTCCCACATCTCCTTGGACTTTGTCACTGGGCTTCCCCCGTCCGAGGGAAATACCACCATCCTCACAGTCATTGACCGGTTCTCCAAGACCACTCACTTCCTGGCCCTACCCAAACTCCCCTCTGCTAGGGAGACGGCTGACCTTCTGGTTGTGTTCCGCCTTCATGGCATCCCTTCGGACATCATCTCGGACCGGGGACCCCAGTTAATTTCCCAGGTCTGGCGAGCGTTCTGTGCAGCACTGGGAGCCATGGACAGTCGGAGAGGGCTAACCAGGAAATGGAGGCTGTGCTCTGTTGCGTTACCAATGCCAACTCGTCCTCTTGGAGTTCCCAACTTCCTTTGGTCGAGTATGCCCATAATTCCCCCACCAACGCATTCACTGGTTTGTCTCCCTTCATGTGCTCCTTGGGGTGCCATCCCCCTTGTTTCCATCCATGGAGGCTGAGATTGCAGTTCCCTCAGTCCAGGCTTACATGAGCCGGTGTCAGCATACCTGGAGACGCGCACGAACTGCCCTGCTCCATGCTTCCACTCGCTCCCAGCACCAAGCAAACAGATGTCATATACCAGCCCCACAATACACACCTGGGCAGAAGGTCTGGCTTCAGTCGAAGGATCTTCCGTTAAGGGTGGCTGCCCAGAAACTCACTCCCCGCTTTGTCGGTCCCTTTGAAATTGAGTCCCTTGTGAACCCCTGTGCTGTTGGTCTCAAACTTCCTTCATACCTTCATGTCCAACCACACCTTTCACGTCTCCCAGATAAAGCCTGTGTCAACCAGCCCGCTGTCACCCTCTACTCCAGCTCCGCCTCCACCCAGGATCATGGACGATTACCCGGCATTTTCAGTCCGGCGACTACTGGATGTGCGGTGCCGTGGCCAGGGGTTCCAGTACCTCGTGGACTGGGGGGGCCACGGTCCTGAGGAGCAATCCTGGATGCCTCTCTCATCCGGGACTTCAATAAGAAGCACCCGTCCAGTACCGGACGTACGCCAGGTGGTGTCTGTAGAGGGAGGGGTGCTATCACGCCGTTCACTTCTGCCACCTAGCGGTGGTCACTGTCTTTCTTCTACGTCATCCATTCGTCTCCCTCTGTCTACACACCAGCCGGAAATCTTCATTAGCACTTACTATATCAACCCCGGATCTCCAAGCAGTCATCGCTAGATCGTTATTTACACTACCACAGTCAGTACCTTTAATTGCTAAAGTGTTTATCGCTTGCGCTAACAGTCTTCTCCCTTTGTCCAGCCTGCCTGACTACCTGCCCATTGCCGAACCCTCACCTGCCTGACTATCCGACCATTGCCGAACCCTCGCCTGTCTGACTACCTGCTAGTTGCCGAACCCTCACCTGTCTGACTACCTGCTCGTTGCCAAACCCCCCGCCTGTCTGACTACCCGCCTGCCATCAAGCCCCTCGCCTTGTCCCCCTGTTACCTGCCTTATTCTTTTGTTGCCCTCAGTAAATCCCTGGTATTATTTACCTCCGTGTCAGTGTCTCTGTGTCACGCATTTGGGTCCACTCGCTCCACTCGCCCCCATAACACTCATGAAGATGGCAAATGCAATACACTTACAGGGAACAAACAAACCAGCATTCGACTGAATATTTTCTAGCCCAAAGGTGTCAATATTTTAAACTAACACATAAATGACAATTGCCATGATGAAAGCAAATAATAAAAGATCTCTACTAAACTAAAATTTTAAAACAAGGTTAATATTTTTCTGTAATCCGAGCTGCATATAAAATGGAGCTCTGGAAGAAACCTGTCTGGCACATGAGCACAGATTAGCCTCGTGATGAAGAGCCTCAGCCCCAAGCCCAACCCTTTGATCCCCCTGTGACATCACTGGCGGAGCAGGAAGTTGTCTGCTTCTTTGCCACGTCCCAGCTCAGCTCGTCCAAATCCTCGTGCCAAGTGTTCCTGGGAATAACAGTCAGGGCATGCAGTGGCACCACGTCTTAGAGAGCAATCAAGGTATAAAATCCTCTGAGAATGTAATACCGTTTGCTCCAATCCACCGATTGGCTGATTAGACACAGCAGAGAATTCAGCTCTGAACGCCAACTAACTTTCTTCATAGTTTAGACGTCCTCTCTCCACGCTTGCCTTCCACTCTAGAGTGAACTGTAAGGTTTATGTTTTCGGCAAACGCAGATGAAGGGATAGGTAAACAGGTAGGTACTTTAAAAAAACGAATAAACCCGTATTTGTGGGGAAGAAGAAAGACGCATGCAGGCTTAAATTATGAAAAGCCTCCTGATCAAAGAGGAGACAGGGAATGGGGGTGGTGGGAGGGAGGAGGATGTGATGTATTTAAGCAGGTCAGAATCTTTGAAAGCTGTTTTATTTATGCGCTTTTAAAAGATAGTCGTAGTCAATATTTGGCAGCTGTGACGTTAATGAGCAATATATTAGAATGGGACGGGGGGTGAAAAAGAAATCATAAATATGCATAAAGATATTAGGGGGGTGTTAACGGCAGGCACCTGTCTACTTAACCATGACAGGAACTCAGTGAGTGATTTTACAGAGGACCCCCTCCCAACACACACATACACACACACACACTTACTTAAATACACACACACGCACACACATGCACACACACACACACACACACACATACACACACAAGCGTACACCCCCTGCCCCCCTCAGAGCCACATGTGTCCTTCTTTACTTAACGTCGCTGCTCTCTCTGCTCCGCGCCGGTGACAGCACTGCTGACAAGACACACTCGCACCACAGAAGAAGAACATGTTTTTCAGAGATGTCAACCGACAACGGTAAAAGAAGCTCAAGGTTATAGTGGCTCTCTCTCACCCCTTCCCCCTCTCTTTCACTCTCTCCCTCTCTCTTTCTCATTTTCTCTCTCTCTCTCTCTCATACCCCATGAATATTGACTATCAACATTGTGAAATTAATAATGCATTTTATATACTTTTTCTATTTCCTTAGATGTGGAGCAGCGTAGCTCATCTGACAAGCGGGTACGTCTGTGGAAATCCAAAGTGTCTTAAGTCAAAGGGTTATGCATCTGTTTTTTTTTTCTCTTCATATTGCCAAAGAAAAAGGCTTGAGAAAATTTTTCAAAGTATTAGGGATGACAGGGAATTTTGGTACAGCTGACATGCTTACAATTATGCTGGATGTTTCATCAGTGAAGGTTAATCTTTACTCGTTGTCCTTTATGATTTTGAGTAAGGCTTCAGAATGCTGATTTCAGGAACGCTCTCTTTTTAGATGCAGTAAAATGAATGTATTTCTACCACTGGGTTGTACTACTATGATATCTGTAGTTTCAAAAAATAAATAATGCGTAGTAGTGCATGGAATAGAATAAATACAGAATGCAGAATACACTTTTACATGCACAGTGTATCTCCATACAGAAATATAAACTTAACAATATGAATGTTCATTTTGTGCAATCATTCTAAAGGTTGTTTATGGTAAGTCAGTATTTAAATTGTAATGAACACAATAAACTTTAAACAAGCTATCACAAATGTATTGTTTATATTGTATACAAGCCCATTTAAACCATTTTAGTGATTAATACTGATTGTGATCAATCACTACACAGACTGAACCGACCCACACAGTACAGAATCTATGGTCGGTAATATTTCACAATAAGGGAACATTAATGAACCATTAATCCACATTAGGTAATGCAGTAATAAACATTAACTAACAGTTAATTAACAGTTAACTAATGGTCTATTAATCATTTACTAATGTGTTTATGTTTATTAATGGTGTTCATGTTAACTAAGGTAATTGTGTTCATATTAAATAAGGTATTCATTAAATTAAAGTTACTCTGGTTGCACTGGCAAACCATATTATAATAGTGCTAACCCACTCACCCTAACCCCTATGATAATGCTGCATTAAAATGTTTATTACTACAGTAACTAATGCTGATTAATGGTTAATTAATTTAACCTTATTGTAAATTGGTACCCTATGGTCAATATTCAGCATAATAAAATGGCCTTCACACCAGAGCAAATATGTACTCTGATCTCTGAGAGAACGAGAGAAAGAGAGAGGACAAGACAAAAATGTAGCATGTGTTGAAGATAGAAGTGATGTTGTGGTGTTGTTGGAGGTGACGGGGGTGGGTGGGGGTGGTTGGGGGTACCATCTGGGATGACTTAACGTCCGTAGCGCCAAGTGCTGAATGTTCCACACGCTCCTCTGGCTGTCACACCACAGGACTCTGGGCCCAGACAGATGCAGGACTAAAGGTGCTGTTGTTTACTGCTGTGTCCCTCCTCTCCACACCTCTCCTGCGCTCCCTGCCTCCTCTTGCTTCCACTGTCCCTCCCTCCCTCCCTCCCTCCCTCCCTCCCTCCCTCCCTCCCTCCCTCCCTCCCTCCCTCCCTCCCTCCCTCCCTCCCTTTCTCTCCCTTCCTTCCTCCCTCTTTTCTCTTCTCTCTTGACATCCTCTTCCTCCCTCCATCTCCCGCTACCTCCTCTCCCTCCCTCTCTTACTCCCTTCCTTTATCCTCTCCATCTCTTTCCAACTCCCAAGCTCTATCTCCCTCCCCTTTACTTCTCTCCTTCCATCTCCCTCTCTCCCTCCATCTCCCTCCGTCTACCTCCCTGTCCCTTCCTCGATCTCCACCCCCTCTCCCTTTGCTCTGTGTCCCTCCACGGGGGTCGGCTCTCCTTCTGCTCCTGTCAGGCTTGGAGAGAGAGAGAGACAGAGAAATAGAAAAAGAGAGGGAGAGAGATAGGCTGAGCTTGAAGGGGAGAACAAGGCTATGGTGGGTCAGAACACAACAAGCTTAGAAAGTTGACCATGCCTCTCTCCATCCCCTCCTTTTCTTTATCTCTCTCTTTCTCACACTAGCTCCCTCTTTTTTGCTCGCTCTACTTTTTGTTTGCCCTCTCTCACAAAACCAGGTGTCTGTCCCCTGTGACCACCTGTTCACCTGGAATGCTTCCCTCTCCCACCCAATTAACTCACCTTCTCTATCTCTCTCTCTCTCTCTCTCTCTCTCTCTCTCTCTCTCTCTCTCTCTCTCTCTCTCTCTCTCTCTCTCTCTCTCTCTCTCTCTCTCTCTCTCTCTCTCTCTCTCTCCCTCTCTCTGCTGACCAATTGCCACATGTCGGGGGGGGGGGGGGGTGGAAGGCATGGGTGGAGGGCAGAAGGTGTGTAAGCCTTTCTTTCACAACACCCCCATTTGTGCCTTTGGAAAGACTTTGAAGATGCAAATATGCTCATTTAAACAACATAGGAGTAGGACAGATATAGTGCAGTGGCTAAGGGCAAACAGTACCGGGTGGCTTTAATGGGTACGTTTTGGGTGAGTTGATAAGAGTGTCTGCTCAATGACAAAATAGCAATGAGATACAACTCAATGTCGCCACATAAGATGCTGTAATGTATAATATTGCAAGTGCTATTTACGTGCTCTTATTTTATCGTGGGTGAATGACTATTACAAAGATTGTATTCTCTAACATGTCGCAAAACCTGTTTTTGGGCTTCGTCAAAGTGAACACATCCTCAGTGTTTATGGGGACTCTATGTGCTTTTTCACGTCTATCTCTATCTCTCTCTCTATCTTTGCCATCCACTGTTTTTTGTTATTTCCTTTGTTTTCCCACTCTAAAGTCTTGAGACCAGGGCCAGGGACCAGGGGCCTCTTGTCTGGGGAGGGGAGTGGGGGGGGGGGGGGGGGGGGGGGGGGGGGGGGGGGGGGGGGGGGGGGGGGGGGGGGGGATACATGGGAGGACTTTGATGGGAAGGCCGTGAGAGCCAGGGCTCCCACTCACACTCCTGGCTAACCTTCATGTTCAATCAATAGTTTTCTCTCTATGGGGGCCTCCTTCTCCTGGAGCTCTTTGGTCTATCACAGTATTCACCACGCCTTTGTGTGGATGACGAAATGTATCTGAAATGATACATTTGAATCCATGTGTAAACCCCTGTACAAAGGGTGTACAAATGGAATATGATAGAATAGAGTAAGGTAGAGTAAATTAGGGTAGAGTAACGTACAGTAAAGTAGAGTAGAGTAGCGTAGACTAGAGTATAGTAGAGTAGAGTAGAGAAGATAAGGGTAGAATAGAGTAAGGGAGAGTAGGGGATAGTAGAGTAGAGTACTGTAGAGTAAGGGAGCGTAGAGTTGGGTAGAGTGGAGTAGGGTTGGGGAGATTAGAGTATAGTATAGAATGGAGTAGGGTAGGGTAAAGTAGGGGAGAGTAGGGGAGAGTAGAATACGGTAGAGTGGAGTAGAATAGGGGAGAGTAGAGTAGAGTATAGAGTAGAGTAGAGTAGGGTAGAATAGGGGAGAGTAGAGTAAGATAGAATTGAGTAGAATAGGATAAAACATAATATAATATAATATAATATCATGTAATAGAGTAGAGTAGAATGGAATAGTACACTGCTCTACACAGAGTAGAGCAGAATAGAGAAGTAGAGTAGAGTAAAGTTGTATTTTGTATTACTTCCATCTGTTCCAAGTTACTTTAAATAATTCACAACGGAATAGTTGTTTATAGCTATTAAATCAGAAAGATTTTCTGCTTAAGCATTGTTTTATCCTGTAGTTCTAATCAGACGTGTAAGAAGTTAGCCCCCCTCCCCACTAACTGCTACTTGATACCTCATGCAAAACGCCTTCACCCCCAGAAGATGGATGGGCCCTGCTTGCTCCGACAGAGGTCACCGCATTCCCTTCCCATGTCAGAGGAGATGTAAACACACGGGACACAGGCAGCCATTTCAGCACCCCCACCCCCACGCATACCCCCCCCCCCCCCCCCCCCCCCCCAACTCCCTGTCTGGACCAATGAACTAAGCTGAAGATTCCTATCTTTGAGAAAAAGAAAGAAAGCCCACCCCCACCTCCTCTGTTTCCCTTCCTTCCCCTGCCCGACCCCCCCCCCGCACCCCCTCCATCGTCTCTTCCCCTCCTCCCCCTCCCCTCACCCCCTCCCCAGCCCCTCGCACCTTCATTACGCATTTTTTTTGTTTATGCTTGGCTGCAGCCGCGGCCGCTGCGATGGTTTGGGGTCAGGCGTGACCGGCCACGGGTTACTCTGAATAAATACACAGGGACTCGCCAGGAAGGAGCGGGTAGGCTGAGCTCGCCGGCAAATCACCCTTGATTAATCAGCTGGCAGATTCAGGGTGACTTTTTGTGTACACTCCTCCCACCACCACCACCACAACCGCCTCCATTCCTTTCCCCTCAATACACATACATACACACACATGTGTGTGTATGCATATATGCATGCACACATGCACATATAACGTGCACATTTACATAGACTCAGACACACATCCACA
Source organism: Lota lota (assembly GCA_026745465.1). Lineage (NCBI taxonomy): Eukaryota > Metazoa > Chordata > Actinopteri > Gadiformes > Lotidae > Lota > Lota lota. The sequence continues at coordinate 932,864 of JACYXH010000479.1, read as the reverse complement.
CATGCACACACACACACACACACACACACACACACACACACACACACACACACACTTCCACATGGACACATACATGCACACATAGACTCAGATACACATGCATACACGCACACACACACACACACACACACACACATACAGCCACATGCATGCACACACACAACCACAAACAAACACACACACACACCAACACCACAGACACACCCCTACATGGACACACACACATACAGACCGAGACTCAGACACACATGCACGCACTCACACACACACACACACACACACACACACATATACACACACAAACAACACACACGTTAAGCGATGGAAATAAGGCGGGCTCAGGCCGGGCAGAGCAGCCAACCGAGCAGATGGAGTCTGGCCCTGCATCCACTCCCAGAGCAACAAACATGCACTCAAAAGCCAATAAGCACACGCAAACGTGCAAGCTCACACACACACACACGCGTACATGCACAGTCATAGCTTTGTACTGATGATGGCAAAATTCACACATGGCTGCCGCTGTTACACACATTGTATATACGCACACACACTTCAGGTTAATTATTTTGGGCAACTTAGCTGGCTTGTGCTGTCTTGTTAAAAGTATCTGGAGGTTATTGTGCAGACCATCGTATGGGCAGAGCACACCGCCCACAGCCACATGCTATAAATACAACTAAATGGGTTCAAATGGCATAACGCCAGTGGCTGGGGCAGTAGCAAAAACGTGGATCAAATGCTATATAATAATATATAGAAGCTGTTGCTCATCATGACCACATACGCTTCCCTTAACATGCTGGGATTGAACTTGTGAGCATGTGCCTACACCACATGGCCGTAGCCTGGAACTCGGTAATTATTCAACCCCCCCCCCAAAGTTAAGTCGAGATAAAATGATTTTTATTTCAAAGGGAACACCCACATCTAAGAATTGTTCTTAGATGGTCTCAGGTTCATCTTAAAATGGTGCTTTCACACAACAATATAAATGAAATAATATTGAGTGCCCTACATTGGTCTTTGCTAACAATGGTTTGTGTTTATCTTTTTTTAAGGCTGCGAGGTAATAATAAGAACACTGATATTGAATTTATTTATTTATATAGCCCCAATATTGTGGTTGTTGTCCATGATGCAATACAAAAAATGGACCATACTAATTTCTAAACCATGGCTACGGCCCTGCTAGCGTGTTTATTTTATTGTGTTGACAAGAACATTATGAACAACAGCTTCACATACAGAAAGGCTACAATGTAATTCCATCACCCCCCCCACCCCCACCCCTCAACTCCCCCACCCCTCAAATCCCCCACCCCCACCCCCGCAGACCAGATTTCATCTCATCACACAAATAAACCCTGAACACACACACACAGTGTCCGTCCCCCCCCCCCCAACCATCCACGCCTGCCATCATTAGGGGTGTCTGCCATGCTTGGGACTGTCAGCTCCACTCTGGCATGGATCAGTAAAGCCTCAGCTCCACCACGCAGACTCCTGTCACTGGGGCTGACCTTCTCCCCTCTCCTCCTGACTCCTCAATCCCCCCCTCCCCCCCCACTGAGTAGACCCCCCACTACCCACCGCCCCCTAGCCTGGCCTCCAGCTCCACTTGCTGCCACAGCATCCCCTCTCGTCTCTCTCGTTCAGTTTGCTTGCCCGAAGCCCCCTCCCCCTTAAGCTACAACTGCTAGACCTAGCCTCCGGCCCTAAGCCCTCCAACCCATCCCCTCCCTCACCACCCCTCAAGCCCCCCAGCCCCCCACGTCTGTGCTGCCCCCCAGCATGGATGGACCTATCCTGGGGCAAGGTGTGGCCCCATGTGGCACGGCTGTCCAGTGTAGAGGTTATGGGCTGTGATCGCCGCTATAGACTTCAACCTGAAACTCCTGCTACCCTGAGGGGAAGATGAGATGGAGGAACAGAGAGAGAGAGAGTAGAGGGGAGGGGGGGGGGGTGGAGGAGTGAGTGAAGGAAGGGGTTGATAAATGATGCCAGGAGAAGGACAGAGAGAGAAGAGAGAGAACGAGAGGGAGAGAGGGGTGGGGATGGAGGTTTGCCTGAAGGCAGGGATCAGGCGATGAGTAGCCCTCACAACCGTGCCGGCAGTGGGAGACCACCATGGGAACCAGTACAGAGGCAGAGCGCGGGGGCTTTCAGGTGTGTGTGTGTCAAACACTAAGCAGCGTGCTCCCTTTACCTCTGGATCTGCTGTACTGCTGCTGCCTGCCTCATCCCCTGGAAGTTTCAAATCACACAGACTGAAAGGTTGTTGTTTCAACTATTGTTTTGATACCTTGTGTGAGCCTGTGCCTTGTTATTGTTGGCCTGTTTCACTTCTTTATACTTTCTTTCTTTTATTCTTTCTTTTTCCCCCTGTATCAATAGGATTGAAAATATGTTTGCTTGAATAAATTGTTTATTTGTAACACACACAGATAGCACAATCAGCAGATACATTAGAAATTGCTTCACAAATAAATGGATGTTCATCCAAACAAGTACTCTGTCTAACAATTCATATTCATCTCATCTCCATGTTAATTATATCATGCATTTACAAAATAAGAGCATATATTTTTCAAATGAACACAACAGCAACCCTCACATGGCTGGAACCCCACGGAAATCCAATCTTTTAAACAAAACCTCTATTTCGAAAATGTTACAATTTATGTTTGTATGATGTCTTTCCCAGTTCAACACATTTAATATCCGTTGCTGGACACAAAGTGAAAACTCCCCCGCCACCAACTGTGTTATATTATCCTGGATGCAGAATACCGGCATTCAAAAAGAAAAAAAGACAGAAAAAACCTGTTTGAGTGTGAAGCGTCATTAATTCCCCAGCCGTGTTCTTTGTTTGTTTTTGTTTTTTTGCAATGGGATTGCTTGGCACCCGTCGAGTGTTTTGGTTTGTAGCGGTGGTCTCGGGCGTTGTAATCAGCCCCTTCTAATCACAGCTCCAGAGGCAGAATGGGCCTGGGGTCCCTGCCAAGCGGGCCTTAATGCGGGGCCGCCGCGTAGGCCGCTTGCCTGCAGACACACAGCCCTGGCAGATGGAGCCGGCCGTTAAACACCACAATCACAACACATAATCACCCGGCAATACTTTATATATACTTCTATGTCTGTGTGTGGGAAGAGAGAGAGGGACGAGAGAGGAGGGTAAAACGTATAGGAAGTTGCTCTTAATCAAATGTCAGGGCAGAGGAAAATCGATTTTGAATGTGATTCCTGGAAATGGTTTGATCTTATAAACACACATGCGTGTGCAGAGGCCCAAACACACACACAAACACACACACACACACACACACACACACACATACCACACACACACACACACATAGAACAAATTTGATTACAATGGCAATGCTGACAATTGTTGTCATATTAATATCTGTTGTTGTTGTTTTTATTTCATATTTCCAGTCTATTATATTGTATTTGCTGTTTGTATTTTTTTAAGTGACAGTTTTGTAGGTTAGGGCATTCTAAGGGGCACACCTGTCTCAAACATGAATAAATAACCTTCATAACTTTGATTGTATTTACGTAGTTGGTTCTGTGTATATGTTATTTAAAAAGGTGAAAGGTGAAATTCACTGGCTTTCTTTTTTTATCCATCTATGGAAAGAATGTGGATTTCATAACAAGGTACAGTACATCTCACTCCTGCTTTATGAATCTTATGTTTTTTCATTGCATTTCTGTTCAGTTCAACAGAGTTCAAGTTAGTTTACACCTTCACTGCCATCTCTCTCTCTCTCTCTCTCTCTCTCTCAATCTCCCTCTATTCCCATTGTACAGTCATATATCCTCTCTCTGTGTTTCAGATTCCTTCCTGGTTTCTGGAACATAGCTACAAGTGTTTCCTGTCCTTTTTCCTGAGAATGGAGAGATATGCAGCGTTGTTCCGGATATGTGTGAGGGGAGAGACAGAGAGCCAGAGAGATAAGAAAGAGAGAGAGAGAGAGAGAGAGAGACAGAGAGACAGAGAGACAGAGAGACAGAGAGAGAGAGAGAGAGAGAGAGAGAGAGAGAGAGAGAGAGAGAGAGAGCAACAGAGAGAGACTTAGCTATAACAAGGTACTCAACAGGATCTTATCATTATCATCAAGGCCATACCTCATCATTAACTAATTTATTAAAACTGCTTGCATTAGGGATAACGAAAAAGGATACAGGTGCCATGTCAGCGAACAATCAGAGGGCATGCCAGTCACATGATCAGAGGAGGCAGCACCACAATAAACAGAGAGTGTAATGAGGCCAACAGGAGAGCCGACACAGTGAACCTGACATTGTGTTTATGAAGACCTCCTCCTCAACCTCCTCTTCCTCCTCCTGGGTCAAGCCATCAGAATTTTCTAATCAGATGTTTCAATTACAAAAATAGCATGTCCGTACAACCATAAATCTGTCTGGCCATGGCGAGCTACTTGCCGTAGGTGTTTCTCTTTCTCTAATTGTCCTGTTTTCTGAGACTCGTAAATCTCTCCCTGCGGAGCTGGGAGCCATTATCTAAACTGGCTGGCTTGGAAGAGGAAGACAGGGATGGTTGTTGTAGAGTAGTGGTGAGAGGATGTCCACATCCACGTCTGGAGAGACAAAAGTGTGTGCGCATTTGTATGTGTGTGTGTATGTGTGTGTATGTATGTGTGCGTGTCTGCTTGCGTGTGTGTGCGTGCGTATCTGTGTGTGTTTATGTGTGTGTGTGTGTGTGTGTGTGTGTGTGTGTGTGTGTGTGTGTGTGTGTGTGTGTGTACAGTGGTGTTTGCCAGGGTCAAGTGACAGCATGTCTGACCTGGGCAGCACCACCTCCACCACCACCACAAACTATCTTTCATGTTGGTCAGCAGCCAGCCTGTATTGTGAGTTTCAGTGGGAAGTGTGGTTTCCTTTCAAGGGCTCAGTGTTTGACATCCGTTTGTCGCATAATATGCACCCTTTGTTCTGTTTCCGAACTGTAACAGGATAAATAACTGCAATTTATTCTCTACTCATTTTTTTTACATTATTCCCCCATTTACACTGCGTTGCGTTTCTCAGGAGTTCAATCTGATTGAAATTGTTTTATGAAAAACAAACAAAAAACGCAACAGACACAAGCATCATGAGCCGAGTATCGAATGACTTGCTTGATTCCGTTAGCCTGTTAGCAAGAGCTGTGAGTTGTGTGTCTCATGTCTTGGATGCTTAATGTGGGGTGACGGCTAGCTGTGGAAAAAACAACGGCTTGGAAAAGACTTCTCACAATCAAATATCCTGTTCTAAGTGTTTCTGGGAGTCTTGTGTAAATAGGAATCAGTCTGAACAGCAGTAAACTGATTTCCTGTAACATGGATGGGGGTTTGTTGATGACCACTGGGCTGTATATGTCTAGCCATGATGTCTATTCTCTCTCTCTCTCTCTTTCTCTCTCTCTCTCTCTCTCTCTCTCTCTCTCTCTCTCTCTTTCTCACATGCACACACACACACACACACACACACACACACACACACACACACACACACACACACACATACAGACATACGTATACATTCATACATTGTGCAGCAACACACATGACATGCCAAGTCATATCAGTCAAGCAATATATTATTTGTCTCGGTGTCTTTGTGTATTTTTGCAGGAAGGAAACAAAGGTCTATATTTTTAAAGAGCGGCCAGATCTCTTATCATTATATTTCTGAGTCTTCCCATGCATTTTAAACATAGAACTTCCTCCTGTTCCTGGGAAGTGGTAGTAAATTTAGAATGCTTATTACGAACCTAAATAAAGTGTTTTTGTGAATCCACTTTAGAATTGTCGGCCATCTGTATCAGTGATATATTTCTAATCCATATAAATGTGTTATTATTGTTTCCATGTATCATATGAGTGCGTGTAAATGGCAAATTACATTTATCATTTCAATAAGTGTAATTAAAGTAAACTGAGTCATCACTGTCTTTTAGTTTTTGTAATGAGTCACATCATATTTTTTGACATAGCAGATCTTCCCTTTGTTCGGCACATGTTGTGTGTCGTATTACAGAGTTAATGGGACACATATTTGACAGTGAACCATAGGAGGTTAATCATAGATGCTTAATTGACTTCTATCACTTCATCACATTGAGTAGCACAGGCTGGAAACCTCATTCATGCACACGTCTGTAGAATTCCCTCCCAAAAAACTCCACTGGAGATCTCTAAGATAAAAAAGGGATTATCTGAATCACATTTGAATAGGCTGAAAGTAAACATTTAGATTGAGATTTTGGTATATTTCTGCTGAGCACCATTGTAAGTCAAATTTTTGGATCTAAGAGACGTCCTGTAGTGTCGTTGATGGCCGCTCCTGGCATCCAGCTCTTGTGTTCAGACACTCCAACCTTTCAATCGTTATCTTTATCTATGTCAATGTTTTATTTTACTAACCTTTTACCCTATTTATTATTTTGACCAACTTGAATTATTTAAATGTAATAATAGAATGTATATATTTTCAACCTTAACTGTTTTGTCAAGTTAATCAATGTTTTGTTAGGTTTTATAATTATTATTTGTATTGTTATTATTATATAACATTATAACATATTATAAAAAAAAGATTATCACGTTAATTAACAGTTTTTATGTACAACATAAGGTAAGGAATGTTGTATTAGTATCACTATCGTTATCGTATTTGAGTGGTATAGTGTTGAACCTGGGATCCTAGCTAATGTCCCAGGCCCTCTATAGTCTTCCCTCTGTATACGTATCTCTTTCACCTTTTCCTCCCAAATAATCAACGAACCGACCAGGGGGAAACCACCCTGGTCTACAAGACCCGGCTCAAACTGGCTGGGGCCTGAAAAGGACGTGACACAGTTTCTACCTGCGCACTAAAGTAAACATCCACTCGATATCCACGGATAAACACAATGTTTATTTTTACATCGTCCATTCCTTTTCATTCAGCATGAGAATAACATTGTCTCAAGGGAACTACAACAATGACATCTGTTCATTGACTCCTTCTGTCTTACAATAGTGTAAACAAATAAATATTGAACTACAACAATCAGATCTGTTTATTTAATCAATCTACCTGACAAAAGTGTAGAAATTAATAAAACAATTTATGTTTATGTGGTATAGCAACTCAGAAATCCAACCCTTCCCTCCCACCTTCTTTCTCTCTCTCTCTCTCTCTCTCTCTCTCTCTCTCTCTCTCTCTCTCTCTCTCTCTCTCTCTCTCTCTCTCTCTCTCTCTCTCTCTCTCTCTGTCTCTCTCTCTCTCTCTCTGTATCTGCATCTCTTTAACTCAACATTATGTACAGGCACGCGCAGTCTCGCTATATGAAACAACGTAATTAGAGTGCATTGGAAACACAAGGTTGGCTGCCTGCTCCATATTTTCCCCGGGACTCCAACCCAGCCTGGGTTTGAGGGACTGAGGAGGACTGACGGATGAACTTTGCAGAAGATGTGTGTGGCTTGATATGTGAGGGTGATGGAGATGGGGATATGGGTGGTGTTGCAGGGGTGGTGGGAAGGGAAGGTGCTAGAAGGTTGAGGATATTCATCACGGCAATTATTGAAAGTGTTTTTTCGCTGACATCATCGTCCGAGCACCATATATCAGCGCGGCAAGAGCGGCGTGCCGATGACTTAGTGACATGCGACTGAGTGAAGGACGTTGAGCCGTAAAAATTAGCAGGTTACACTGGGTGAAAAATGAAGCCATTAGAGTGTCATAAGCATGCAGCATTTGTTATGCCCAACAGGCCATTTCACCAAGCAGGCCGGCTGTTTTGGGGGGGGGGGGGGGGGGGGGGGGGGGGTTTATGTTGGTACGGCTGTGTTGTCTACTGTGAAACGCAATTCGTAGGAGATTTATGACATTATAGGTGGTTTTAGTCGACTGTGTAATCATAGTTGCTAAGGAAATAAGTGCACTTTCGGAAACAGCGTAGGTATTAAATGTTAACACCAAGGGATTCACCCACTTTATATTGTTGTGTGTGTGTGTGTGTATGTGTGTGTGTGTGTGTGTGTCTGTGTGTGTGTGTGTGTCATCCAAGTTTTGTATCATTTTGTCCTACAACAGGACATTGCAGATATCATGTTCTTGAGTTAATGATCTCAAAGCCAAGAGAGCAATAGAGAAAGTGAGAGAGCGAAAAAGAGAGAGAGGGAGAGAGAGCGAGAGAGACCAACAGAGTGAGAGGCGAGTTAGACCAATATAGAAAGATGTAAAAAATGCATAAAATATATTAGGGTGTCTTTATGATGTATTACAACTTGACTTCCCAAATTCACTTTCCCCATCTCTCCTTCAGTTTATTGCTAATGTTCTCCTTATTCAGAATCTCTTGCTGTTCGTTTTTATCAGACCCCTGTTGCCAATCCCTGGAACTCAACAAAGGTTTTCCAATATTAAACTTTGCCATTTACTATTGTTCAGCAGAAATCGGTCAAAGTTAGTACCTCCAGGTGTTTGACTTGAAAAGGGCCCTTTGACTTAAAGGAAAGGCATGATGTCATAAAACCGGATACCAGCGCTGATAGAGGTGTGCGGGAAATTACTTAATTGTGGGTGTTTTCTTTGTCCTTTTTTTTACAATGATGCAAGGTTTAATTCCTCTCACTATGAAAGAAAACCCCGGAGTTCTCAAATTCACTCCTGCACTCCATTAGATAGATGTGCCCTTTGACAATAACGCCAGGAATTTTCAATTTTCAATTTAATGTGACAGTTGAATACACGGCATTGTATTGTTGCCATGTTCCGTGTCGGTGTGTCGTGTGTGTGTGTGTGTGTGTGTGTGTGTGCTGGTGCATGTGTGCGAGAGGCCCTGCAAAGTTTAAGATGTCATAAACACGCCACGGGGCCCTCCCTCTTGGAAGGCCCTCGGGAACATCAGAGGGGTCCCTTGGTCTCTTACGTCTGTCCTGGTGCTAATGGCCCCATTGGTTCCTCTGGGCAGCCGTCCAATTGGCTGAGAGTCTCCCGCCCTGACCCTGAACCCTGGCTCCGTGGGGTTAGCCAAGGGCTAGCATGATGTCTGTGTGCTGGGTGTGGTGACGGAGGTCAATGCAGGGGAGGTGGTTGTGGGGGGAGGGGGGGGGGGGGGGGTTTGGGGGGGGCGGGTTTGGAGGGTGGGTGGGATGTGGCTAATAAAAACAACAGAGGAAGGACCATCAGGATGTGGCTTTTATAGCCAGCTGGTAGGCAACGGCATTGAGCTTCGCTCAACATGGACAGACGACAGACAGACAGGCAGCAGATGAATCCTGCATGTCTGGAAATGAATGGGGTCAGGGATTCTTTTATTTTACAAGGTCGATGTCAGGTCATTGGAAGGTCAGCTTAGTAATAACTTCTTTCCAATCTGGTTAATATTTGCATGAGCACACAAGCATCATATCTCTAAACAAACACGTTGTGTATCACTACCCAGTGGCCGCCGACATCCACAATGAGGCCTTCCCAAAGGTGAGCTCATATCTACAAATCTGCTTACTCATACAAACACTGCATCTACATGCATGTATCATTCATGACCCCCCCCCCCCCCCCCCCCCCCCCAATATCCCACCACTAAACCACCCTGTCTCAGCCAACAACCCCTGCGACCCCCCCACCACCACCCCTTCACGCCCCCAGACGGTGTCTCGCTCCTTGTTTCGTTTTCATTACCAGCCTCCTGCTGGGACTTGAACTTGTTGTCCTGCCTGAACTGGGGTGACAGCTCACTAAATCACTGCCTTTTAGTAGCACTGCTCCCTCTTTTTATACACTTTAATCACCGGACTCCTGCAGCCAGGAATATTAGGCCAAGTGTATGGAATTTCCCCCCATAAAAGCAATGGCTGGGGGCCCCTGATGTGCTTCTCATGGCAGAATTGCTGATAGAAGTGATCTTATTCTTGCTGAAACAGTGGTACGAGAAATTCAGGGGCAGCGGTGGCGGGTGGAGGGGCCGAGAGAGGGAGGTGATGGGTGTGTGGGGTGGGGGACGGTGACAATCAATCGCTCAGGATCAACAAGTTTTAGGCCGTAAACTTGAGGTCATCTCCCATCCCACTGGCTGTTTTTCATCTGACAGCGCCCGTGATAATTCGGTGCGGAGGCCTTGAATTTTGTTTGTTATTTATAGTTAGTCACAGGTTTAGAAATGGCTCTGAATGATCGTACGCCATCTATCACACCGGCTGGGGTTATAAAATGGTTAACCCTCTGTGTGTGCAATGTTTCTTTGGTGTGTGCATCGTAAGTAAATGGACATAGTGCATCTGAGATCATGTTGGAACAGGTTTTTGTAAAATCCTGATTCTGGGAAAAAGGGGTTTTAATTTAGACTAAGCATGAAAACAAATCTGAGCAGAATCATTATTTTTATCTCGCCAGTGATGTATCATTAAAAGGACATAACCGAGTTTGCAGCTCCAATCCCATATGTCTTCAATTTCCACCGCTTCATCCTTATTCTCCTGCTTAACTTATTTTCTAAACGCTCCATAACCGTACCGAAGACGTCTCTCCTCCTTGCGATCATCCTTCCTCCGTCCTCCTTCTCCACTCCCCACAGTTCATCTTCCTCCTCCTCCTCCTCCTTCAGCCCTCGGCATTAATCCTTGGGCTCCCTCAGGAAGCGCACTTTGTGCAGCAGTGAGGGTATTTAGAGACTGTGTTGACATTGGACAGCGTGTTAGACAAATATCCCTGACTCAAAACCACAAGACAAATGACAGAGCCAGGGCTAGCTGTGTTCTGGCAGTGAGTAAAGCTAGGCTGGCCGTGGGGTGCAGGCCCACTGCTCAGTAAAAGGTGACGTCTTACTGCGGAAAAGAAAAACAGACACTACCCTGCTGGACAAGATGCAAGGAGATGAAGGTTGGATGGAGAGAGAAAGAGAGACAGAGAGAGAGAGACAGAGAGACAAAGAGACAGAGAGACAGAGTGTGTGAGAGAGAGAACGTGTGAGAGAGTGTGTGAGAGAGAGAGAGAGAGAGAGATGGAGGAGGGACTTTGGACAAAGTCAAATGTAAATTTATGTTAAAAAGATGGAGAAAGAGTAGGGATAGTATAAGGTAGAGGACAAGGAGGAATCAAGGTAGGGATACAAACCATGACGGTTACAAAATAAAGTAATAATGCAGAAACACAGTTTTAAGTTGAATAATAAAAAACATGTGTTTGTAATAAATACTACAAAAAGTCTTTAAATCTTCTCCAACGATTTCTGACTATCCACAATAGAATGAGGTTTCTTAAGAGCAACTTTGGAAAAAGCCACAGTTTTAGGGACAAACAGGTAGTGTCTTTCATTATGGAGGCATTTACATTCTTGCTGTCGACACACAAACACACGCACACACGCACACAGTCAGACAGACAAACACACACACCGATTACACAAAAACAAACCTCCAGACATCGTACCACACACGCTTCAGAGATATTGGGGCCGGTTTCGACAACCACTAAGTTGACTTGGAATTGCTGTGGCTGGAGGCATCCAAGAACAGCAAAGCGGGCCCACGAGAGAACCGGGGGCTTTTGTGTTTGTGGAGTGTCACACTTCATCACATGGGAAACCCAGGACAGGCCCAGCAAGAGCTTTGAAGCTTTGGGAGGGGTGTATGGGAATCGCCTCTGTGGCTACCTCCAACGTCAACTCCAATTGGGTGATTGCAAGATATTTCCTGGATTAGGATTGCGTTTGTCGGGTGTGTGGAGAGGAAACCGTCCCGGGGTTGTGTATCACAGTGCAGACATGCTAATTATAGCATACCGCCATGGCAATTTCCAGATTAACAAATGCTGCTGAAAACTTTCTTCATTTCACTTCCTCCTGTGCCTGGTGAAGAGTGGAATTAAAGACAGGAACAGACGCTTTTTTCTTTTTAAATAGAAGGCTCAAGCAATTGAAGATATCTTTCTACCAGCTCGTGTGGACAAAGCTAACATTAGTTTTTACAACTTGCACAGTATTTGTTGTAGGATTACAGTTAGAACGAATATCACAAGCATATTTTCACTGCGAAAAAAACAGGGTCGGGCAAATAGCTGGACAACAAGACCCATTGGTTAATCAATATGAGCCAACAATATGGTTGGTTTGTATTTATAGAAACCACAAAAATCACAGCTCAAAACATAATTTCCCCATTGTCCTAGGGCAGGGTTGGGGCCATGTTATGCCATACCTGATTATGATAATGGTTAACCATTTCTGCATCTTTCCCTCATGGGCAAAAAGTGGAAAGATGCTTAAAATTGCAGAGAAATACCACCAATCGTTTAATGAAAACAAACCATATATGATTGCACTTTTCCGGTGACTAAGAGCTGCACTGTTGCAACATAGCATCTGTTGATTTGAACAGTTTTAACTTTCCTTCAGTGTAAATATTAAACCCATATTTATTCCATTGGAATAATTCAATTCCATGTTTCCAGTCAAAGTTTGCACACATTGTTTGTCATATGAAAACTACTGCATTTATTTAGAAATCCAGTGCCTTGGATTACAGAGAAATTGTGTCTGCAAAAAATTAAATCCACTGTTTATAGAATTGTGTTTGGCAGAAACTTGAGGTGAGAGCTGTCCTCCTTGTACTTGCAGAAGGCCTTGACTGCTTTATAATTACTGCATTGGTGGTTTGCTTGAACGGACCACATCCATTTGGCTAGTGGTCCTTGAGATTTACTTACTGGGGCCATAATTTGATTTTAGCATTGTGGAGGGCGTGTAAGGCAATTTCAAACTGAGGGAAAAAATAAAAGTATTGAGGAAATCAAATATTTTTGTACTAAGGGATGGTTGGATGATTTGTATATTGGAAAGCGTCCATACCTTTAGTTTGGGAGGCTCACTATGTTGCTATGGATCCACATTGGGATTTAATGCATATTATTCATTCATTCATTAATTCACTCATTCATTATCTTTCACTCATATTAATTCCCAAATTATTTGGATTAATAATATGTGTTAAACAGTTCAAGGAAGCTATCCATCGAAATTGTTAAAATTTTTGAAGAAAGACAAACAACAGCAGCGACAGCAGCTCTTTCACAACCATCTCACAAAACTACAAATTCTATCAGCCTCATTGCCCTATTTGCTAAATAAAATGAAGGTAAACAACAGATTTTCTTTGGGAAAATAAGCACACACAAATAAGAACTAAGCACTATCACCATTTGCCAATTATGGCTGTTGTTAAGGATTGCGCCGTGATCAAACACAATTTGAATCAAACCCAGACTTCCCTTATTTTACGTTCTCTCACATTTCCAATCAAGGGCCCATTATCCGGGGACATTAATGAGCCTACTAATCCATTTGTGCCCCTTGTGATAACGGTTAATTGTCTGTAAAAATGTGTACAGATCCCTGTTTGGGTTGTTTACTAACTGATTTGGATGTGGTTAGGCCCTAAAGAGGTATCATTATGTTGATAGTTCTTTGGAAAATGAGCCCCTGATGGAGGCAACAGCAGAGTGGAGTTGAGTTAAGAATACACACTACATACTCTCTACCGCTACCCATTCGAGTGCGAATATCTCACTACTTCACGTAAACATTTGGCTTCTCATTCATGTTCAATAAAACATGACACCTATCTGTAATTAGCAGCTAAGTCGCATGCGCTGCCGCACAACATAGTTTGTCATGAAATCAATCTTTTTCAGGTACAGTTCTGATATTTGGACAGGCTTTGATTGATGACCTCAGCCAGGTTGGATATAGACTTAGCCATGACAAAGACCAGAGATTGGGCTTCCAGGTGTTCGGTAGCCTCGGCTTTTAGTGGGAAATGGAAGGGGAAGCAACTGTATTTAAGCCCAGGACAGAGAGCAGATTCTGCTTCGTGGCTAAGGAAATGAAAATGGAAGAAAAAACATTTGTACATATACTGTACTGTGGTCTGGATGGGAATATCAGAGTGGCTAGAGTTTAACCAGAGAATTGCTTTTAAAGGTGGTCATTGCGTAAACGTATGCTAACACTATAATTACATGACAAAGGATGCTATTCACTATTCAATGTTTCTATAGTTTTTCTTACTATTTCCTGTTTAAGCTTTTTTTCTTACCTGAGCATTTTCCATGAACTTGTTTGATTTGTATTTCTTTACCACGGAAAACAAATCATTACTATTATACTTAAATGACAAAATTGGAAATATGAGGTGGCAATGTCATAATCTGTGAAAATGTTTGCATTTATAACACAAAATATTTGTGTAATTGTTCCAAATGTCAGTGTCAACCATGAACAATGTAATCCAAACTCAAACACACAAACCTGTTATCATACTCTCATACATACAAAAGGGAACTATAGTTAATTGTGACTAGTGTTTCATGGGGATGTTTACAATCGTTTCCTGTCGTGTTTTTGGTTTGGCTGGGTGAATTCTGGTCACTCCACAGTGGGCAGCCTTGGCTAGCCCCACCTGGCACCCTGACACCTTGTTTATCGGCCTTGTGATTTCAGGCCTTAGTTTCTCATCACGGCCCCCAAGTTTTTGTAACCTTGCACAACAAAAATTAGTTTGTGTATCTGTGTAAATCACCTGTCGTATGCACACGCTTCTTTAAAGTAGAAAGGCCATGGGTGTCATTCTCTCGCCGCTGCATCGCTCTCATATTTATGCGTCTCATTTTCACGTCACTGCCTGTGCCTCAGTTGGACTATCCATCAATGTTTTTTCTTTCCACCACCCCTCCCTCTCAACAATAAGGACATAAAAAAAAAACATTTTTATGTGTATGAGGCGGTGCTGCAAATAAAAAACGGGAGCAACACACTTCTTTATTTGTGTGAATAATAAAAACGACATGAATTAAAACCCTGTAAGTGCAGTAATTTGCATTGGCTTTGGCCTCTGGGTCATAAGCTTCAATGGAAATCACCCGAGGCGATGAAGCTGTATGAGGTATTACCAACAAAATTTGAAAATATAAGTGATATATGTATGAGTTGAACAGTTGAAGGATGGAGAACCTCAGGTGGGGAAGTGGCTTCTCCTCTCCAGCATATTCAAAAAGGCCGATGAGCAAAACATAGAAACACAGATATCTGCAATGTGCCACTACACCTCATCATATCAAATGTATTCGCTATGCAAAACAATTGCACAGATATTTTTAGTTGATAAACAGCTAGTTTCCACATGCACACATCTAATTGTTACAAAAATACGTCTTCCACGTTCACTGAAATATAACAATTGCTCATCCCAATATTTGGATCCTTTCAATGAAAAAAAAGTGGGAACAAAAACAACAAAACAAAACACTACACAGACAACAGTGCACTGTGGAACCCAACTGATTGAAGAGATGTCTTCCTCAATTTTGTACACTCACACAGAAACCAGTTGCCTTTGGCCCGCTTAGGGGCTGAAGGTGAGGGGAGCGCACAAAGGCAGCACAATTATTCTGCTCTGGCACAACAACAGAGAGCAAAAAGAGCATCAAAGGCCTTCCTCTGAGCAATGTGGGGTTCCCTTAGAGGAAACTCACCTACTGTATAAGTGTGATACCCCAGCATTGGACGGTTGGGTCTTTGGTGTTTTACTGGAGACCAATGTCAGTAAAAGCAGTAGTATCATTATTTTCATCATTATCAGAAGTATCAGTGTTATTAGCGCTGATAGGCCTACTGATGTGTCTTTACTTTCATCGACAACAATGTAATATATAATCTAGATAAATGTGATTATTGCAAATATGAACCTATTCCAACAATGTGTGTGAATGTGTGTGTGTGTGTGTGAGAGAGAGAGAGAGAGAGAGAGAGAGAGAGAGAGAGAGAGAGAGAGAGAGAGAGAGAGAGAGAGAGAGAGAGAGAGAGAGAGAGAGAGAGAGAGAGAGAGAGAGAGAGAGAGAGAGAGAGAGAGAGAGAGAGAAAGTGCAGGGTAAATAAAGGTTTAAGCGCGAGAGAGAAAGCGAGAGCGAAGAGCAAAAATGATCGTGATGCTGTGGAACACATTTTCTTTCAGGCACGGTGGAAGCCGACTTGTTTATTTCAAAGGGTCCTTCAATCAACCCGGAAGTGTAGTTTTCACGTGTGGATGTTTACACGCCGTGTTGTTAGTTGATTGCTGTGTTGTTATTAATATTTATGCGCTGTTGTAAATTTGTAACGAATTTTATTAAAGAAACACACAGAACACTCGTTTATTTTTCGATTATAAACCAAAGAAAATGAAGGTTGTCGCGCTTATAAGGTAAATGAAATAAATTACTACCTCACTCCTGTTTAGAATTAATACCTCTACTGTTTATAATGATGAATGTACCTATATAGAGGTAAGATGCTAATGGCATGCTTAGCTTAACTTGATTTATCTATATGAATGTATTGCCTTTTATGTAGTCCCGTTAGACAGATGACAGTATACATTGCAGCCATAGTCATACAGCCTAACTTTTATGAAATGATAAAACATGCTGCCGTTTGGTAAATAACGTTACTTCTAACTACACAACCGCATATAATACAACGGTTTGTCAGTGAATTACTGGCTAGTCAGGAGAACCACATAGACCAAGAATATACCATTACATCATCAAATACTCGCGTAAATGTATTGCAATCAAAAGGTAAACATTGCATTGTTTATTAAAACATACACAATACACAATAGAAAACCCATTTTCTGCATCGCAAACACCTAGGAGCCACGATTTCACGATTTAATTTGAAACCACGTGTTGTGTTTCAGTGGGGGCAAGGACAGCTGCTACAACATGATGCAGTGTGTCGCTTCGGGTCACGAGATTGTAGCACTGGCAAATCTTCGTCCCGCTAACACAGGTGAGACCAGCAGCTGATGTCTTCTTGTTCTCTGGGATAAGCGAGGCTTTAAATGGGTCAGCCAGCTGCACCGGTGACTACTAGTCCCGCGGAAGCCCTGCTGCTGCAAAATTGTAAATAAAGTACCATGAAAGACCGTTTTGTATTAATCTCTGTTAAAAGTTTTGGTTAAGAACAGCGGTCCATATATCAACAAAAATATCTGATGGTACTTTTATGTAATGGAAAAAGGGGACGTTATTTATGTTTTGCCTATTACCATGATATATGTAGTACTGTAGCAAAATATTAAAGGGCCGATGCTTTACTACGATTTGTTTTAAACATTGGTAAACCAGACAAAAATATTAGTCTAATAGAATAGGGAGTCATTCTATATTGTGATAGCCTATATGTTATAGGGGATGGCAAACAAATGGCAAAGACAATCGATGCCATTTCAAAATCTATTCCTATATTATAATTTTTATGGGGACAGGCCACCAAAAAACGGGGACTGTCTGGAACACATGGACGTCTGGTAACCCTTGCATGTTGCTTAGAGGCCTATTTACTCTGGTCATTCGATTTAAAGTCATAATCTCAAAAAATTTCCTGTAAACAAATGTCAGTTAAAGGTACAATATTTAAAATTTATTGTATTAAGTCATACAATGACCAAGATATTTCACCAAAGATCAAAGAAAGATGCCAAGTAAAAATACTGGCTTCTCCGACAACAAGGCCACAGCCAGTATGTACTCCGTGGAAATCTCCGTTCCGGGTGGGCACGTTTGTTTTTCTTTTGGCCTGTGTGTTATGATGCAATATTCTCAGAGTGCCCTGGGTTGCTATGAAACAAATTGTCACACTAACACAGCGTGCTGCTGATGAGCAATTGTCGTGGCAATTATTTTGAGATATTGTTTCTAGGACAGATGAGACTTCTAAATGCAAAACAAAACACAGTAATTGTAAGGAAATACCTATTTATTGTATGCATACACTAGTCTCTCTAGCAGTGAGCCCAGAATACAGTTTCACACAGCCTTTTAATAGTTCCACCCCCTCCCCGCAATGTATTTGTCCATACATCATGTGAGGGAAATTGTATGTTGACATACAGGAGTTTTTCTGGTATAGATAAGGGGGTCCTTGTGACCGGTTCACCCCAGGGAAAAGGTTAACAAAGGGGCACTAGATAACACCAGTTAACAGATGGGGTGGCCGGATAACACAATCTGAAGAAAACAAAGCTGAACTTATTAAAACTAAACAACATACAGATTTTCCATCACACAAGCAAACCAACAGGATCAACTGAGATTGTACTAGATTCTAGCCAACCTAAAAAGCGACGGCCTTTCGTTGAAAAAGCCGTGCTGAAACAGGTAAATCTTTCGAGTTGCATTTGAAAGATGGCGAGCCCAGAAGGATATCAAGATGAATGCCACATGAGCTGGTTAATAATGGGCAAACAATGAATAAACTGCAAACGTGTACATTAGTTGATACAAATTTTACAGTGTAGGGACTTGTCGTCGCTTGGCATTGTCGAAATAGAATAATTGCTCTTGTCCCAAAACATAATGTTGCGCTCGGCCCGTCTCACGCTCGTGTTCGTTAAGTGTCCTCAACCTGAACGAGGACGACCCAAAGGCGGGAACAACTTTCTCCAATGTTGTGAATTTGGACTACTCATGTTAAACGCTCAACGTCAGTTTGACATATTGTACCTTGAAGTCACTATCAATCACTGAATGAGGTAGCACAATAATGACTATGGCTATGGCCCACTGATAAAAGCCGTTGCATTTGCAGTATTAGGAATGTGACGAACTGGGTATCTGGCGATTTTCCTGAAGAAAATCACAAGGAGGCGCACAGGTAGTGACACGTTTTACATCCCCAAGCAGTGGTATTTCCGCCAAAGACAGAAGACCGAGCTATTCTGCGTGGAGTGGCTGCGTACTGTTTCTTACGATCTCTGCTAGCGTTGCGAATAAACCGTTACTCGTTATGGTCGAACTAACTATCTCTCGAATTCACCGCTTGTTATGGGAACGGTACTTGTAACGTTACCAGCGTTACAAGGAACGTTACACGTTACTAACGTGACCGCTATCTAAATTGCTACAAGTTCATCAATATATTATAATGACTGAAATAAGTTAGCCTAATGGTATACAATGAATGAGTACGTACATACCATAACTTTTTTATTCAGTAAATAATAAGTCTTATAGATACCGCCTCAGAAGATATTCCTTTTTGCCGTAATGTGTACTGGTGTTAGGTAGGTGTGGCAAAGGGGCCAACTGCCAACTGACTGACGTCACACAGGCAACACTGAATGGATCTCTGGGAAGCCATGGAAGTGAAGTCCAAAAACACACTTGCAATTACAGCCTATTGTCATAGAGAATTAAATGGAAATCTTCGAGATTATTAGATCTTTTAGATTAATTTGTCATTTAGCTTTCATCCAAAGCATTTTACAGTGATTTGTTGTTAGGTGTGATTAAGGAGCAGGTAGGGGTGAGGAATCTTGCATAAGGATGCCTACAACAGGTAAGCTGTGGACAGTGTTGTTTGAACCCAGAACCTTTCGGCATTGGTGTCAAACAATGTGACCACAACTAAAGGCATTGACTCTACATAACAAACAAGCTATATCTATATATATGTAATAAAGCCATATCGACCAAGACCATGTTATTTTCCTTCCCCTTTTAGATGAGTTGGACAGCTACATGTTTCAGACAGTGGGACACCAGGCCATAGACCTGTATGCGGAGGCCATGGATCTGCCCCTGTACAGACACACCATCCAGGGCTCCAGCCTGGCCATCGGCAGGGACTACAACCAGACAGAGGGAGATGAAGTGGAGGACCTCTTTCAGCTGCTGCACCTGGTCAAGGTATGCCAGTGTTCACAGCTATCTATTAGAGACAGCTTATTCATTTGGAAATTAATAAGTGAAATTGATGGGATGACGCTTGTCAATTTATCAGGCGATTCTTAAAAATCTTAAAATACATTAAAATGTTTTCATTGCTGCATGTCCTGAAAATTCCTTAGTACATTAGTTTACCTTACCGTTTACCATTCCATATCGTACCTTATCTTACCTTACCTAACCTTACCATACCTAAATCTCAATGTTAGGATTGTCATAATTTGATTTTGTGATATGTATGAGAAGATATGTGATGATATATCATTTGTCAAATAATGATCGTGAATATAAATGTTTCCATATTGTCTAGTGTGAATCCAATTCCTTGCTTGTATTGTAAATAACTGTTTGCAGAGCCACACTGTTTTCCAAGAATAACACTAGAAATATTTAATTAGCACAAACATTTATTAATTATAAATATTTGTGTAAATACAAGGGATCACACATCATAGTAAAGACAATGATTATATATTTAAGGATGTTATAATAAATAATTTCTCAAACATGAAAGCTGTAGGCCTAAGCACAAATTAATAGTTCAGTGATCTTATTAGTGGCACAAATCAAACGATATCATGTCTATTTTGGCTATTAATGACATGGTTGGGTGCTGTGTGTGTGTGTGTGTGTGTGTGTGTGTGTGTGTGTGTGTGTGTGTGTGTGTGTGTGTGTGTGTGTGGGTGTGTGTTGGTGTGGGTGGGGGGATGAGGTAGTAGAGTACTAAAGCTTTTATCCCGACCAAGGCTACATGACACATGTCACAGGGTTGAGATGCTTTGCAGGCATTTCTCTGTGGATTCTGAATCACTTAGCCCACCAGGATTTTGTCAGGGAGGCTGGCCTTGTCTGGCTGGGTCTTGACCCTGCAGTAAAACCAGCCAAACAGAGTGCCTAATGTAGGGTGCAACCTACCCCACCACCACCACCACCACCACCACCCACCTACCTACCTCTCCCCAGGAGAACGCGAGGCCCTACTATTGCGTTTAGTTTGTCTTGTTAAATGTTTTTCAAGTTTCACTTTCAAAGGTGAACGAGTGCCCTTTTTAGCGCAATATGTGAACACTGTGTGTCAATGTTAAATCAGTTAGTTAAAATTGTATGCCCTTTGCAAGTGCCCTTCATAAACTCCATTTGCGGAATACGGTTTTATTATTTCTTTTTTTTTGGGTGACAGAAGATCAAATGTGGAAAATAATTGCCAAATGAATATTTCATCAAATACCCCCCTATTGCCAGATTTTTTTTTATTTTTAATTTGGTTGCCAAATTATGCATGTGGCCCCAGTGGTATAATCTGGTGCTGGGAGATCGTCCGTCTCTGTCTGGTTTTGTTCTTCAGGTTTGCGCACTAAACCCACCGCCAGCACGGCCTACCTCCACCGCCTGCAGCGGTGAGAAAGCTATACCTGGACACACACACACACACACACACACGTCTAAAGCCACAACTGATCTTACTGCTGTCAGGCCAAACAGATGGCTAGGGTTGTAGGGGTTTGATCCAAACTTAACATCCCCTCCCCCCCCTTCCTATCCACCCCATAGACCCCTTGTTCCAAGGACCTTGTTACGGCATTGTTTGTGGAGATTGGAGTTTGCTTGACATATGGTAGATGGGGGATTGGAGCAGCGTTGGCCCTTCCCTCTCCAGGTCTGTACATGTGGTGGTTTGATTCAAGGCCTAGGGGTTCTCTGTGGCCCTCCCACTACTCCTTGACGTGTCCACGGCGCACACACTGCCCTGAGTGGCAAGGGCCAGTCAGCCTGCCTGAGGGCTTATCCTCACCCTCTCTCTCACTTCCTCTCTCCCTTTGTCATCTTCCATACAGATCTCCGGCGCTGCACACACTGTACCCGCACGGGAAAGACCCCCTACGTGAGAAGGCACTTATTTGCCTCTGAGCATGTAAACACACTACCACAGTGGTTGGTACTGTCGAAAAAACTTTCATGTTCAAAGTTGTGTAAGTGGATGGAAATGTGAATATTTCCTATTTTACATTATGTCTGCGTAGCAATACATCGGGCCTGCCCTATGCTCAGTGGTCAGAGCTGGCTCCTCTGATTGCAGAGGGGCTGCTAATTTCCCATTTCCAGGGCCTCTCTGGTGTGACCTTGCTCTTCTAAAGGCCAAAGGGCAGGGCATCAAGGGTCCCACGGGGCCCACAGGGGCCAACAGACCTACAGTCCTCTCTCTGTTTTACCTCTCTCATCGTCATAAACAGACCTCCACGATAAACAACTGGCTTCCTCTCTCTCCGTCTCCCTCTCTCTTTCTCTCTCTCTGTCTCTGTCTTTCTCTCTCTCCTTCTCTGTCTCCCTTGCTTCCTCTCTCTTTCTCTTTTTTTCCACTCTCACTCACTCGTTCTTTCTTACACTCACTTTTCATCTGTCTTTCTCTCCCTCCGGCTGTCGCATACACTTTCTGATTCTCTCTCTCTCTGTCGTGAAGTAAATTATAAAAATAAACGTTAGCTTTCTGACCTCATGCTTCCAGCCACTTCTTGTGATACTTTGAGTTCAGAGTGTCCTCCTTATTGATGAGCTCATTATACAATGTTTGAATTTATTTATTATTATTAATGAGGATGAAGATTACTCACCCTGACCAATAAACACAACACACACTCCTCTATATAAGCAAATTACATCTAATCTCAATAAGGTACAGGTTGGCAATACTTATACTTATGTTTAACACGTAGACTTTTCAACTTTGCGTCCACATTTCCCTTGATAAAACTACGCTGGTATTAATTCCCGTTGAAGTGTGTTGATTGTTGCAGAGGAAATTGAAAATGAGAGACGTAGAGACATGTAAAAAACAACCTCTTCTGATAATTAGCTTTTAAACCACCCTCACTGGAAAAGAACAGTTTTAGCACAGAGAAAAGAAAAAAAACAGCTCTGTTTAGAAAGTGTGATATTTTGAAAGCACTTTCTAGCAGTTGAAATTAATTAGAAGATTATATTTGGCAAATGACACTTGAACATAGATGAAAGCATTTTCCCCCCTTTGCTTTAAAGTTGATGAGTTTCAGTTGATATGCTTGCCTTCCAACTTTTCCAGTTTGACAACAGGCTTCTTACATGAGTCAACAGTGCCATCTATGGGTCATTCCCAAAATGATAAACTTCCTCATCTCCCCTCACGGTTCACCAAATAAAATGTTTTGGAGCCACACAAAGGTTTCAAAGGAAGATAATTCCCCCTCCCCCAACCATTGTAAAAAGAGAAATAGAGAAAAACGTAGAGCAATTATGATCGGAAAAAAGATAATCCATCCGTCCGTCCGTCCCCCTCTCCCGCCGTAGCGATAATGACAGAGTGACATTGTGGCCCTATCATTGGCCCCTCACTCTCATCACTGGCTGGTTCCTTTGAAGTGTAACCTGAGAGACACGCGAGACATAGCATACCCTGTCCCATCCTGAGAGGTTCTGATCTTTGAACCGGCCCTTTGAGCAATTGAAATAACAGTTTAGTCAGCGGCAAAGAGATGATGAGGATGAGAAATCGCTTTTGGTTGGATTTAGTTGTGACTGTATTATGATGAATATGTCTGCATACTCCGTACCAAGTTTGAATATCGAAAAGGATGCAATGGAACTGTGGAGATGGATCTTCATCATGACAAAATATGTTTAGTGTTTATGTTAATGTTCATATGTACAAATGTTTTCCTCACGGGTGCCACATTTCGAGTTATTTTTAAGTAATTTAACTCAATTTAATTTATTTTACATTATAATTGTTTTATGTATTGAATAATGAATGTGCTCAGTCAGTGTATAATAATGAGATAGCAAGTGACTCAATATAATCAGTCCATATCCAATAGCCATAGTAGGGTATTTTATTTGAAACATGGAGAGAATACCTGTGTGTCAGTAGCGTGCCCGCATGGTCTAAGCTCCTCTCTGCTCCTCTCTCTGCTGTAATCTGCCTTGATGTGTGATATAGATCTGCAGTGTCAGTCACCCCTGGCTGTAACGCCAGTCTCCCTGCAGGCCTGCAGAACCCCTCATATTAGTCATCTCACATCCCTCAAGTCCTTCGCCCCCCACTCTCCCCCATCCACCTTTCTCTGTCCCTCTCTCCGTCTCCCTCTATATCTGTGTTCTGTGACCCAACACAGTGGCTCTTTATGCCTGGTGACCCTGCCGGTGTGTATGTGTGTGTGTGTGTGCGTGTACGTGTGTGTGTGTGATGAAGGTCAGGTCAGCAGGGTCTCTGTTACATGATAACAGGCCTATCTCTTTCCGGCGGTGCGTGCACACAGTGTTGTAGCCGTGGTCACCTCTCCTACCACCCCCCCCCCCTTCCTACTTCCTGCCCCCCTCCTCTCTCAATCTCTTTCTCTCCCTCTCCCTCTCTCTTTTCTTCTTTTTTTTCTCCTGGCTCTCTGCCTTTCAACACTGTACAGGAAGGAGCTCATTCCGTCTTTGTCTTTCTCTGTCCCCATATCAAATCTCTGTCAATCCCAACTGCCAAACTACACAGTGGTTAACGGTTTTCCATGTCAATCTGTATTTATGTAAGGTTTATCCAAAGTGACTTACAGTTATATATATTTTTTTAAATACACGAGAAGAACCTTTTCGACACCCCAACCACTAGACTATGCAATCCCCTCTAAATTTGCGCCCCCTGCACATTCTAAAAATATACAAAATTAAACTAAAAAGAAACAAATCACCGTTAATCTTAGTGTGGGCATCAGTTCGATTATAGATTATTATAGATGATTATAGAGGTGATGGAGCCATAATTGGTGGATATTGTCACACAATAGTTTTTTTAAAAGATAGTGGTTTGGAGAAGCTAAGCAACTTTTTTGTCTGATAAAGACGATGATGAGAATGAATAAAGACAAAGACATTTAAGAGATCATTAGAACGATAAGATGACAATAGATGATATCCATGCACACGCATTTTGTACAAGCGCTAATTAGCAGCACAGTGACATTTCTGTCAGATTGCGACCGGGCTTCGAAGCTAGATGAAAATGTTACGCTCAAATCATATTTCCTCTCCTGTAATTTATCCGAGCTTTCCTGAAAACCATTGGTCTTTGAAATGTATTATTTTCTTCTGTGAATTATATCTGGGGTCAATAGACGCTCAACAACCTCGACCCTTTTCCTTTTTATGAAGACATCTTTTTTATGTATTCTTTACTCCTGAGAGGGAAAAGGATGAGACACACTTCGTTCCCTTGTCCTATATAGATGACAGTATTCCCTTTTATTGTGCGTTTAAATGCCTTGTTTTTTTATGGAGATAATGCCGCTCCCTCAAACACACACACACGCATGTACACATGCACGCACACACAAACACACACACACACACGCGCCTCCCCATTTATCATCGGCCCTCTCCCTCCATTCTGTTATCGACAACAGCAAACTAAAATGGGGCCCTCTGAGGTTGGAGAGTCAGTTTGTCCACAAGTTCAAACGTTTCCATTTTTATTTAATTCTCTGTTTCCCCTCTTCTCTTTCCTCCTCCTCCTCCTCCTCCTCCTCCTCCTCCTCCTCCTCCTCACATCAGCACCCCTCTATTTTGGTTGATGTCACACTATCTGGAACCTTCTGGAGCCCAGCGTTGTTGCAGGTGAAGGTGTCCTCATGGAGGGGGACCCCCACTGTGAGGGAAGAGAAAGGCGGGACATTGGGGAGTCTATTGGGGGATATAAAGAGAGGCCTAGAGAGGAGTAGAGAGGAGGAGGCAGACAGACAAGAGTAGTTCTCAGCCCGAACAAGGAGCATCACACTATTGATTAGAGAGAGTGGAGGTGTTGGGAGACAGGTCACTGAGCAGGGGTGTGGAGAAAGGAAGGAGAGAAGGAAAGGAGGAGGAGGAGGGTGGAAATCAAACACACAACCCTTCTTTGATTACCGGCATGGTGCCGAATTAGACGTACATTGGGGGTTTAAAGGGAAAAATGGATTTAAACTTAATACATAAATCATGACCTCTGGGGGTCACAGGGACTGTTAGGCAAGCCAATCGATAGCAAAGGTAATGTAAGCTTGTTGTTGACACTGTTATAGTGCTAAGAGTAATCTAAGATATCATTAAGATCTGTTTCAAAGACCTAGTTTCGACGCAATAAATTGGAATGGCTCGGACAAAAAGAAAGAAAAGTTCAGATTGCTTTTTTTGTAGGATTTTATGCAGAATGTTTAAGTCTATAAAGTGTGTGTGTTTGTGCGTGTGCGCGTGTGTGTGAGCGTCAGTCTGTCTGTCTGTCTGCCTGTGTGATACCCATTGTTGTCTTTTCCTTTGGTCTGCCGCGGCTCGTATTTATGTTGGTCTGGTCGGTGGCGGTGGGCCTGGGATGGCGGGGCTTGTTTTGCACATGAGGAAGGATAGCATTAGTGCAGAGATAATGGCGCTGTACATTGTTCTCTCACTGTGTGGAAGTGGCGGGACAGGATCTATTAGACGCAGGCCCCATTTCCCTCCAACTGACTCTAACAGTCCCCCCACAAACATTAGATAAAGAGCCCTAGCCTCAAGCCTTTGTAATTTGTTTGCATTTTTCTGCTTAATGTACTTTGCTCAATCTTGTTTAGCGATGATGGAAGCAGATAGCGTTATCTAGCCTCGCCAAGGGCATGAGCCAGTAAAATTGCTTGGTTGAACATTGTTGCAATAAAGAAAATGTTTTTTTCTTTATTTTTCTTCATCTTTTTGATACGGGATGAATTTGGCTGGGTCTTGGTGATTTGAGCAATTGACTTATGTTGTATAAATCCACCGTTACCTTTAATGGAAAGCTGTTGATTGTGTTTTGCTAGAATCACCTTCATGTTTGATGATCTGTTTGATGTCATTGTGCTAGAGTGGAAGGAAATCGTATAAATAAATATAAAATAAATTAAATGAAAAAAAGTTAAATAAATATAAATTCTGTGGATACCCAGCACAATATTTTCCGGCTTATTAAATTAGCATATTTTCTCATTTGAATCGGCTGTCTCTTTTTCATGCTTATATCTTCATTATTAATTATATCTATAATAATGATAATAATATTAAAGTGGTAATCTCAAAGATTTATGTTTCGTCGCATTGGCTACACTTTTGGCAATATGCTATAGTTGTTCCCATAGATCCGGTGAACGGTATCGCCACCAACACCCAGTTTGTAACATTCATAATACTGCAAATGCAAGGGCTTAGATGCAAATCAGTCCCACTGATGCAAATCAGTGGGACATAGGTTCAATCACCATTGTGTTACCTCATTCGATTGTGACTTAAAATACATTTATTTACATGAAACTCTTCAGGATTGGCAGTCTAATAACTCATTAATATAATTTCTTTATCTTCTTTTTATGTCATTGCATATTTATCGTTATACTTTCCTGAATCAATAGAATCAATTGAAGTAAAAGTAAAGTAAGTACAAAAAGTACAAAAATCTGATCTAACCTACTGTTTTCTCAAACTAGCTTATCCCAGAGATGTAAAAGCAACCTCTTAACACCCATGGGTTACACTGCTGACCTCCCAACCCCCAGAGAGGCACCCTGCTCCCCATCAGCCAGGCCCAATACTGCATCACTGTTCCCCTCCTACCAGAAGGATAAAGGACCGCTCTAAATCAGTCAGCGCCCTCGGCCCATCTACTCTGAAATTAAGAGGGTCTTTTATGCTCTGTATTGTAGCGCATTCCCTTTGAGAAATATTTGTGGTAGGGCCCCCATCACCTCCTGCAGCTAAAGTCATAACCGGCCGTAGAAAAACACTGTCTGGAGTCTGGAGAGAGTGTAAAATCATTGCCACTATATTTCCCTCCAGTCTCCCTGGACAGGCAGTGAGGAGAGGGGGGTTGGGGGAAGAAAGAGGGCTTTTTTTGGGCGGGGGGGGGGGGGCTGTCCGTTTGGTCTTTGGAGAATGACAGACTGGAGAGCCCAGAAACGCTGAGGGTCTGGATCCTGACCTCACCGGGAAAACATTTACATTTCTTAGCGCATATGTGTACGTTCTCATGTCGTTTTGTGCCCGACTGTGTGTGTTGTGTGTGTGTGTGTGTGTGTGTGTGTGTGTTTTGTTTTGTTTTTGAAACAGTGGTTTTATGTGGATCATATGTATTTTTATAATACGGTGTGGTATACAACTTATTTTTAGATTTCCCCCTCACTGTTTTCCTTCTTGGTAAAGCCTCTTTGCCATGCATGGATGGACTTGTAATAGACTTTGAAATTATGACACAGGTCAGTATCAGTCTTATTCTCTGTGGAAATTTAACTTTGAAACTCCCTTGATAAATTCGAACACCTTGCCAATATAAGGACTACAAAACGGAACTATTAATGTAAACTTAAAAAACCTTTAAGCCGTTAATCCTCTGAGCCTTAAAGGAGCAATTGATAATCTGTTAAAAGTAGAAACAGTCCTTCTTTTATGCAGGAATGGGGGTGGATGTCTTTTTTTCATGGGCCAAGCAATAAATATTGCCTTCTGCTTGAATTGCTGGTATTCATGAACACACATTGATAGACCTCCCTATGTCTCCCTGCTGCTTCCCAGCGTTGAGTTTTCCATGCCTGTTGATATGGAAAGCCTCCTTGTCCTTGGCCCGGCTCAAACCATGGCTTTGTGCTTGCCTTGGCCTCCCTCTCTCCTCCCTCTCCTTGCCCTGATGACTGGGCCTATGTTTGTGTAACCATATATATCAGCGAGGAGGACGCTCATGAAACGTTAATCTCCCTTCCTTTTCTAACACTGATGAATTTCTAGGTTCTCCAGATGCACGGCATGGCATGTTTATGCCCAGGCCCGATGCCCTGTAGACCTGCAAAGGCATCACTGTCCACACCACAGCCAAAGTGTGTGTGTCTGTGTGTGGATGTGCGTGCATGGTATGCTATATGTGCGTCTATTTAAAAAAGTGTAAGAAAAATAATTAAAAAAGAAAAACATCAAAGCTTTATTTTCTTCC
This sequence comes from Lota lota, assembly GCA_026745465.1. Classification (NCBI taxonomy): domain Eukaryota; kingdom Metazoa; phylum Chordata; class Actinopteri; order Gadiformes; family Lotidae; genus Lota; species Lota lota. The sequence goes on along the minus strand of JACYXH010000479.1, from coordinate 904,123 downwards.
TGCCCGTCAACAGTAAGAGTCTGGTCATGGATGAAGAATCTCCAACCTCCTTGCTTTTCCCTCTCTCGCTCGCTGGAATCCTGCCTGCAATGGTACCAAGTAATTTCGTCACTCGTCGAGATTCTCAGACTTCACGGACGTCATTGACTTGAATCGTGTTGATGAGGCAATTGGGGCTATTGTGGTTACCTCTAAGATCTCCTCACACTTGCGTGGAGGTCCCGGTTCCCAGCTGAGGAGAGCACATTTCACCATCCTTCATCCTCTCTCTCTCTCTCTCTCTCTCTCTCTCTCTTTCTCTCTTTCTCTCTTTCTCTCTTTCTCGCTCTCCCATCTCTGATTCACTCAATGTTGTCATCTCAGGAACTGGTCTGGACATTTTGAATGTTTTCAAAGCAAAAGGTCTTGGCGAAGAGTTTGTTTGTTCTCATTGGTTCCCCTTCTCCCACTCACTCTCCATGTGGTTGAGGAGTGATGCCCGGTGAGTCATCACTCCAGCCGGCACTTGAAATGCCAAAGAAGAACAACCCGTCATTCAACAGCTGCTTCAAGTTGATGGCTTTGCAAAAATCTGAAGGGAACGAGTTGAGGAAAGATAGAAAACAACAACAATAATGTTCTTGTTGTTTTTTGTTTTTAAAGTTGGAGCCGGCATGTCCATACGTGGCTTTTACTTACAATGATACCTTGCGTATGCACGAGGGCATCGTCTGCAGTGTTTACTCTAAAACAGCCTTTCTTCTAAGGCGTTATGCCGGGTCACAACTCTGTCCAGGTTCTCGTCTTCATCCCCTGTCATCCAGGGTCCGTCTCTCTGGGTGAACAACCCTGAGAGTCACCTTGAAGTACGTTTGTCTACACTGAGGAACAATGGTAATGGGGGTTGGGGGGGGGGGTGATTGAACATTAATATCCAGTGTTTTATCCAGCCATCACCCTAAGCTTCATGTCAGGTTTTGGAGGGGGGGAAGTCCACAGTTGTCAGGACACCCCCTACAACATGCTCCCCGTTACATTACACACAATTGCTTGACCTCCGGGGGGGGAAACGTTCTCAGCACTTCCACCACATCAACATGTACCATTACATCAAGGTCTGCCAATCCCCCGCATGTATACGCCGTCGAGAGAGTGAGAGAGAGAGCGAGAGGGGGAGGGGAAGAGAGGGAGAGAGAGAACAATGCTATTAGATTATGGCACACCCTGAGCAGATCTAATGCAGAGGCGACTTTAAAACCACGTCGCGTCCAGTCACTCACTTGATGGAAGAGAGGGATGAAGAGGGGATGGAGAGAACTGAGAGGGGAAAGGATATGTTAGAGCAATAGGGGGGGGGGGGGGGGGGGTTAAAAGAGGTGTGGATATGACGAGGAGAACAACGGCGGCCATGAAGAGAGCGTGACTTTTACCCCGCGATGCCTTTGAGCAAACTGTCATTCAGAGCACTTTAATTAATTTCTCAGGCCTGCCTTCCCCGCCATCAAGCTCAGGCACGCCATATACACAGGAAGGGCAATAATGTGATGGAAAGCATGTCAACAACTTCGGATTAGATGTATAAAAGGGTTGACTTTATAATGTAGAGTAGATGATCTGGCTTTCTGTGCGTTATCCAGCATAGTTCAAGTCAGGTGCTGCAGCAAAAGTAGGTAATAAGAACTGGATGGAGTGGGAGCGACACCCTTTTTTTTTTTTTTTTTTTTAAACGTCGCCCTGCATTGTTAGGGTGAATAATTAAAACTTCATTGTGACAGCCATTGAGAGAGGTCTAATGAGGCCTCTGATGTATTCAACGTGAATATGAATATTGCATTTTTAATATTTTATGGGTTTCTAATTGCCCTGGTTGCCGTTAATGGCTTTGTCTGTTGGATATTACCCAGACGGAGTGTGAGGCGTAATTGTCTCTAAAACCCTGGAGTTGAGTTGATCTAATAGTCACAGTCGCACGCAAGAGCCGCTTTTGTTCTCTCGTGATTTCCGTATTCGTATCTCTAGGGCAAGAAATACAAATCTTGACCGAGGGGCACGTCTCCGGCTGCAAATACATTTAAACTACACTCCCCCTCAACCCCACCAGCAAGACGCATGTGTGTATCTATATATCTATATATATATATATATATATATAATTAAAATATATCACACACTATGCGCTACCTTGGAATAGAGTTTAATGGCCATGTCGTTTCTTTGTAGAGCATGTCCGCCGGCCTTAATCTTCCCCGTCGCTGACATCTTAATAACTCAACCCGCTTCATCCATTTCCACAGGAGACGCCGGGATGCGGGGGAAGGATTAGTTTAATGAATTTGACAATTAGTAACAGAAGTTAATGACTGCATGGGGCTAAGTACCCTGATGGACAGAGCTGGGGGGACTGAGCGCCTGCTTTGTTCTGGGCTATACATCCTCATTAATAGCTGGGCTGTCTATGTGGGAGAGGGAAGAGGCAAGAGGCTGGACCCGGCCTTTGTTTAGTCTGCCTGGGACGGGTCTCCTTTGGGGGCTGGAAGGGTGGGGGTGGTGGTGGGGGGTCCATGGTTGCCTTGCACTTTAGGCCCAGAATTAGTCCTGCTAGGTGGGCATCCATTAACCCAAAACCCTCCTGGCACCTGGAACAGCTGATCCGATCCTAAAATCCATTGAGGGGTTCTTAACTGGGTTCAACCTGGGAAAAAACGGACTCAAGATCACAGGGAAAAGATGGACGTTTCTCTGTTTTATTTTTATTGGGATCCCATGCCAGCAGTCATGAAGACGAGAGATGTGGTTTGCGGGTTGACGTAGTCCTGGTGACCTTCTGTCTTGATTTATGTTATCGTTGCCATTGCTCCTCACCCAGATCCCCCTCCTAATGCAGTCAAAACACCACTTGGGCCAGATAGCGCTCATAAAGATTTTATCGAACATTATACTGTGGTTCATACGCCGCCTCTTAGCCTTTTCAAATATTCAGACCGTAAAACATTTGGATAAATATTTCAACTAGCATGAAATCTTAGTTTGTATTTTTTTTTACAACGCCGTGAGTACACATGGTTGCAGGTACGCATTCACACAGATTTATGCATCCCTTCCTTCCCCCCTACTTTTTAAATTACTTCACACGCTTTTCCCACAGTAGACAGAAAGTATGTCTAGAATTCACACAATCAAATTGTCTCCGTTTGTCTAGCGCAGTATTAGCAAGCTACTCATTCCTCCCTGTCTCCCGATGATAGTCATAATGGCAACCATAACAAAACCATATCCAAAAATAACCTTCTTTCTCCTGGGCCTCTCTTTGAGTCCCTCTCAGTGAAACGGCTTTAGCAGTTAGCCCCTCCATTGGAAAACAAGTAGTGCGTGCTGCGAAAGCTAACCTCTTGTTATCGTAAGGAGGATCGGTCCAGGGTATTTACCGTCTGTGTGATAATTGTATCTGTGGTGAAGTGGGGAGAGAAAGAAGGAAAAAGAAAAACATGCTTTTGGTGTGGCTTGAAACCTCCGAGGCCTCATCCTATAAACACCACAGTATGCTGAGAGAAAAATGGACAGAACAAGGTAGAAATGAGAGCAAGACTATGGCTAGCAATGATGTGTTGCTGTTATACTCCTCCCACGTTCCTAAACTTTCTCTTTTTGTTGTTGTCTTGTTGTCTCGTTGTCTCGTTGTTTTACCCTTTTTTCCTTGTTTCATTTCCTCTTCTTTCCCCCCAATATCTCTCACTCCTAATTTGCCTCTTTAGGAAGTGGCAGTGTGTTTGAGGAAACGCATGATCATCGTATTGGTATAGAGTTTATATTTGTGAAACCGTACTTAGAAATACGTGCTTGAATCTCTTGTAGCTCTTTTTGGTGTTAATGTTAACAGTCTGGTTCAGTTGCAGTCACTGTATTGGTTTTGACTACAAAATATACTTGATTTTAGGTCAAAATATATACGAGTACGGAATTCCCAAGTCAATTCTTAAATGTGTTGTGTTTATCTTCAAGTCAAAAGTCGAATTGTAGGTCAAGTTTCTTTCTTTGTTTCCGTGTACAATATACATGTGTGTGCATCTCCAACTGTACGTTTTTGGGTGCTGTCCAAGTCTCATACCATGCCTCGAGGATGCTTTATGTCTACTACACACACACACACACACACACACACACACACACACACACACACACACACACACACACACCCACACACACCTTTATCTGATTAGCTGCGCATAGCTGGGGCAGTGTGTCTACACACACACTTTCTATATTTATGTGTGTGTGTGTGTGTGTGTGTATGTGTATGTATGTGTGTGCGTGTATGTATGTGTGTGTGTGTGCGTGTGTGTGTATCTGTGTGTTAGGCCCATCGTAGCGCAGCACAAAAGCCCCAGGCAGGGCACGGATTTCATTTAGGAAAGTATCAAAGGTTTACACGCTGTACGCTTTAATCAGCATGTTTATCAGGCAGAGAGAAATTGCACGAAGGGATCACAGGGGCCATGGTTGGGAGGGGCCGGGGGAGCAGGGAGGGGGATATCTTGAGGACCAGTAGGCTGGGAAATTGATAATGGCTACAAGGTAATTTAGTGAAAGACCGGTGCATCCCCATGCCGCCTCTACCCTGGCCTCTCATTCTAATTACAACCCGTGTTATGTTCTAATGAAGCCGCAGGTGTGTGTGTGTGTGTGTGTGTGTGTGTGTGTGTGTGTGTGTGTGTGTGTGTGTGTGTGTGTGTGTGTGTGTGTGTGTGTGTGAGTTATGCTCATGTGTCATTGTTTTTATTATCAGTAATTCAGCCATGACGGAATATAATGCAGTCGTTCATCAAAATTGTGTTTCTCTGTTATACAATCTCCTCAATGTGATGGTGTATCACAACAAGTTTATCTTAATACTTACTATTACATTTTTTATTAATGTTTTATATATTCATAACACACAATGCCCTTCATAGATACAGTCACAGAGGTTCTGAATGATCTTTTCTTGTGAATAACTGAAAAAAGTTATCTTAATCGTATCCAAACTAACCACACACACACACACACACACACACACACACACACACACACACACACACACACACACACATACACAGACAGAGAAACACACATAGTAATTTCATATCCTTTTTAATGTCCAGAGGATACGAGTTTAACTTAGAGGCCTCTCCACACACTCTGTTTCTTTGTATGTTTATGTCATGACAGAGTGATAATGGACTTGTTGTCACCATGTAATATTGAAATGTATAATATTTCTTTGCACCATACCATATTGTTTATAGCAAACAGGTGCGTTGGACTGATGGATGATGATTGATGTCTCTAGTCTACTTTATTTGTCTCCATGGTTGAATGACAGTGGAACAGTGTTTGAAGAAAGGCTCTTCCCCTGTTTCCTCTGCTTGTCCTGACAGGCAAAAGAGGCTGTGGAGGCAGTGTCTGTAGGGGCCATTCTGTCCGACTACCAGAGGGTCCGCGTGGAAAATGTGTAAGTCTGACACACAAACACACACAGACATGCACACACCTTCTCTATTAATGTATCTCAATACATAATTATTTACAAATGATGATATATACAGAAAATCAACACACAAAAAAAACATGAGTGCCATGATAAGACCCCATTGTGTTGCTCAACTATTTCAACTTAAAATGGTATTGCCATTTCAAAACGTTCATCTCTGCGTGTTAATATGGCCGTTAATGTCAATGGAAATCCTCCAAGGCATGCAATTGTGGTTTGTAATTATGTGGCTCTGCAACAGGGCTAGTGTTATTACCATACCTATTATAAGAGTTGTGTTTTTTTTTCTTTTCTCATTCCTTTTTAAGTCATTGTTCTTTGTTCTTCCTCGTTCTCGACCTTCGAGACCGACCAGTGCAATTTGAAGCATGGTAGCACAAGTGTCTCTTCTCTTATATTTCCAACAAAACCACAGAGCTCTGTGCTTATGAACAAATCCTGCTGTCAATCAACCTTTGTTTCCACTTACGCACCCCAGACACACACACACACACACACACACACACACACACACACACACATACATACATACACACACAAACACACACACACACCTCAAGGCGTCTTCTTAGCCTCTGACCTGTTGCGACTCTGGTTACCTGCACAGACCGGTGTGCCTGTGTGCACGCGTATGTGCGTGTTTGACACACGTTAATGCGCCAGACAAGTAAAGCTTAAAATGGTGCCTTCTCAGGATAATTACTCCTTTACCTTTTCTCAGACAATAGTCGGTGGGTGGGAGTGTGGTCTGTGGCACTATCAAAGGGCCAGCCTGCCCACAAGTGGAGAAAGTTGAAGAGCATACAGTTGACACTTCAATCATTGTGACCTCAACTGATTACTATTTAGTCATTTAATCACACGCTTCTTTCCGAAGCCACAGTGGATTTTTAGTTACAGGTAATTTAGGAGCAGGTAGAGGTTATGCGTCTTGCTCAAGGTAGGCTGTGGACATTGGGGATTCAACCCAGAACCTTTCAGCTGGGTGTTGGAACCCTCTTACCATCACTAGGCTGCCCGTAGAAGATAATTAAACCTAGTCAACGCTTATGTCACATGTTGCCGTCCTCCCGCAGGTGTCTGCGTCTGGGCCTGCAGCCCCTGGCCTACCTGTGGCGCCGTGACCAGGACTCCCTGCTGTCCGACATGATCTCCTCCGGCCTCCACGCCATCCTCATCAAAGTAGCCGCCTTCGGTGAGTTCATGTCACTCTCACGCCAATCTCAGAAACCATCGGCTATTGTCCCCAACGATTTATCGTTGGGGACAACAGGTGATATGTCTGGTGTAGCCGGATAACGGCTATCCGGGTCAAGACTTCAACCTCCATGCGCTGGTCATTGTTTTACAGTCCGATTAGCAACATGAGCCGCAAGAATGGAATTGGAGTTGATGGACGACGTCTACAACCGAATTGTTTCACAAGTACAGAGTCTGACGTTTCCGCACAGAATACACAACCATCTGTATTTTCTGTAGGTGTTTCAGATCTAGACCACATTTCGGCTTATCTCTATGAACAGATATCAAAGCTTATAAAATGCTAAATCGTCGTCAGACGATAGCCACTGGGTTCCGAGATTGTTGCCCTCCGCATAGACCATTTGCTTGCTTTCAACCAAAGCTCAAACGTTATTGGTCAATACTATTCGGACTACAAACAGACTACAAACAAAAATCATTTACCGTTACCAAAATCTACAGATACCAAAAGATTCTGCATTCATATGCGGATATCTTTTTATAGAGATTCCTCTCACGCAAACTGCCCTCCTTCCTGTTTCTCGGGACAGTGGCGGTGTGTAGGTAGTAGTCGCCCCCAATGTCCCCTTCTTGTACTCTTAACGTTTGGTTACTTAATCCCTGCCCTTTTCATGGCCAAAAAAAGGAACAAAATCCCGCCACGGTAAGACCGACTTTCTTCTTCGCTGATGGAAGGGCCGAGAGACTGTGGGGGTAAGCGAGAGAGATAGGAGGGAGAGGGGGAAGTCGCGGCGCTGTTTGTAATCAGAGGACCGAGAGGGAAAGTAATGCCCGAATCATTAATCTAAGGCTTAGCAGTGACGCTGAGACCTGTGCCAGCGGCGAAAGCATTCAGCCAGAGAACAATATGAAAAGATAAGAGGCAAAGAGAGAGGAGGAGGAGGTAACTGTCGGGGTTTGAAAGGGGGGGGGGGGGCAGGGGGTGGAGGGGAGGAGTGTGGAGGGGGATAATGCATAGTCAGTTTGAAAATGGATTGCGTGGATTGCGAGTGATTTCACTGCACTGCTAATGAAACCTGTCAATAAGCGCGGTGCGTATAGCCATTGTCTCCAATGAACATTCTGTACTCCGGCTTGTGCATAGCGCCACCTTTGTGGTCCGTGAAGTGCAGATTAAAATCGAATACATCTCATTTACCTTCTTATTCATCTGGTTCTTTTTTCGTGTGTCTCTCTGGTACTCAGAGGAGAGGTTAATGGGGCTGTCATCTACTCTGTCTACCTACCTGTTTTGGAGCCTGAGGACAAAGAGATTGGATTACAGAAGAGAGAAAGAGAGAGAGAGAGAGAGGGAGAGAGAGAGGGAGAGAGAGAGAGAGAGAGAGAGAGAGAGAGAGAGAGAGAGAGAGAGAGAGAGAGAGAGAGAGAGAGAGAGAGAGAGAGAGAGAGAGAGAGAGAGAGAGAGAGATTTTCTTCCCTTGTTTTTGTGGGTACATGGGAGTATTTCTAACCTGTATCTACTTGACAGGGGGTACGGATTTTCTTTGACCACGGTGGTGATAAATGATGATTACAGCCACAAAAGGGTATTTTTTCTTTTTCTTTTTCAAACTGCGCGTGGTGATAGATCACGATGTAGACACTGTTTACGTGATCCTTAAGTGCTTGTTGTCGCCTTTGGTTGCAACCTGTTAAGGAGAGGTCTCGGTGAGACCGATGACCCGCAGAACAAATTCAGGATTGTCTGCATGTCTGTCAACACCTTGGATGAGATGAACGAGATACGAGCTACACAAAGGAATGCATTGGATGGGTCACCACCCATTAATCCTTTGCGCTGTATCTGTCAGATTTATTTTTTGATGGTTTAATGAATGGCAAAATGATTATCAAAAGTTTGCCCACGGCCTTGTTATAGTTTGTTTGTTAAAATAATAGTGACATTTGCTTGAGACTAATATTTTAACTGAGGAAGATTGTACCAAAATATTTCTTTTTTCGATTTCTCTGAACAAAAGTTTTTTCCAGCTTTAAGTTTGTGCATTGGTCCCATGTCTGCGTTTGACATCTATGACTATGATCTATGACATCTATGACTCTAATTAGAACGCCCTTTACCCATTGCAGCGATGGTAAAATAGAAGAGGTAATTAGCCAAATTAGTGAATAGCCGCCCTCAACAAACATAGCCTCTGTTTGGCTACTTTTGTTTTAACCGTCAACTGTCTGTTCTGAATATGCGGCACTCAATGAACCCTGTGACTTCTTGTTTTCAAAACCATCACTAAACACAGCCATCTTGACAAAAATCCCCCAAAATCACATATTTTGCAATTCTCCCGCCCCCATATTACAATTACAAAGAAACATTACCTCAGGTGTACCGGAATGTGTATCTTAGCTAGCTGTAGGGCTTCTATGGTGTAGGGGGGGAAGAGAGAGAGACCGAGAGAGAGCGTGAGAGTGCATGTGCATGCGCGTGTGTCTGAATATGTGTTTTGGCTACAGGTAGAGAAAGAAAGATCTTATCACCCTGACTCCTCACCTATCCCGAGGCGGGGGGTAATTAGAAAGCAGAGAAGTGAATAGGGTTGCGGGAGCCCAGGGCACTTTAGGCACCACTCACATAATTGCAGCTTTGGCGGGAGCAGGTCTGAGCAGTGAGGTGTGCTGTTTGGGGGAGATTGGCTGACAGAGGGGCGTACCTCTAGGCCTTAGGTGTGTGTGTGTGTGTGTGTGTGTGTGTGTGTGTGTGTGTGTGTGTGTGTGTGTGTGTGTGTGTGAGAATGTGTTTTTTTGTGAGAAAGCGAGAGGGAGAGATTTGGAAGGATTTACTTGCACGGACCTCAGTGGGAGATAAAGAACAAGTCTTGCAGGGCAAAGGTTAAAGCCACATCTGAAATGGCAGCCGAAGTAGCTCATGATATCCTGTGGTGTTTGGACTGAGTAGTATGGGTTTCTTCTTGTTTGCAAGAAGTAGTCTAGAGGAGCTTAGTATTCCTTCGTTACCGACTTAAGAAGACGGATGAAAATTAATGATGAACAGATCAAGAAATAAAAGAAAATGTTTCTTTAAGATGACAAATCCGTATAGTGAAAAGACAGCTGTCCAAACGCAGGATTATCTTCGAAGTAAATTCTCTTGTAGTGTTCGTTTTTTAATAACAATGGCAACCTTAAACCCATACAGAGATAAGGAAAATTCCAGTCTTTGAAGATGCCGAAATGCATTTGTTGTGACGTCTGAACTTTTACTGAAAAGGTTGATCGCATCAGGATGTCAGAAGTCACCTCTAATTGGCGGAATAGATGCAGACATAAGAAAAGAATACCAAAACATCCTGAACAACCAGGGATTCGTTTTTCGGCATTATCTAGTCATCATACATCATTTACAAGCATGGTAATTGGCGATTCTAAACGTGACCGTTAAATATTCATGTAATTAGTTAATTGATTGATTAGCGCAGGTGGCTCTGGGGTTGCAGGTTCAGTGTCTCCTCCAGCAGTTAATTGGTCCTTAGCTACATATATAATTGCCGTGTGTGAAATCAAGGCTGATCCGTCGGAAGCCCTTTATCACTGTGTGATCTTTGCTGCTCTCTGCAAACACTCCCCTTTGTGTTCAGTCTGAGAGGTTGTTGCATTTATTTTATTTTTTTGTTGCCTTCATACAGCGTTTGAGCCACCGCCATGCTAATTGATTGAAATTGAACGGACACTAATAATAAAATTAACATCACGTACGATGTCTTTCACATTTTTGATTACCTTTGTGAATGCACATGTATATCTGTAACGTTATGCTTTTAATCAAAGTACATTTAAATGTGTGTTACAGCAGAATTAATAAAGACTAAAGTGATAATACAGTAGTCGCCAAAGCCATATATTATAGACCGAAATGTATACAAATATTCACTGCATAAATAATTGTGCGATAAACGACTGCATAAAGAAGAAGGAAAAAGTCCTGACCAAACAATACGCTTTTCCTTTCAGTAGTGTTTAAACTGATTTTAAAGACCTGTTATTGAAATTTACACCTGACAGTAATGTTCTGGTCTCTATTGTTAACTGGTATTGTAGTGAAGCTCTGGCAATCCAAACAAAGCAAAGAAAGACAGTGGCAGCAGTGATGAATTAGTAGCTTGAGGTGGTACAGGATAACCTTGGCTCGGGTCTCTTTTCAGCCTCCTGCTCAGAGTGCGGGTTAATTGCGTTTTAATTTAGTAATTATAGAGAACATTATAAATCAACGTTGCAATTTTGTTCCATCATCAAGGACAATACAAGTAATGTTTAATCTGTATTACTATTATTTATTTATTTGTTTGTTTGGGGCTGGTCTTTCATGCATGTTCAGATTAGCACTAAGACAAAGTGCCATTGATTGTCCACTAGTGAAAACCCTGCTTTTGGGTCAAAGTGATGCACAATAGATGGATTGTTTCCTTGGTTTTGATGTCTCAAGACATCCATCATACCTGCTCGTTCTGTTAACCCTCACCTTGGCCCATTCCCTGCCAACATTAATGTATTTGAACAGAGCCATCAAGTTAGTTAAAAGGTTAATGATAAAATGAACAAATGGTAGAAGCTGTGATCATTTATACGTTTTTCAGCAATATATATCCTCATTTAGTTTAGCCTAGAAAATTATTGAATTGGTTCTGCTACTACGTTTTTATTGAACTAACTGGTTTTTAACTGCACTGTGTAATTGCACACCTTTTAAATGTTATGGATTCTATGGTATTACTTTTGAACTACTACCCACATTATTCATTGGAAATATTATTCTATTCCCTTTCAAATATTCCCTTTAGGCTGGCCAAATACCATACAATTTGATGTGATTATACTGCTGCAGACAACTTTTCTGTTATCTGAAAGAAATTAAATTAGGTGAGATAATCACAGTTTCCCCATCAGTGTCTGGGTATGAATGTGTAAATGGTCACAAATTAAATTGAAGTCGTCTTAATGCAATCTGTTTCAAATCAGGACTCCTACAATAATGGCAGACATGTTTGATATTACTTCAATACTTTAGTTATGGCTCATCTTTTGTTCAGTACTCACCAATCAGATTAGTTCTTCGGAGATGTGAACATACAATGAGATAAGTTGTTCCTAATGACACATCATCAGCACAATGGAGGGCACTTAAAATTCAACACAAAGTGCCACTGAATAAATACATGTATGTAATCTACTGTAAAAGTTGTAGGTGCAAACCATAGAACAAACTACCAATAGTTGTGGTTTGCAATCTTTAATTGGTTATGACTGATAACAAGCTATTGTAGAACAATATCTAGGAAGAGTGACTTAATGTGGGATAAGACCCCCAAGGCTTTAGAAAATCATGTAGTGAGTGAAGTACTTTTTAAGCCTGAACAACTTTTAAAATGTATTACAAGGTGCTGTTGAATAGGAGATTGGATTTAACATTGTTTTTTTCTAAAGTTTTCCAAAGTAGTGCTCAAGCATTAACATCTTAACATCTTTTGTTTGTGTTCATGCGCCATCCTTTACAGTTGTTCCTTCTCTTTTATTTTCTATCAGAGATTAAGATTAGGTGATGGTGAACAACTATTGTTTTGCCAAAGGTGATGTAGCTCACCTTCCACCAGAGAAATGCGAATTTCTTGCATTTAAAAGCCGAAATGTTACCAACCGTGAATCCAATTTTCTCTGCCTTTTCTCTCAGAAGCAAGGATTAAAGGTGTACCGTCAGTCAGCATGCAAGATCTAAAGACAACTCCTGTATGTCGATGATACTCTGCTCTACAGTATCTAAAATCTCCTCCAGCTTCTAATTTAGCATTAGGCTCAGTATATATATATATATATCAGAGCCTGGGCAAATTCAGATCTACTTTCAATTAAATGGGCTGCCTGCCGCCGCTGGCTTACATAAATCGACCTGTTAAAGGTAGGCACAGGCCAATCAGGCTTGTTAAAAAGCATTAGTCAAAGGCTTTGCCCACCAAATAATTGCCATTGACTTTCAAGAACGGGGAAATAGACTGCAGAGTTCATCTTTTCATCTTTAAAAGCCCTGGATTTCATGAATGAGTTGTTCTTTCAACGGACTGAGGCTTATTATTAAATTGTAGTACTTTTATCTTTACAATGCAGCAATTTGATGTATTTTCCCACATTTTTGCATGAATGCGTTATTCCTTTATTATATGGCTATTCTCAACACATGCAAGCTATATATATTTTTTTTAAATGCCTTCTAGACTTTGTAAACTTCATTCCTTGATAAGCCCAAAATCTTGTGACTTATGATAAGGCAGTAAAGCGAGATGTACTTTCTCATTACATGAGACTTGTTTTAAAAGTTCACCGCCTTTAATTGCGGTTTTATAGAATAACACAGGATAAAAATTGCCTTTTTAAAAGGACAGCTATTCCTCTCGGTCTTCCTAAATGACACTATTCTCTCCGCCAAAGTGTGGTCTTTGCTGTCTCGATTGGCAGACTAATGGTCGCTTCTAGTGGGCTTATTTGGGTTTAATGTTGCATAATGAGGTTAGGTAATTGGGTTTAGGTCAAGTTGTTAAACAGGTCGAAAAGGAGACGGCGATGGGAAGATCATGCAAATGAATGCTGTTCGATTTGGAGGAGACTTATATGGGTTGGTGGCGGGAAGTCTTTCTCTTCCTTCTGTAAAACGACAGTGGTCCCTCGTGGATTCATTGCACCTATCTCCATCTCCACAACAGTTGTGTTAACCTTTAGTCAATCAAGGACGTCCATTAGAAGACACACTCGTACAAGTGTTAAGTGGTCCTGGGGACAGATTTTATCGTTTGAATGGCTATTTTACGTCATTTTCTCCACAGGGCTTCCTTCACATGTAATTCTATCATCCTGCCCGTAAATATAAAATCATGTAGCATGTATTATTTAAGAGAAGGAAAGTTAATGAACACATTAAAGAAAAAGCGACATCCCCTAGCAATTTGAAGCCAATCATTAAAATGTGTTAAAAGGCATGACTAATTAAAGGGGCTATTTAAATAGGATGGAATTTTAATGCTCTCATCCCCTACCCTCTCTTGCTCTCTCTCTGTCTCTCTCTCTCTCTCTTGCTCCGTCTCTTCCTCTCCTCATTACCTTTGTGGCAGGGTTAAGATGAGACAATGTCGAGATTAGATATTTTCACACTAATTAAAGACCACAGATCCCCTGGGAAGAGAGTGAGGGCTTCTTTTTCTTCTTATTCATCCCATCATCTACACCCTCTTTCTCCACCCACTCTCTCTCTCTCTCCCTTTCTCCCCTTACTCTCCTCCCCCTGGACCACTGGGTTCTAGAGAGATCAGGGGAGAGGGGTGGTGGGCACTGCTTGGTCTGAGATGTAGACCGTCTGACATGCGTAGACTTAAACTGTCACCACTCTTCGTTCCATCAATCCCTTCCAAACCCATCCACCCCCACACTCATGCATCCCCCCCCATGCCTACTTCCACATGGGACAACCAGGGATGACACATTGACCTTTGGGGTTGTCAGGGCAAAAGGAGGAATTCTCACTTTATGATTAATTTGCTCCTGTAATTTAACACATGAACCGGACCACGTGGCCAAAAAAGGTCCTTGAATTGGATTTCATGGGGAAATTACACGGGAACAATTTGGAAAATCAAGGACATGGAATATGTCAGAGATTGAGAGATAAAGTGCATGGGTGGGACCAACGGGCACTCTTGAAACACCCTGCGTCACCCTTCCTTTTTCCACGGCTGCTGTTCTCTTCCCAGGCCTCCGAGTCTCTTTCACACCACTTCTGGGCAGGAGGTGGCGAGGGGAGAAGGCAAATAAACATGATCCATTTCCCAATGAAAACGTTCTCAAAGGGGGAAACATGATGAGGGAGGCTTTGGCTACAGACCCAAAACTGTTGCCCTTACACGGAGAGATCTGTGTACACGACTCACAAAGTCAAACAAATAGATCTGGCGTGCACGTTTACGTGTGTATTTTCTTGACGTTGATCAGGTCTCTCTCTCTCTCTCTCTTTCTCTCTTGTATAGACTCTTTTTTCTCGTATTCTCTCTCTCTTTTGTATTCTCTCTCTTTCACTTTTATATTCTCTGTTCCTCTCTCTCTCTCTCTCTCTCTCTCTCTCTCTCTCTCTCGTTGTGTACTAAGGGTGTGTTCCGTCTCTGTTGAGTGTGCATGTTTCCATCTGTGTTTGTTTGTATAATGTGGCATGTGTGTGTGATGCCTGTTTATTTGTTTCATTGATACCAGGCCTGGATCCAGACAAACACTTGGGGAAACAGTTGGCAGACATGCAGCCTTATCTGAGACAGGTAATTGGTCAATGGAAGTTATTAACTAAAAAAAAAAATATATATATAGATATTTAACAGTCTCCATTTTATCTCAGTGTAAATATTTGGGCATTCTGGTAACTAAATAATTAACTTTTTTAATTAGTTGTTTATTGTATTTTCTGGAGTTATTCCCAATCTTCTTTAATGGTTTCAAGGCGTCAATGTTTTGTCATTATTTTTTTGCGGTGTAGCTATCTGAAAAATATGGCGTCCATATTTGTGGTGAAGGTGGAGAGTATGAGACCTTCACTCTTGATTGTCCTCTTTTCAAGAAGAAAATAGTCATGTAAGTAGAAGAAAATAGTCACATGAGTATAATAAAATAGTCACATAAGTAGGAGGAAACTAGTCATGTAGAAGAACATTTTGAATATATAAGGTTAAATAAAAAAGTTGACATCATGCAAGTAGTCTTTTTATCAAAAATGATAAAATAGTAAGTAGAATAAATATTTGTAATAAATCATTCAAATATAAAAAATTGGCATGTACAGTATCTATATATTTTCTTTTTCAAACCACATTGTTTGCCTGTCTATGAAGTTTACCCCTCCTCTCAAAACTTTTGGACATTGAATTTTGTATCGTGTTTTCTCCACGCCTGTGTGTTCCTCTGTGCAGCGATGCGATGGAGACAGTCATCCACTCGGCAGATGCCTTCGCTCCGGTCGGCTACCTGCGCTTCACCCAGATGCACGTCGAGAACAAACACGCCGTGAGTTCCCCACTTCTGAGAGACAAGAAAACAAACACACACAGCCAGGAACAAAACTTGCTGTACACACAACAGCGTTCAATGCCAGTCGATGTGCAAGCATTCATTTTGCATCAAGAAGTTTGAGCTGTTGGAGTAGTGGGTTAGGGTGTGTGTGGGGTTGATGTGTGTTTTAATACCACAAATTCAAGTACAAAACTGTTATTTTCCCCGCTAGTGTCTGATAACTTTGTCATAGAGATGAGAGCAGGAGATAGAGATGAATAAATAATGTAGGGAAGGCAGATAGATAAGCGTCTCTCTCTCTCTCTCTCCCACCCCCTCTCGTTCTCTCTTTCTGTCCTCCTCTCTGTCTCTCTCTCTCCCTCCCTCTCTCTTTCTCTCTCTCTCCAGCTCTGAGCCTCTCTCTCTCTCCTCTTTCCCCACATGGCCTACATTTGACGTCTCCAATATTCACTGCCGCCCCAAACGAGGCCTGGCCTAATATACATGTCTGCTCACATTAAGATGCTTTGCATTAAGGTAGCTGGCTAAGCGGACCCGGGGCATGGGTGGTGGGTCGGGGTGGTTGGAAGGGGGGTCGTTGGCGTTATAAACCAGAGTTCTGTTCCAGAGGGTTCTAAAAGAAGGGACAGAGGAGGGGAGAGGGTTACAGTGTAGAAATGATGACCCTCTGCTTTGTGTTTGCATACTTCATTTCCTGTGCAAAGACACAAAGATCGAGAAAAGTGTGGCGGTTTTCAGTTATTTGCAGTCATGGCCGTTATGGTCTGAGCTGTCTGTTTTAATAGCACATCTAGCCTCTGATGAAGGTCCCCGGCAGCGTTGGATGCTGCAATGCTGGTGGTGGTGGTGAGGTGGGGCCATGATGGGGTGGAGTGGGTGGGCCGAGGGCATGGTAGTGGAGTGTGGCCACAAGCCTCTCGCTCACTCGTGGTTACAGCATGTGTATGTCAGTGCACATGTGTTCATGTGTTGTGTACAATATACAATCTTGTGTATTTGTGTGTGTGTGTGTGTTTGTTTGTAAGGGAAGTTGCCGTTTGTTTGCGTGTG
Source organism: Lota lota (assembly GCA_026745465.1). Taxonomy (NCBI): domain Eukaryota; kingdom Metazoa; phylum Chordata; class Actinopteri; order Gadiformes; family Lotidae; genus Lota; species Lota lota. Next base: position 887,283 of record JACYXH010000479.1, on the reverse strand, counting down.
TGTGTGTGTGGGTGTGTGTGAAGTTTACAGCCTTTTAATGAACTTTTGTGCTGGGCCAGGGGAGGTGATGTTGTGGACGGAAAACAACCCCCCCGAACCTCCAACCCCCACACCTCCCCCAACACAACCCCACTGACCCTCAAGTCTAACTCCCTGAAGCTATACATTCTCTACTCCCTGCCTCCCCCCTCCACTCCCACACACACATACACAAACACACACACACACACACACAGCCACTGTATCCCCCCTCCCCACTCCCTCCTTCCCGAGGTTGGGGGGCAAGAGCAGTGCAATCCAGGCGCTGGGATGGGAGGATGGGGATGGAGAGTGGGTGGTGGATGTGGGGGGTGTTAGGTGTGTGTGTGGTGTGTGTGTGTGTGTGTGGGGTGGGGGTGGGGGGGGGGGGGGGGGGGGGGGGGGGGAAAGGACCAGGGGAGAACCTGCCCTGGTGCACAGCAGTCTGAAGCTCTTCTCGTCAGGGTGACAGATCAGTGGTGACACTGGCACTAGGGGAAACTGCGCCCGGTGGAGAGGGGAGGGCGGGGCAGACCCGCCATCATTTGCTCTCCGTTAATGCTAGTCAAGCTTTTTTGTTGTTGTTTGTTGGAGAGAGAGAGAGAGAGAGAGAGAGAGAGAGAGAGAGAGAGAGAGAGAGAGAGAGAGAGAGAGAGAGAGAGAGAGAGAGGGAGGGTTGGTGGGGGGTGAAGTATAATTAATTTGATTATCATATGGACTAATGCAGTTGACAGCAGATGAGAAGGGGAGTCAGCAGTTGGTGGGAGGCTAGGTAGGTTCTGGGGGGGTTGAAATATGAAATATGTATTTTAACGGGTGATGCCTTTGAAGGATTTGGCAGGTAATGCGTATGCTGCCCAGAATGCTAATGAGTTGTTATTTAGAGAATAGGCAATAGAGGGTGTGTGGCGGCAAGGTATAAATAAACAATAAATAAATAAATAAGGTGAGTAAAACGCCACTCCGTTCCAAAAAGAGAGCCCCGTCTCTCAATGCTAGTCACACGCTGTGGATTGACGCGCGGCGTGATTGAGTTTTCAGTATCAGGGAAAACTGTCGCTCTATCCACCGGTATGCATGCATACCGTTAGCATGCATTGCTTTTATTTATTTGCCGCAACGATAGCCCTAGCTCGTGTCACACTCATGTCACCCCCCCCCCCCCCTTTCTCTTGTGGAAGCTTAATTGAAAAGTGACGTCTAATCATACACCATTCTGTCTGTCCTGGCTAAAAGGCTAAACTCTTCTATGGGACTGATGTGTGTCTTTTCCCCTCCATGGTTGCGTTCCCCCGTCGCTGTTAGCAGGGGGCGGTGGCAGACCCTGTAGCTTGCGCTGGCTGTCCTTGCCAGGAGGCCTGTGACAACAAGACGGAGGAGGTGGAATATGCTGATCAAGCGCCAGACAAGCGGCAGGAATTTGCATCAAATTGTGGCCTCGCTTGTCAGCAGGGCCATGGTGAGATCTATACGTTGTGAGGCGTGAGTGTGTGTGTGTTTTTGCGTGTGTACATATCTGCATATACACGCGTGTGTGTGTGTGTGTGTGTGCGTATTTCTGTGTGTGCGTGTGTATGTATGTGTACATCTACATAAATGTGTGTATGTGTGTGTGTAATACACAAGATAACAGTCCATATGTGTGTGTTGTGTGACATGGCTGGGTGTGACCATTGCCATGATGCGCTAGCATGTTTGAGTGGTGTTTATTTTTTTTTGACAGGGTCTCTCATGTCAGCAACATTTATGACAGCTTTTGAAATCATTTACCCTCTGGTGTAATTTTGTCATGCATGAATTTCTTCTCATAGGTGCCCTTTCATATCAACCCCTCCCCAACACACACACACACATGCACCCTTTTATATCAAACCCTCCCTCAACACACACGCACACACATATGCCCCACAAACACGCACGTACAACACACAAGCAAAGACAGACGCACACACACACACACACACACACACACACACACACACACTCACTCCTTCTCCCTGTTGGATGTTCTTGCAGGGCTGTCTCCAACCTGGTCTCCCAGGACCACTGGTGGTTATCAGTGGATCACCGGCATCACCGGGCAGCAGAGTCCAGAGGCTGGGGTCCAGGCCCAGACCACCGCAGCCTTCAGCCTGCTGCGAGGTAAGAGACAGCCAGTGGGTGGGTCTAAGCTGCTGGGCCCAGTGACCACAAAAGTGGACCGTGAGTGAGGGTAAGATCCAGACTCTGGTGAAATGAAAATGCTGATGGTGAAGGTTGGTTTAAGATCAATGGTGGAAAATGGTTTTCAGAAATTATGTTTGGGCTGTAACTTAATGACTAAGGACAAAAGTGTGGTCCCCGAGGCTAGAATGAGGGAATTGCTGATATAGAAAGAGAATTGAGAGAGAGAGAGCGAGACAGAGACAGAGGGAGAGGGAGAGGGAGATAGGATGAGGAACACACTTGACTAATCTTTTAGGGCTCTGAAAGAAATCATAAATGTCTTCACTCCAAAGGAAAAAAAACACAAGCAACTACTAGAACATTATTTTAAAATAAAAGAATCCATGTTCCCTTCGATCACATAGAAATTAGAAATCCTACGCGATCAGAGGGAGAAGGTTTGGGGATTTACCATGGGGGGTAAACCATGGGTTATTTTAATATATCCCCCCTTGGTTCTTTTCTCTTTCTCCTTTCTTGTTTAGAAAGACACTTTTGATGAAGTGCATTCTAACAACATGCATATTCTGTACTGAAAAGAACTGCTCTGTTAGAGTTAGCATACGAAGAATACGAATACTGTCAGAGCCTCAGTCCAGATGGCAGGGCATGTCACCAAGCAGGGACAGACACTTCAAATCACCCACACACATGCACGCACACGTGCACCACAACAAAATAACCATGTTACCATATTGGCTCGGTTATCGTTTTCTGTTCCGCAGAATTTAAAACTGCACCCCTTTATACATGAAACTCAGTCTTTAGATTTTTACTCTTTTCTTTCATTTTTTGGGGATGGAGCCAGAGAAGCAAAAAGATGAAAAGCATATTTAATGTTTATGGTGGAGCTGGGGCTGAAGCGCCTTCACAGGGCAGAGACAATATTAAACAAGTTAATATTTAATGAACCACCCCTTTGTGTGAGGGGTGAAGTGAGCCGATATGCTGGTGTCTGCACTGGAAAAACAAACTCGAAGCTCTTGTGCGTGATTGTAGAGAGAAAGGCTTGCTTTGAGTCTTCTGTGTTGTGTTTGTATCCACAAAATGCCTCTGTGTGCACAATGTGTGCCTGTCTACAAAAGTGAACTAACAAATAAAATCCCAGTTCAAAACAATATCAACACAGCAAACCTAACATGTGAACATATGGCAAAATATATATAGTATAGTGTCAAAGAAATAATGAGGAGGAATATGTCAATTTGTTTTTCCTTTTTGATATTCATATCCGATGACTACATTGAAAGTATCTGTTAAAAATGTGTTATTAAACAGAAAATGTTTGGTAGGCTGCCACCGTTTAGGACATGCTAGCAGCTTTACTGAAGATGTGTTTGCTAATACAACAAACTACAGGTTTAGTTTAGCTTTGTTAGCCCTGGCTTGTTAATGGGCAACAGTAATGCACTACTACTACTTCTACTACTACTATTAAGTTTATTAGCAGACACTTTTTCCACAGTAAGATATTGTGATATTGTTTTTCAGTAATTATCAGGTATGGGTTGGGCTGCTTGGTCAGGGATGCCTACGGGTAGACGGCGGGCATTGGGATGAATGTTATATATTTATGTGGCCCTCAGCTGAGATGGACAGCCAGGGCTGGCAGATGAGTCACATAGTCCTGGTTCACCTGTATGTTCGACACATGGAGGACTTTGCTGCTCTCAACTCCATATATAAGAAGCACTTTGGCGTCAACCCACCAGCCAGGTAAAGAAAAATATAAAATACATCATACATCATGGCCCCCATGTTTCTTCAATGCTTGTTCACATTTTTTAATCACTTTATTTAACTTTAACGACACTGCTAAGAAGGTTTCTTCCATGATAATCAAAGGACTTTTTCCTTTCTCTTTGGAGGGCTAGGGTTAGGGGTTGTCATTAAATGTGTGAAGCCCTTTGAGACTCCAACTGTGATTATGGGCTATACAAATAACGTTGACTTAATTTTACTTGACTACTATAATAATATTTAATAAAGGTTTCATGAATCAAGTCTACATGCATCGGCATACTTTACATACAGATGTCCAGTTTAAGTCAGTGTATTCTTTGTGAATCCCAGCTCTAAGACATCTTCTATGTCCATCTGCATGTCTGTCACTCAACCATGCCATCTCTCCAACTCCCCTTCCCCATCTCCCAGGGTGTGTGTCCAGGCTCCTCTGGCTGTTGGACAGCTGCTCCAGATGGACTGTCTCCTCCATCACTGCGGCCAACCCTTAGAGGATGGCTTCATCACCCAGAGAGAGGCCCTCCATGTCCAGAGCCTGTCCCACTGGGCTCCAGCCAACATCGGGCCGTACAGCCAGGCCCTGAGGGTAAGGGGCTCTGTGCGTGGTTGGTGGAGGGTGGTGCGGGCAATGCAGACCCTCACTTTGTCTCTTAATTTTAGGTCTAATCTTGACAAACTGAGGGAGCATGACTTTGCTCTGTTTATCGTGTTTAACTTACTCAACATCACATTGTTTTTTCTTAATGTAGTACATTGATTCTGCCTTGGTGTTATACTCTGACAATGCTATTGACGTCTTAAGTTAACATGCGGTCAATGCACGTGCATCACTCTACATCATACACGTCTCGTGCGTGTGTGTGTGTGTGTGTGTGTGTGTGCGTTTGTGTGTGCGTGTGTGGGACAGAAAAGAACCTACCTGCGTTTGTTTTGCCCGGTTACAATGCCTTCCTCTCCATCGCAGAGCACAGCGTTTGTCTCCATGTTTGCACTTGTTTGTAAATGATATTGTTTTGGAGCCCGGGAGGAATGCGGCGCACAAAGGCGGTGTGGAGGAAGCGTGGGATGTGGTTGCACGCTTGGCTTGGCGCGCTTGTTTACCCAGTGTGTACTTTAGGAGGATTGTAGTTGTCAAGGTACTGTCAACAAGGACCAGTGTCCGTCTCCCGCCCCGCCGGCCTTGATCCTTCAGCCAAATCCCCACCGTGAGTGAGAACATGTGTGGATCAGCCGTTCAATTACGACTTTGGCGGCAAATGTACCCAACGCGACATTTAATCCGCTTCAAGGACCCCGCACGGGTGAATGGATTCCTGTAAGGCAACTTCAGGAGTCGGGTTCGGGGCCCTGTCTGTAGTTAGTACTTTCGCCTGCGACGCATTATTCCCTCAATGGAGTCTTAGTGAGTTATGAAATTGAAGTGAACTACTGCTGTATGTATGTGGAGAACAATATAAGGTATTCCGCTGTTTTTGAGCGTGGATGGGGTGGGGGTGGGGGTGGATGGGTGGGTGGGAAGGGGGGGGGGGGGGGGGGGGGGGGGGGTTGTATGCTCAGAGCTGCGATCTGGGGTGCTCCCGCGTTTGACTCCCAGCATGCCCTGCTCCTCCTCCTCCTCCTGCTCCTCATCTTCCACGCTTCGATGGGTTAATTAGATCAAAAATGTATTAACAACTCCTCAGCACTGCCTGGGATTTTTACATATTGATACAATTAGCCCCTTGCTGTCTGCATGCATACATAGGGACCCCCACCCCCTCCCTCCCCCATAATAATAACCTGCCCCTCTTGATGACGGTTGCTGCGTTCCGCCGCGATGACAGCGCTCTACAGCAACAACACGGAGGCCAAATAACCTGCAGCCATATTTTTCCCCCCCCGACTACCTCCACTCTCCGAAGAATAATTGGTAATTAAAAGTGGAGTGTGATTGTACACAGGGACACGGGCTAGGAATTTAAGCTTCTAAAATGAAATGATTTAGGTTCCTAATTATTTTTCACACTGAATGTCATCATCCATGTGACTCTGATATATTTTTTGTTGGGGATTTAACAAAAAAAAAGAAGGAAATATGACTGTGAAACTATAATAAATAGCTATCTGGTTAAGCTTAGGAGTGGTTAATGTAAACTGTTATTAGATAATACAGTCCCACATATAGCGGGTGTGTTTAACTTTTTGTATCCAACCAAACGCTATGTAAAAGGCGAGGAACCTCTGTTTGCTGGTTGAGCCGGCCTGGATAATTGATTGCGATGCTGGGTGAAGCTGGGTCCTCCATGTGTCCCTGTGGCCTGAGAGGAAACACATGGGGAATGACAGGACCAGTTGCTCCACCACCAGAGCTGTACTGTTAGAGATGTGTGTGTGTGTGTGTGTGTGGGGCGGGGGGGGGGGGTTGCTGGCATTTGATGGCTGCTGGACCTTGGAGCTCCATCCGTCCATGGATCTATCTGCTCGCTCTGACTTGTCTCTATATTGCCCAGGCCTGCCAGGTGGACACATTTTACTTTTTGTTGCAAATGATTTCTTCACCTTTACGATGTTATTGGTTATTGTATGTCTGCACTTTGTGTGTTATTGCAGTAATTTACTTATAGATTTTTTCTTTTACAATTCTTTGATTTAGAATTGAGAATATGTTATGGGTGTTTGTGGTCCCAGGGAAGCAGGCAATACAATCTGGTTTGATTGAAATCAGGATTCAAAATAAATGTTGTTAAATTTTCTCTCCAACCCATCTGTCCAATCAGCCTTTTTATTGAAATCTCCCATTTCTAATCGTGATCAAATGAGCCGTGGTTCTCAAAAGCAGGTCAAGAGAAATCTCAAGCAAGCAGCCTTTTCAATCACTGTTCATTGATCAGTGCAGCAGCAGAGACACACATACACTTGCAAGGTGTGTGTGTGTGTGTGTGTGTGTGTGTGTGTGTGTGTGTGTTTGCACCGCCGCACAGGTGTATTTGTTTGATTTGGGTCAATCAACAAATGTTCATCTATGATTAATTGTCAGATCAATCAACTAAATATTCAGTTGCCAAAATCTTCATGGTTGACAACCCTAATTAAAATTGATAGGTTGCTTTAAATGATGGTTTGTTATTGCCGGCTCTCACTTCCAGCCATCTTTTGATTGGCCGTTCTGAGGTCATGCTTAACATAACAGTTCTTATAATGTTAATATAATGACCTTTTAAGTTTAACTTTTTCAACTAAGTACAAAGTTCCAAATAATTTCTTTTAATCCAATTTAATATAGTTATCTAATGCAATTCAGCCATCTTGGGCTTTATCTCAAATAATATAATTGTATTTGAGTATGCCCCTGGTTCATCCACCATTTGGCTATTCAAAGAAAAAGCTCTTGGACATTTCGGCTTTTAGAATAAAAAATGGGTAACAAAATGTCTCTTTACATGAGCTGAGTAATGGCAGACAGTTAAAAGACGTAGTTAATAAGGCATTTTCTCCCCATGATTGCATGGAGTCCGCTTTTAGACACACTCAGTTGCATTAACATAATAGCAGCAAAGAGGAGCACAGGGCTATTTTTTTTGTCAGTGATGGTCTACATTTTTACACAGAAACCCATTTATCCCCATAACACGCGATTAAGCATGCAACTTTCCAGTTGTACCAAATTGACCCGTCGTTTACCACCGCCTTACTTAACAGCGGGAGTCCCAAATTGCTGTATTTCTTTCTTTATTTTTTCAAATGATTTGATTTTATGCCACTTGTCTCCTCACATCACTTTCAGTGCCGCATTCACAGAGGCAGACACAATAGCCACGGTCTACATCTGAATAGAAACACTATCAGTCTGAATGGCTGTAAAACATAGTTTTCCCCTGTTAAGGTAAGTGGCTGGCCCCTGGGATATTTGCTGGGGAAATTATACTCACTGATCAGATTGTGAGCAGTGTGTATGGGGACCAAGCAAGAGTTTGCCTCAGGTTGCTGCTCAAGGCTACCCCCCCCCCTTTCCTTCCTTGTCTCCATCTGGTAATTGTGAGTGACAGTCTATATTGTGGCGGCCGCACCCGCGCTTGCCTACGATAGGATTTGCATTGGATTATTATTATTTTTAAGAAATGGTCAAAGTGGATGGTGAGCAGGGTAGCAGATCCTTCGTGGGGGATTAGTGTCAAAGGGAGACAGTGTACTCTTGGGCATCTGCAGGAATTCAAATGATGTGCGGAGAAGGAGAAAGAGGTTTAAATACCTAAGAAAACAATAAGGCTTCGTCCGGCCCCTCTCTTGGAGGGGTTAGAGGTCAGCTTGAGTTCCAGACCGTTGATTTGTGGTCAGGGAAAGGACAAGAAGACTGAAATGAAGAAAGCTAGTTTCTGCTGTTCATTTTGGATTTTAGCAGGTGCACATCTGGTGATGATGATGAATGTTTATTTTACAGACACTTAGGCTAAGTATCGGTAACTAAAGGTCCATAATGACATATGGTATACTGTATATAGTTTGGTATATTAAACATATACAGTACATTGGATGTATAGAGGGTATTATTGCTGGTATAAAAATGACACCAGCATTTATGAGCTTCCTAGGGGAAGGTGGTGCACAAATAGTTGTGTGCAGTGACAGTGCGGCGAACAGCTAAATATGAGACGATGTATTAAACAAGAAAGCTAGATTTGAAGTGATGAATAGGTGGAATTAAGCTAAGTGCTTTTGTTTTATGGTTTACTTTTTTCCAAGAATGTTTAAGACTGCAAGAAAAGCTTACATGCGCAATTTAGCAGCACACACACACACACACACACACACACACACACACACACACACACACACATAGACATAAATACACACACACACATATTCACATAAACACACACATACACAAACACACACACACACACACACACTTTCAATCCACCCTCCCGAAAAGACATACTCCGCCTCTGTGTGGCACGAGGAGAGAGTCTGCATCAATTACTTCACCAGAGTAATTAGCTAAAAAGCACAGTGTGTGTCCGTGTGTGTGTGTGTTTTGGCGTATTCATGCAGAACAGTGCAGATTAATTAGGACGTTTAACTTCATTTCTAATACAACAAAATTAATCCCGTAAAAAACTAGGGGATCTCTAAGGGGGTGCCTGTCAGCTTCTCCGGAGCCCCTCTCTTGTCCTCTCTCTCTCTCTCTCTCTCTCTCTCTCTCTCTCTCTCTCGCTCTTCCTCTCGCTCTCTCACTGTCTCTCTCTCTTCCTCTCTCTATTCTTTTCCCTCAACCCTCCCTTGTTTGGCCATAATCTATTAAAACCTCACTTTTATCTCACCTCACGCCTGTCATACTCCATGGATTATTCTTGTTCTTCTTTCTCTCTCTCTCTCTCTCTCTCTCTCTCTCTCTCTCTCTCTCTCTCTCTCTCTCTCTCCATATTTTTTCATAAACAAGGCCCATACTTCATAAATGTCAAAATTTTCGAGTCTATTAACATTACTTCAAAAGCACTTGATAAAAGAGGTGGGCATGCGTGAAATAATGCACCAATAATATGGGGAAACGCTGGAGGCTAGAACTGCAGGGGTGGCCCACACTCTCTCGCTTTCTCTCTCTCTCTCTCTCTCTCTCTCTCTCTCTCTCTCTCGTGCACATGCTCAGACAATGCAGAAAGGGCTGTTATCAGCTCTAATAAAAGAACAAATGATCACTTCCACCCCACACACATGGGTATACATGGGGGAGCAAGGTGTGTGTGTATGTGTGTGTGTGTGTTAGAGAAAGGGGGGAGGAGGAGGGGAAAGGGGGCCAGGGGGCTGTCGTGTAATTGAGTAGATGAAAAACGAGGTCTTGGAGGCTCCAACGGTTTGATCAGTCGTGGTATTAAAAGGCTTCTGAGAACTCCAGCGCTTCCGGTCTTGTTTCAGCGGACATCTAAGTTCCTGGTTGGTGTGTGTCTTCTATGGTCGGCGCCGTAGAAGATGTCTGCACTGTGTGTTTTTTTTATTAAATATATACTCAAGGCCTTAATGGAACAAGGTGTCCTGCAAATGTTTCTAAATAGAAATTAAGAAAACCAAAAACTGAGGAGAACGATTCTGTTCGGTGTGTGTGTGTTGGCAGCGGGGGAAGGGGGGGGTATGATTGACAACTGGGCCTTGCTCTCTTTTCTCATCCTCTCCCAGTGCTAATTCAGCCCTCTTCTCTGTCAACATCCACTTTGCATGTGTGTGTGTGTGCGTGTGTGCATGCGTGCATGTGTGTCTGTAGGCTTTACTCATGTAAGCCAAACAGTGGGGTGAACTGTGTTTGGTTTGAACCGGATAGAGACACTCGTCACTCATCAGACCATGGAACACCTCACCTGGATGGCATGCTGGCTCTATGCCTCCAAGCCCAGGTTCTGAATGAAGCAGGCCGCACATACTGTACACACACACTTTAGCAGACACACACTAACACACATGCAGGCATACACACAATCATGTACACACACACACACATACACACACACACATTGAAATAATCACACACACACCCCCAGGTTCTGAATGAAGCAGGCCGCACGTACTGTACACACACAATTTAGCAGACACACACACACTAACACACATTGAAATAATCACACATACACACTTAGGATTGCACATATCCGCTTGCATACTTAGAATATAATTTATATTTAAGACACCTCTACTAATGGTAGTTTTTACTCACCCAGATGTAATGGGTTTATTGAATTTATTAAATTGTTATTTAAAAAATAGCAACAAGACTCAGTGTCAGCATTTATAATTTGATCTCACTTGTAGTTGCTGTTTTAGTTCTTGTTAGTCTAGTTCCAGTTAGTCTGGTGAAACCATTCTCTTGCATTGTGTGTGTGCGTGTGTGTGTGTATGTGTGAGGACTGGACTCTGGACCACTCTCCGGTGAGGTGTGCTTTTCAAGGGGCACGAGTGTACGCGGCAGGGGGTAGTTCTGCGTAATTATTTGACCCACCCTTACACACACTTTCACCCCCCTCATCCCCTCTCTCTCTCTCTCTTTAGTCCCTTCCCGCCACTCCTCTGACCCCAGGCAGGCCGACATACCTTATTGGCCATTTTTCGCTCTCCTAAGAAACAACGTGCTGGTGTTACCATCTTCTGCCACACGGGGGCACATGCTGGTCGTCTCGTGCCGGTCCCCAGACAGAGGACTGGATCTGTCAGAGCTCATCGGCTCTCTAGCAGCCTTGTGCTGGAGCTGCGGTTAACCCCCCCCACACACACACACACATACACACACACACACACACACACACACACACACACACACATGCACGCACACAAACGCATGCACTCACACACACACACAAACTCACACACACACCCACCTTCTCATTAATGGGTCTCTGACAAGTGATCCTAATGAGGCCTGAGCAGCTCTTCATGTCTTATTGGTGGCTGACCGCCTCCGCTGATGTCAACAAGCCACAAGGACCAGGAACAGGACAACCCCTTCCTCCTCTCCTTCTCCTTCTTATCCCTTTCCTTTCTTCTCTTCAGACAGACATATACATGCATGCCCACAAACACACTGAGACACACACACACACACACACACACACACACACACACACACACGAATGCTAGTTCACACACACAAACTCACACACACACACACATCACACACACACACATGCTCAGAGATAGACGTGTGCTTATGCAGTGATGCTAAATCACCTGGGCAGCTACAGCAGAGGGGAGTGTGCTCTTTGTTGTCTTTCTGTGTCGCGGGTGAACAGTCTCTGTCCTCCCTTACACACATACACACTTACACACACAGTGTTCTGTAAGAAGAGTCTGTGGCAAAATCTAACTATTTCTCAATTTTAGCATAGTTGTTTATTTTTTTTAAATTGTCAATTGAAGTTATAAATATGATTCATTATTAGTGGGATTGGCCATTGTTTGTTTGTCCTTTTTTGTAAAAAAGAATAAGTAGACATTTGTAGTTTTGTGTTTGTGTGTCAGCGTGTGTCCACATGCTTGCGCACGTGGATGTGTTCCTCATTGTTGACGAGCAGCGAGCTGGTGAGGTTAGGGCCAGAGACATCAAGGGTGCATGTAAAAAACATCCCGTTAAGCTCCCACCACCACCACCACCACCACCACGGACACTCACCCTATGAACCACCGCACAATCACTACCCCTCTCTCTCAAAACACACACAAACACACAGACACACATCATCATCTGTATCCTTATTACCCATATCTGTAAGTATTCACCGTCTCCCAGTGGCTTAATGCAGGGATGAAAAGCAATGGCGTGCATTCTGCTGTCCACTCCCATCACTGTCTGCGAGGGAGCAGAGACGTATGGCCGGCCCATTACTATGGTAACTAGCCACTATATTCACAACCGCCTGGGTGGGTTCATACGCCCCTCACCCTCCCACCCTTGCCCCCCCCCCCCCCCCCCCCCCCCCCCCGTAGTGACGAGAGGGCACGGCTGACAGGGCCTAGACTCAGACACACACACACAAACACACACACATATATACACACACACACACACACACACAGGTTGCACGCACTCACACACATAGTCACGGGTGTCAAAATAAAAACAAAGGCTTGTGTTGGATGTATGCGTGTGTGGTCACTAACTGATAGGCTACCCTGTTAGTGAAGAGAATTCATCCCTTCCATGAACAGTATCGTAGTCCTGTACTTGTTATGTACAACATTTTATAGAATAAAATGTATTAAATACTATAAGATATTGTATTTCGTTTTTTTATTTTCTCATTGTCTGAGGTTGGAATTTAAATTAATACATAACATGGGAAAAACAAACTTTTGAAGATGTGTGTTTTTATATTTATATTTTTGCATTTTATTATATGACTGTTGTTATTATAATACTTGTAAGTCTTATTTGACCAATGTTACCGAAATACACAAGGGGGTAAGGGAATAATTGCTGCCAATTCTCACCAGGTCTTAATTAACACCAGTTGTCACAAATCTAGAGTGAGTTGTTGAGAAAAAACATTTATTGTGTTCATAGACTCCTCCACTAAGACTACATAAAGTAAAGTATTCCAGTTGGAGTATTTCAGCTAACTATTTCAGCTAGACTATGTCTATGACACTCGTGTGATAGCTTTATAATTCTCTAGTTTTCATATATTAGAAGTGGCAGCCTTACCCTCAGGTGAGAGATTAGAATTTATTCTTTATGCAACCGTACAATATAATTACCTTTTTGTTTTGACTTATTGAAGGGGGTTGTATTTGTATGACTGTATTTGAAAGCAGGGGAACCTAACGTCGGTCATTTATTTTTTAAACCTTTGTTATTTAGGACCTCTCAACTGATATTAAAGTGTTGATGGGGAATTAGAGAAAAAAATTGCATAATATTTTTTAATATAAATGCATTATTCATCACTGGTGTTATGGTTGAGAGCCTGAAAAACTTTGTATTATGATGCAGTTTACTTTAAGTTTATTTAGCCAAATATACCATAACCCTTTTTCAAGCACATTTTCAAGGCATATTAAAAAGTTTTAACTGTTAACATTTCAAATGTGCTGTATTCAAAATAGAATGTTTGATTTACAAAATCTAAAATCTAAATAAATAAAAGGTTACTTTTTTCTTTATTCAGTCTTTTGGATTTCTGCATGTATTATCATTATTCAGAAATATTTTTTCAATCATTCACTTTAATTTCACGTCTTAGATCCGTTCTTCATTTTCACTCTGTCAGAATCTATTTAGAGATTATAGAAGGCTATCCATGCATGTTAAGGCACACAGACTTGATAAGAACCCAATTGGTCAGCCTCAAATTGGGTCTATCATGCAGTCATACTGCCATCTATTGAGTAAGAAAGGAACTCCATGTTTTATTATTGCTATCGTTCTCTCTTCTACTGTCTCTCTGTCCATTTGTCTTGTTTAGCTGTATAGTGTCTGCTCTCTACTACTGTGCATTTAATTCTGAATATGATATAATATAAGACAACTATAACACATTTACACATATAACATACAGGATTAAAACTGGTTTAAGAGATTCAAATCAGCAACAGCAATACAGTTTGGGTGTGTGTGTGTGTGTGTGTGTGTGTGTGTGTGTGTGTGTTTGTGTGTGTAACAGTGTGTGTGTGTGTGTGTGTGTGTGTCCATAGGTTAAGGCCTACTAGCCCAAACAAAAATGCACAAGGGTATATAGATCAAGTTGAAGAACAAGCGAAAATGCAATAATAAAATATGAAAAGACATCATGTCCAAAAAGGACAGGGTGGTCGCAGCTGGAATGGAGGGAGGAGAAAGAACGGGGGGTGAGAAGGGTAACCGTTTCAACATCATTCAACCAGACAACATGCCCCTCAGCGGAGGTGGCCAGACCCTCCGCCATGTTCGCGAATTAGGGAGATTAGCAGCAATGCGCATAATGCAGGATGATGGAATTTGTCATAATTTAGCATTGTCCTGGAAAGATGCAGTTTGATAGAGCGATGCATGGAGGATCTTGTCATGTCCCACGGGCAGGTCACACAGTGGATGCATGGCAGGAGGGATTTTTGCGATATGTCCTAAAATAATTATACACACACAAAAAAAAACTCACAACCAATTTGTCAGATAATGTTAGGCCGAGACAGTTGAAGCCAGTAGGGCATTTGCACAGAACGCAATGTAAAGCCGTGCCCTTCCATCACTCGCCATTCACAGACTATGTCTAATACTACAATACACTGGTGAGCTAAATATCCTGTATTACCATGCAACATGCACTAAGGGCAGTTGATCAAGTATTTCGTTTTATTCGTTCTATATCGTAATATAATTTACGAATTTGGCTGTTTTCTTTTATTAGAGGCAAACTATTACAATCTGGCTCAAATATGAAACAACATTTATTTCTTGTCTCATTCATATGTGTTACATTTTAACATTGAGTGGTTCTCTCAAATGTGCTCGCGGTCAGACTTCTGTCTGACCTTGATGTTGGTACAGAGGGGAGATGGGTGGGGGGATCATCAGCATTAAGTTGACCAGAACAGACGTGACAGTGGTTCTCTTCCACTGCGCGGCTCACCCTCCATCCATTGGCCACCATGGTCAAGGACAGACAGCCAATCAGAAGGGTCAGAAATATACAACAAAATACCATCCAATAAGAAAATGGCGGTCTGGGGGGTGTCTAGGACACTGTCTCCACCCCCCCCCCCCCCCCCCCCCCCCCCCCCCCGCAGACCACATGTCATGAAAACACTTAATCATCAGAATTACTTTGTGTGTCTGTGTGTAAAAGAGCAAAAATTACTCCACGTGTTCCACCTCATACCTAATATTTGCGTTCTGTCCAAATACTATTTTTAAATACCTGAAAGAAATATGTTGAGTTTTTTGTTTTCGTCGTCGTCGTTGTTGTTGTTTTGCTGTGTGCACTTACTATGACTATTTGTGTCGCCGTGATGCTGATATTTTCTGACAGTTGAGCATAACAAGGGTCAGGCTCCAACTGGAGCACAAAGAGAGGAGGGAATATAGCTTGATAGATATAATTAATTCCTGTGAAATGCCATGTAACAGGGAGAGTTGTAGCAGAAAGGGTGGTGATGAGGGTGGTTGTACTGATGGGGTTAGTGGTAGTGGTGGTAATGATGGTGGTGGTAGTGATGGTAGTGGTGGTGATGGTGGTTGTATAGAGGGTGGTGGGAATAGTGGTGGTTGTAGTGAGGGTGGTTGAAGTGATGGGGGTAGTGGTGGTGGCAATAGTAGTGATTGTAGTGAGGGTTGTTGAAGTGATGGGGGTGGTGGTGGTAAAGGCAGTAGAGGTGATGGTGGTGGTGGTGGGTGGAGGGGTTATTCTTAAAGATTTGTATATGTAGAAATAAGGTGTCAGAAGAAGAAGGATATCCTGGCGGCAGGTATGGGGGGGCCGGGGGGGCTGTCGTACAACATGAGCCCATCTCATACGGTTTCCTGCTTCCTGACGTGATCTGCTTTGAATCCCTCTAATGCTGAAGGAGAGCCTTAGACTGAAAGACAGTTTTTACCAGATCAAATCACACACAGCACACAGAACTGACAAACTGCCATCCGCCACGCACGGATTAAAACAGTCACCGCGCCTCAAATCCCTGGCCAAAAAATATAATATATATATATGAAGTAATGAATTAAACTCACACCCAATAAAAAAAAATGCATTCGTTTTATTTTAGTGCCATCTCACATTCTTATAGGACATAAGATATAGGATTTAATAGAGAACATATATAAAATATTGTTTGGATGATTTACTTTAATACCTATCATATTCTGGAAAGCCGTACAATTGGGTCCAGGTGCACTTTCCCCTTCGTTCCCATTGTCTTTGACCACAAACACTTTCATATGTTCTGTTTACCTGTCTTCATACTGTAAACACACACCCACAAAACAATTGATTTGCGGACAATTAAATACAAGGGCATGTATTTTGCCGGCACCGATTGCGTACCCTTTCAGCTCGGTTACACGTGTCCTTGCATTAAGGAAAAGTAACACCATACTAATCTCACCCATTTTACACATTTTGTATTATCATTTTCCCCCTAGCTTAAATTATGCATGAGGCCTCAGTGAGGTGGGGGGGTGGGGTGGGGAGGGTAAATGTGACTATTAGCATATCTGATCGGTAGCTCTAGAGTGGGTTTCCACCTCTCTCTGTCCTTGGGACGGTGCAGGGGGAGAACCTGACTGTTTATCAATACCAGGTCATTCAACCCAGGCCCTGTTTTGTTCATCCATACCGTCGCACAGCCTCGCTAATGACCCACCGAGACACCCCCTGGGTGAGACCAGGGAGGGGCGGGGGGCCCAGAGGTCTCTAGCACTGGTGTGAACACAGCCACACCCTGTCTGGTCCTGCCTTCATGCTCTCTGATAACGTAAAAAACAACCTAGAACCAGCAACTCAAAACTGGCTTCCATGACACTTTTTGTTGAGGGCATGGTAGTGGGCAATGCCAGGCTTTCTCCAACTACATTTACATCTTATGTCTTACTGACTGGAGGGAGAGAGAGAGAAAGAGGGGGAGGGGAGAGAGAGAGAGAGCTAGAGAGAGAGTTAGAGAGAGAAAAAGAGAAGACTACAGAGTGGTGCAGAGCAAGGTAGAGAGAGAGGAGAATGGAGTGATGAAAATATAGCAAGAGAGAAAGGGGGGATTAGGGAGAGAGACAGGGAGAGAAAAAGGAAAACAATGTCTTTGGGGCCCAGTGACCTTTTGATACACCATTGGGTTTATGGAGAATGATGGAGTTTAAACCATGAAATAAAGTTTGATAAAGCATGATGACAAAACATAGCTTTAATTAATGCTTTGTAAGGCAAAGCGTTCTGCGATTGGCCAAGTTGTCAAGTTTGTTTTGCTTAGAAGGATTGGAGGGGAAATAAGGTTGTGGACAATGGTGGTGTCAGGATCGGTGCAATTAAAGTCTACATGCATGCGTTAGGTATCATTGAAATGTTGTAATGCACTGTTTCCCTTTCTTTTCTCTGTGGGCCATTTAGATTGCTAAAGCCCCAGCATTTAAAAAAAAATACTTATCTTGGTATGGAAAGTTTAATGTCATATGGAATTGTTTGACCCTCATGAATATTAAGGGTTCCCATCTCCATCCTATTAAAAATGTATGTGGAATTGTGTGGTTGTTGATCACGTTTAGAACGCCCATGCAAATTGGACTGTCTATGCTGTCAGGGCCCGGGATGAATAATGTAGTTATGTTGTATATTCAGGGTGACGCCATTGACAGTCAATTAACAAGTTTGATTGGTGTGTGGACTCATTCTTTTGAACTGTTAATTTTATGTAAATATAATTCACTCCTACCTTCGCCTTGCCCCCCACCATCCTTGCAGGTCTACTGTTGAAGGATACACCCCCCACAACTCCCAACTCTGTTGCACTCCCTAGTCTTGTGTCCCACCTCCCACCAAGAGTAACCAGAGTGGGATCCTTAATAATTGATCATCACACACCTGCTTGCTGGATGCTGTGGGGAATTTAACTCTAACCGTCAAGGGGCCCGGGCACCAGACCCCTTTTGATATTCAAATCAACAAATGGCAGCACTTCTCTCTGAATTCCAAATAGAGGGAAAGGGTTCTCTTTCCTGATGGTTATTAGGGTGGGGGGGGGGGGGGATCCTAGCCTCCCACCCACCCAACCTGATCAAGCCTTTCTCAGTAGATAGTACTAGTTGATTTGCGAGCATATGATGGCTCCTAGTTGGAATGGCAATAAAGACTTACTTTTTACCTATTTCCTTATTTAGCCATAGTTGTTATACAGCCATAGCGGTTATACAGCCATTACTAACTGCTACCTGTAGGATTGCTCAAGGATGCCTACAGGTAGACTGTGGACATAGGGGTTGGAACCCTGTCAACGACCCTCACCACTAGACCAGCCTGCCCCAGCTCTGCGGTTGTGGTGCCGGCATTGGTTTCCATTGGTTTGACATCAACAAAACATGGTTCCATATATGGGGTGTAAAAAGTTCACCCTTCCTCAACATGTTAAGCTTTAAGCGGCTGTCAGACACAGAGCGTGTTTGCCATGTTTAAAAGGGATGTGATGTGGGGGGGGGGGGGGGGGGGGGGGGTGGGGGTTTACATAAGAAGGTGCTAAATCTTCACTAATACCCGTGGTCAACTTTAGCCCTGGTAATCTGCACTGTGAAACGCAATACCCGTGAATGTGCCTCTGCTAATCAGCTAAGCACCTTGTGTCGGACCGCGTATCCATCGATTTCGGAAGGGTTGGGGGGGTCTACTTGATCCTCTCTGGGGGTCTGTGCGTGGTTCTCGCATAGGGCACCAATTATCATTGTGTCACTTGCAGCTGTTTGCATTGAGCTGGGGTGGATGATGGGGGGAGGCTTGTGTCAGGCGGCATCGAAGAGAGGCCACTCCACCTCAAACACCAACGTCCTTACCAGGGGGTCCCTGTGGACCACTGACCCTCCCTAATGCCACCAGTCATTCCTGCTCCTCTTGCCCCTTGAATTAATCACATAGATTATTCTCTCTTGGGTGCATTATTTAGTTGAGGTTCGTCGAGGATCTAACCAGGAATATTTATCCAAGGATATGGGCTAATTATCACATGGCTAATTATGCAGATGAATAACAGACACACATTGGCACGCTAAACAAGAAAAAAGGGTTGGTAGTATGCTCGTTTAATCAGCTTTAGTGGTGATAGGAAACTGCCAAAATTGGAATGAAAGGGTGGAACTTGATAATTGATTCACGGCTGTTTAAGTATGTGCTGGTAATTAATGTTACTTTGATTATTACACCTTTTCTGCAATTTATTATACCTTTGTTCATGGCTATTGTTATGCTTTTTATTCTGTTATTTTATCTTAGACAAGTCTACTACTGTCGATATTTCTAATGAAGTTTGTTTGATGTGATGTGAAGAATGATATACTTAGTAATTTATTTATTTTGAAATGAATATCCAATGAATAGTATTCCTAGCGCTTTGGATTTGTCATAATAAATACTTTTGTTGATGCAAAATGGGAATCTAGTATCTGCGTGAAATCTAGTGTGAAATGGAGTTTTGAAATACAATAAATACATCGCCTTAATTACTTTCTTAATAAAGTTTGAAATTACTGCTATGCAGCTGCATCGTTGCTTCAGGAGCAGATACCTTTATAGAATAGCCTGTGATTGAGTTCCAAACAATGAAATCATTTGGTGGAGATTACTTTGTGGCCTGTGCATTTCTGAATACGTGTAAGCAGAATTTCTTCCAAGTGCTCCATGAATGTGTGGACCTGGTATAGGATAGGAAAGTCTAGAGGTAAGGGACTTTAACTTCAAGGCAAAAGGTTCTGGTTTCTGGACCATTCTCTGCAGACCTGATACCATACCCCGGCTTTCTCTTGAATCAAATCGGAATCTACTGTTGCATACAAACATTTGTTTGGGATTAAATTGTCAGCTAAATGACTAAACAGCAAATATAATATAATAATTTATATATTATACATATCATTATCCATAACCCTTGATATCATTGTTTTAATCTGCATTGTATCGTTGAGCTTGTTGTCCTGACCATATGCTTCCCCCATCAGGTGGGCGAGTGTGTGTTCTGTGCGGGTCAGATCGCTCTTGTTCCCTGCACCATGGAGCTACTGAAGGCCCGCTCCGGGGCCCAGGCCCGCATGGTCTTCAGCCACATGAGGAAGGTGCTGGAGGCCGTCCACAGCAGCCTCACCCTGGGACACGTCCTCCAAGCCCACTGTTACGTCACCAGGCGCCAGGATGTCAAAGGGGTGCGGGACATCTGGGAGGACCTGCTTCGGACCGCAAAAGAGGAGGTCAGCGATTTGGATCATTTGGGAAATTGTAGTAATTTGTCTTGGAAAAAAATATCTTCCTATTTCCTGTGATAAGCGGCGGAAGAGCTTTGTCACTGTGTTTCATTAACAACAGAATGTTTTGAATGACCACACTTTATTGTCGTCTTGATTAGGGTGTGACTCCCAGGGAAAATGTTCTGGGTTCGATCCCCAGAACATCAGTCTGTAATTAAGCTCTAGGTACCGTCGAACAAATGGCCTAACCCCTACCGGCTCCTTAAGGACGTGTCTTGTAGTAAATAATAAAATAATATAAAATAATGAAACAAAAGACATAACAGAAATGGAAATAACATAAATTGAGCACACAAAACCAACATGTCACCATATAAACCGAAGAGAACTTAACACGGTATACAAACTTGTAAAGATAGAAAGGCCTTTCAGAATGATATGTGAGCACAGCGTAGTTGTTAAATAAAGCCAAAGTTCCCGTCTCGCTGCCCTCCTCCGAGACCCTGGCTGCTGTGGAGGATATTTATCAGCGAGTGCAGTCATGAAAAGTTGATGATCTGGGAAAACGCTGGTGTCTTTGATAATGCGGCACTTGGCACAGAAGCAGATGTCTTCCTCAGAACCCCCCCCCCCCCCCCCACCCCTTAATCCTTTGCCCCCACGCGCCATTTTGGAGCAGCTTATCCCCCATCCTCCTCCCCTCGACCTCCCCCTTTCCCCTGTCACCTCCCTTCCAGAAGTCCCCTCCGTTCCTCCTCCTGCCCAGCTCTAACCCTCTGCTCCCCACGGCTAAGAGAGGAGCACTAGCCTCCCAGTCTGCCAGTCTTGCTCCTCCTTCAGTAATCTCTCCCCCAGCCAAGGGAAGAGGGGGCCTGGGGGAGAGAGAGAGAGAGAAAGCGAAGGGGACTAGCCCACCTCCTACATGTGGTTCTTGTCTCTGTGTGGCGGAAGCTAGCTGGAGAGACTAGAGACTCCACAGAGATGTGTCAGTAGGTAGGTTGGCACCATGGACACTTTTAATGGATCTCACCATGGATTTAAAAAGATTAATTTAAAACAAAAGTAAAAAAAAAACTAATTGTTTAAATTATTACATTTGATAAAATGTTGTTTTGTTTATTGGAGGTAATTCAAAGTACTATTATTAATGAAATATGCATTGCTATTTATATAAATGATTAATTGTTCATTATTAATTGTTCATTAAGTAATTCATTATATTTACTTATTGGCACATTAATGCATCCCCGGTGGTACAGAAGCCGGCGTGTTATTGGACACTGGTGGTGTTGTGTGTGAGCTTCAGATTGTGGTGTAACGTACGTAGCTCTGGGAGACACACCAACCCTCTCCTAGAGGTGCTCACAGTGCTCAATGGTGTCCCTTTTCACGAGCCTCGTCAATGCAAATCAAAATATTTGTTCTCGGCTTCACCCGAGTTTTCGCAAAGGAGGTGATAAATGGGTCTCTGCATTGAGCTCACTTCTTGATTGACAGTGCTGGGGTAGGGGGGGGGGGGGGTGTCACCTTGGTCACCAAACAGGTGAGCTGGCCTCCCCCTGAGCACAGCCTAGCCAAGGGGATTACTCCCTCCCTGACCTGATCTCCAGCTCCCCCACTATCACCCGTCCCTTCAACATTTAGGCGAGGGGGAGGAAAGGATGAGGTGGGGAGAGGATGGGGCGAAAGTGGTGATGGTGGTGATGGTGGTGGTGGTGGAGGTGTTAATGGTGCTGGTGGTAGTGGTGGGGGCTTTCTGTTTCCTTCCAAGCTGCCGAACGCTCTCATTCCCTGGGGTAGGGATTACACAAAGCGCCGGTAATCATTTGAAGCAGAGTATAGTGGGAATATTTAACTTGGGTCAAACGCCAGTAACACACAGCTCCCACTGAGAGAGCGAGAGACAGAGACAGAAAGAGGGAGGGAGAGAAGGGAGTTGGGTTACCGCAGATGGATGGTTAAAAAAAAAAGAACTGTGCACTGGTACACTGAATGGTGTAGATTTCTACTACTATTTGATCATTATAACCATTTCATTATGACAAAGTTAAATTTTTGTGCAAAATGATTCTTGCAAAATAAGAAAATAATTAATTGGGATATATTAAAATTATTTTTGCTTTGCATATGTTATACAAACCTAACAAATAAATAACTTAAAAATACGCAACATAATACTAGAAATAAATAAAGCTAGAAATCCTTAAAAACAAAGCATACAACATTCACATGCTGGACAAAAGTGACCGTGCTACACTTTGATTGCAGATCAAATGTAAAATGGAAAGGTATATTTAATATGGCAACGTCTCTTTGCATGACTTCACGTGTGGGATTATGATCGTTACAGTTTAATGGTTAACACAGCCGCTTATATTTGGGTTGTCGTCAAACAAACATGCTCTCCGCCACTGTAAATACATCAGACAGGGCGAGTCCACGCTGCGGATAACAGCAGCAGTGTTCTCGCTCAATACTGTACCAATCTAAAACATTGATGTCCGCATTAGTCCCTTTGACCCAAAATGGTCTCAACTTAGGCTCCAGGTTGAAAAATCGCTAAGGTTTCCCTTAAGATAATATTTGATATACTGTACAAACACACACACACACACACGCACACACACTTTTCTTTTAGATCTTTTAGAATCTGGTGAAGTGTCTGAAAGGAAAAGAGTGCTCTGAAAGTCATTTCACATGCTGATATTGTTGATATCAGATGTATGTCGAAGCATGAAGGGTTAATTGGTAGCATACTAGAGTTGCTAGGAGTGTAACATTTTATTTACGGTACATGGAAATGTATTGCTAATACGTGTTTGTGTGTGTGTGTGTGTGTGTGTGTGTGTATGTATGTGTGTGTGTGTGTGCGCAAGTGCTTGTGTGTGTCTAGGTACTTATTGTTGCGCTACTGCTCCTGCGAGGGGGTAGAAACAGGAAAGGTGTTTACGCAATCAGTCGATAATTGTTAAATTGACTTTGTTTCCGTAGCGATGACGTTTCTTTGACATGTCAGCGACACATGTTAATCTACAGGTGATTGTTCTTGTTTTTCCTCAAGCTTTTAAAAGTTGTGTTATTTATTAATATTACTTCTAGAAACATTATTTGCATGACAAAAATACATATATTTCTGCATTTACTTATTTTTTACGGCGTTGGTGGACACTTTTGACTGACTCTTTTGCTAATCTGATCTGATCATCTTCACAAACGTGGACGCGATTAAGGGGGTTCCTCTCCGTTCCACTCCGTTCCTCTTTTGCTCTCCTCATGCACTCACAACGTGAGTCCCCCGCAGAGTCTTGCTTTCTCTAAATACATTTTTACAAAATGGTTTGGACGAATGATGTAGCAGAGACTGATAAAGAGAGAGAGAGAACCAGGAAGAGAGAGAACCAGAGAAAGATAGAGAGAGAGTATTTTGTGGCGGTAGTAGTAAAAGGAGGGGCGGCAGGGGGAACAGATCTACTGTAATGTGGACGGGCGGTGCAGTAGCGCGGATACATGGAGCCACATACTGAAGGCACCCCGCCGGGCAGGAAATGTAGGGGAACTGGCTAAACGGGCCGGCCCCATCAGCTCCCCGCTGCTCTCTGCCTTTACACCACTTCCTTATTACCGTGTTTACCGTTCGGCTTTCACGCCTCCCGGCCCACTGTCCGGGACCCGCCGCACGCTGCAGGCCCCTGCCACAGTGAGGGTTAGCAGGAGAGGGGAGGAGGAGGAGGAAACGGGTGAGAGAAGAAAACAAACACAAGGAAGCAGGGTCACACCCCATCCACCCTCCCTCCTCTCCTCCGCTGTGCAGCAGTGTGCTGAGCACAGCAGATACTGGCTGCAGGTCTCTTGCTTTACCTGTCGGCCGTGCATGAGGGGAAGAGAGGGAGGGACAGAGAGAGACAGAGAGAGAGAATTGTATTGGTTCTCTCTATCTCTCCCCCCCCTCTCTCTCTCTCTCTCTCTCTCTCTCTCAGAGCACACACAAACACATAGCACATGTAGTTGTCTGACTAGAGCAATTCAGACAGGTGGGGGGATCCAGCCTAGCCGTGGCTGGGATGAGTTGGCTCAGCCGCTGGGAGCTCCTCAGATTCCTCCTCAGAGTGGACGCTTGGCTGCTCCTATAGTTCCCCAGCACCCAAGGCCTGCAGGGTGGCCTTTAAGCATGGCTGAGCAAGGATCCTTCTACACCCACCCACCCGCCGACTTACATGTTGTCACTTCTCTCTCTCTCCTCCGCTCCCTGGGCAATCACTATTGACAAGCACATGAGTCCCCCCCCCCCCCGCCTCCTTTCACTCCAGGAGAATACTGGAGGGTGTTTGCCCCGGAGTGCTAATCTTGCTCGTATCAAAGCAGAGGGCGTGTGTGTGCCCCACCTCAGTCCGTCAGGCAAACCACTCCGTGCTGATAGCGCTGTTGTTCTGAGTGCTCCGGCGATGCCAACGCAGACCGGGTCACGCCAGGTTAGTTTGTTGAAGTGCAACAAATACAAAGATCCCACAGTCTGCTCTTTTTCTTGTCAATGATTTCTCTTTTTTTGTTTGTGTAAATTTCAAAATAAAAGCTTATGTACCCTGTTATTATTCTGCACTTACGAAGTGCGGTGTAAGTGGATGAAAATTGATCTGGCAAATTGAAAAGGGGGGTTAAGTGTTTTCGGCCTATCGACTCGAAATGACAGTTGTATAAAACAACTAATTTCTCTCCCATTAGCAGATAAAGCCACCAGCAAGTATTATTAAAGGGGCACATTTTGAGCACTGCTTCAGGACATTTCGTTACTGATAATGGCCCCAGAGGTCCGGAGAAAATAATGAAAAAAGATATGTCTGCACTTCGAGGCAGTTTTGCTCCTAAATGTATCATGAAATGGTGTGAAACTGCCATAACATGTCAAGAAATATCGTCTGGGAGGTGAAAAGCCCTGAAAGAAGCTGTCATGTGTGTAGATGCCGTTGCTCAAAATAAAAACGTTTCATGCATTTTGTTTACAGTTTCCTGTATGCTGCATGCATTCTTCATGGCACCCTTTCACTGCTATTATTATACTACGCAATCTTACGTGCTAATTGATATCCTGTCAGTCGGTGAGAACGGCCTGCTCTGCTGGACGATTCAAAATAGCTTTTATACTATGTTATTTATAATAACGTTCTGCGTTGATGGCACAGCAGGGGGGTCCCCACGGCTTTACATTTAATTGTAGGGCTCGGCGCGCACTGTGTGCAGTTTGCCATCTAGTTAATTTAAAAACGCTCCATTTCCTCTCTCTCTCTCTCTCTCTCTCTCTCTCTCTCTCTCTCTCTCTCTCTCTCTCTCTCTCTCTCTCTCTCTCTCTCTCTCTCTCTCTCTGTCTCTGTCTCTCATCCATATCTACAGGATCTTCTGAGTGAGCCAGAGGCTCAACATGGCGGCCGCTTATTGGTAGCCGTGGTACCCGCCCTTCCCAGGGGAGCAACCGTCGAGCTTCACGCCACCGCCGTCCGGGACAACCCCGCAGACAGGACTTCCTGTCAGCTGACCTCCAAGGTCACATGCGCGTCGATAGAGAGCCACGCGGTGGTGTCTGGTGATAAACAGAACGCAACCTTCTCTCTGTCACTGGTGCAGACCTCGCCCTGCCCCGGCCCCGGGGCCGCCGGGAACCTGCTGGAGGCTGTCGGGGCGACGCTTGGAGATGCCCTGAAGAAGATGACGGGCGATCGGCTCGTGCCACTCTGTGCCAGGCTCTTCTACACACATGACCACCCTCTGGCCAATCAGGTTGCTGCAGGTAGGTCAGTTAAAGTGACGTAAGTGACAACGGGAAAGAATCATTATATTTAAAGAGCAGGTAGGGATGAGGTTATCTTGCGCAAGGATGCCTTCATGTAGGCTGTGGACATTGGGGATCAAACCCAGTATCTTTCAGCTTGCAACTATACTATCCTGGCCTCCCACAGTATATGGATGAAATATAATGCAACTGGATGTAAATATTGTTGTTATTTTTTTATGTTTGTGCGGTGGAAATATTATTTAAATACTTTCTAAATCACTTGGGTGTATGTGTGTGTGTTTGTGTGTGTGTTTGTGTCTCTATATTTTTTATGTTTGTGCAGTGAAAGTATTATTTAAATAGTTTATAAATCACTTGGGTGGGTGTGTGTGTGTGTGTGTGTGTGTGTGTGTGTGTGTGTGTGTGTGTGTGTGTGTGTGTGTGTGTGTGTGTGTGTTTGTGTCTCTCTCTATTTTGTGCAGGAACCCAGAGCAGCTGGCAGTGTATTTTGTCATCATTACAAATATATATATGTCATTGTCTTCCTCAATGCTAGTATTCTCCATCCTCACCAAAAGGCAAATAAAGAACACTATTTGTTTCAGACGTTCCCTCTAGGTTACAATGGGACAGCGAGAGAATCAATCAGACGACTGAGACGTCAAATCATCTCACACACAATTCATTAACATTTTTGAATCCGCGCCAAACCCACCACCTCACTGTCGTTAGTTTAGCCTTGACATGCGTCTTCTTTATAGGGGGACATCAAATTACAGTCAGCCATGATGAAGAGGAATTAGCTGTTCAGTGTTCACAATGCTGCACCTTTGTTCTACATATCCGGTGTGAACGTTCTTTGTTTTTGTCACAGGCCATAATTCAATGTTGTTTCTGACAGTTGCCTGGGTAATCTCAGGGGAGGTGGCGGGGGGGGGGGGGGGGGGGGGGGGGGGCATCACCGAATTGGAAACTGAAAGGGCAATGCGCGATTTACAGATTTACACAATAGCATGCTACAGTGTTTTATTATCTATAAGCAGGTCTCTACATGATATAATTATGCAAATTATGAATATACAACATACATATAGATACACACACACACGCACACACACAGGCACGCACATACACACGCACAGGCGCGCGCACAAATGCATGTCCTTACAGCAACTCTAGGCATGCAGGGTGTGACCCCACCCACCACGCTCATAACCATCGGTCGTTGGCTCATCACTGAAGTGGAATCCGCCGTTACCTCTCCCTTTGTGCACAGCCGGGCCCGGAGAGCACACACACCCATGGGCCGCGTCTTCACGGGTCACGGCCCAGGCTTGCCGGTCGAGCAACCCCAAAAGTCAAAGGAGGGAAAAGCAACACCTCTGGCACTAACTGTCACAGCTAACGTGGCTACCGCTACTGTCAGAGAGCAGACTGCCCGCGACACTGCAGCAAATGTGACTGCACACATACACACACACACAAGTGTGCAAACACACCCCATGTCATTCGATTATTTGCGTTAGGATTCACAGCTGATAGACACGACATATGCTTCATATGAGACACTAAAACATCTTGTCTCAACGTATTATTTACGACGCAAAGGTTTTGGGGCGAAAATCTCAACTTTCAATGGAGACAGCTGACAGTCATGCAGTAACACTGTTTATAACAACAGAATGTTGAATGCTTTTTCTCTTACGGAAAATGCATATATTTCCAAGTGTTGTTTGTATATTGATCTTTTAAAATGTTGCTTGCAGACATATTGTTATACTTATATACATGCTTAACCAAGTGCATCCCCTCAAGAATACGACTTCCCTAAAGGTATGACCCCTCTTGGAACACACACACGCACACAAACCTTTACTCTTGACCAGAACACACACACACACACACACACACACACCTGGACGCTTGACCAGAACACACACACACACACACACACCTGGACGCTTGACCAGAACACACACACACACCTGGACTCTTGACCAGAACACACACACACCTGGACTCTTGACAAGAACACACACACACACACACACCTGCACTCTTAACCAGAACACACACACACCTGGACTCTTGACCAGAACACACGCACACACAACTGGACTCTTGACCAGAACACACACACACAACTTGACTGTTGACCAGAACACACACACACACACTTGGTCGCTCGGCCACGTCGTTTGTTCCCCCTTGTGCAAATTAAGCATCTCCACCAACCATCGTTCGCTAATTACTCCATCGTTTAGTGGTTGATTAGAACCAGTTTGAACCAGAAGGCAGTGTAGCTTGACTAAAACCCAGTGGCTCTGGCCTAATGCTCTGGCCTAGTCCTTCATGTCACACAAAAATCCCCCATTCTGCACTTAGCACTGCATCTAGTGGTAACAGCCCTCATTCCCATCCCTCCACTTCTCAACAATAGCTTATAGCAATAGCAATATTCCTCCATTAATCAATTTGGAGGAGAAAAATCGGTTTAGCATAAAAGAGATAAAATAAATGGTTTTTCTGGGGGGTTTGGTAACACAGAACGATTTAAACTGCGTCCGTTCCCCACTGTTGTGTGTTCACCGTGAAGCAGAATAATGAGCGTGGATGGTTTAGTTCCATCCCAGTGCTAATGTGATTGCTTTTAGGATCTAGTGTAATGGCCTCTGTCCACCGGGCCCCTCCTCTGTCTGAAGCCCAAACATGGGTAGCCGGGGGGGGAGTGCTTGTGTGTGTGTGGGACAAGAAGCACCCCACCCACTTGTACCGCTGCTGCGTGTGCTTTTTACCTCTTTGAACATGACAACCCACCCTAATCGCATAGACACTCTGTAACTTTGCTATCGCACGTGTCACCTTCACCCTCTATTATGCGCTACTAAGCATGTGTATGAGTGTGTGTGTGTGTGTGTGTGTGTGTGTGTGTGTGTGTGTGTGTGTGTGTGTGTGTGTGTGTGTGTGTGTGTGTGTGTGTGTGTGTGTGTGTGTGCATTCACACAGGCATCAGACGGATCCGCTTAAATAGAAGAGATCACATTTATTTCCTCTCTGGTAGCCTGACGATAAAAGGGGCATTACATGAAACAGGGCCTTCATGTGCAAGGTGTCGTAAAAGGTCATGTTTCTTCTCTCCACCACTACAGCCGTCCCCTCTCTTGTGTTCTCTGTGGTTCGTCCAATTGTTCTGAACCGCATTTCCCAGGGTGCACCACATGCATTGATAAAATAACACACATATAGGCTCTTAACACACCCCACCCCCTAAAAGAAAAGCTCAGAGTTAAGTGGGGGGGGTGTTTAAAGCTGCAGTGCATATTAGCTAATTAGGCGTGTGTGTGTGTGTGTGTGTGTGTGCATGCTGCGTCTCCTCTTAATAGGAGAGCATGCAGCATTAATAAGTGATGTTAAACCGCCCATGTGACCTGTCCTCATTTATCTCTGTATTAGTTGTCATAGCTAATGAAACGTGGCTCATAAACTCAACTGTGACCTGTCCACAGTTACCACAAAGGGAGTTGATCATTTAGAAAGTCTGATGTATTTGAGTGGAGAAAGGGTTTGAAATAGCACATTGGCATCACTTCACAGTCTTACGTTAGGGCATTTGACTCCCAGGCAAACGTCCTGGTTTGAAACCTTGATGTCTGCCTATAGGCACCCCAGAGCTTGCGGATGCCTTATCTACCTTCTCATTAATGACAAAAAGTTAAAAAAAAAAATAATAATAATAAAGCATTATGACATCCAAATGTGTGTTTCAATGACTTTTGCATTTAGGGTTAGTACAACCTAAAAGACCCCAAACGCCAACCATAAACCCCAGATACTGGATGCACTTCTCTACGGCAGCCATGTTTGTTGTCCCCAAGTCTCTTGTTCAAAACCTCACAAGTTGTTAGACTGTGTGAAGCAAGGTAGGACGGCCAATTAGAGGAAAAGAGAGAGGAGGCACATCCCGGCGGGCTCCTGCTAAATGGACAGGCTGTCATCAGGACCGGGGCTCAGAGACGCTTGATGAATTCTCACATGTCCACTGCCTGTCTGCCACACACACACGCATGTTCAGGCTGAGACACATACCCACACCTTCAGACTGAAACACACCCACACACACACACGTTCACACACACACACGTGCGTGTGGGTTTGTGTGTGTGTTTGCTCCAAGATGGATCTGCATGGTTTGTGTGAGGGCTTACAGTAGCTCACGAGTGACCAGTCCTTGTTGACCATATGCCTACTCTGTGGGGAGTAAGGCAGCAGGGGGTAGTTCGGAATCCAATCTGCCAAGCATCGGGGAATTGGAATCATTTGTAAACACATCGAGCTTAACTCATGAGTGAACAGGGCGTTTCAGTTTCCTTCGCTTCATATTTGTTTCGACCAATCATGTGGCTGGAGGCAGGGTTCTGTTAGCCTGTACTTGGTGAACACAAACTCAGCCAGCAGTAGTAAACTGTAAAAAAGTGTCTTAAGGTTTCAAAATGAACACCATGTAGATTGGCTACTGTAGAAATACACTTATTAAAATCCTCTTCTGAAAGCATCATCCACTTGCGCAATTTAGTTTTATTTGATTGAATATCTCCGTAACTTAACAAGAAACAAGTTGTTCCTTACAGTTTTGGTTCCCGGCCCAGGCTCTGTGCCGTCTACTCCACAAAGTTCTGCTATAAGATAGTAGGACTGCTGGATCCGAGATCATCTAATACTAAACTTTTATTAAGTTATCAAATGATCCTGCCCATATCCTAACCCTTTTCTTTCTGTTCTCAATCCTTCTACTGTCTCCTTCTACCAGGTCTTTGTGACTGTTTAAGAACCTCTCTCGACCATTCCAGTCCAGCGCTTGCTTTGGTTCCAGTTCTGGACTTGTCAGACTCCAGGATCCTCCATCTGTCCTGCTGGCTTAGTGCATAGTCGGAGAGCCCCTCTGCAGCCAGGCCATGGATCTTTACTGCTCAACCAACTAATCAGACTTCCTTGATGCCTTCTAACTAAACACACGCAAATGTGGAGGAAATGCTCAAGATGCTCCATGATGTTGATTATTAGTCATTGTGCTCGATGTTTGGCATGCACAGCTATGTGTACATGCCCCATTGGTACTGATGTTGTGTGTGTATCAGTATGTGTTTATTGAAATGCCTCTCCGAACAGCCATGGCAGGAATTCAACCGCTGCTCCGACAGAGGTCCGTAATGCTGCAGCTGTTACTCCTGCCAGGGGAATAACATCTCCTGGGGGAGTCTTCCCAAAAAGACTACATTAAAATGTGTATTCCTGAACACCCCTGCTGTGTCTGTTGCACTCTCTTAACACACCGCCTCTGCCCCCACTCCCAACCCTTCCGCCCTCATAAAGGCCCAACACCATCTGGTAAATCTATAGGTTTACTCGTTGAATAATGGTGGGTGGGTGGGTCCGGGGTGGGGGGAGGTGGATATGTTGACTGTCTCTCCCTGTCGTGCTCCACGGGAACGGGGTGTGTCATTATCGCGTAATAGGCAATCAACACGGAGCACCTGAAAATATTAATCGTCTTTATGCTCGCCATCGATTCTCGGGGCCTAGTTCGGTTAATGGTAGAGGGTGGCTACCACATACAGCTGCAGGGAAGGTGTGTGTGTGTGTGCGTGTGTGTGTGTATGCTTGCGTGAGACTGATCGGGGGGTGTGTTTGTATTGACATGGCGTGAGGGGGAAAACAACACTATTAGCCATTGCTCCTGGAGTATTTCTCCTTTCAAAGATCATGAACGGTATTGACGATGTGAATTGGCATGTATCTTCTCCACCCACCTACGCCCCGTTATTCTCATCATTGTGCTTCTGAAAGCAGCAACAGAGTGCTCTATTGATCTGTACCCGACTTGATGTTATTTTCATTGTTGCTATCATAAAAGGTTACAATAGATGGAGGTTCGCGAGCCAGAGCAAGGGGATTTTTTATCAAGGATTGAAAAGAAAGACAAACAATTATGTATTTGAGTGGAGTCAAACTAGTTTAACCTTAAATATATGTGGCATGTGCTAATGTTTGTACATTTGGCTTTGAAGGACCTCAATGTTGGATGTGCTGAAATTGCACTCATGACCCTCTGACTTAGCCTTCTCTCCTGATCAACTCAACTGTCAAATTGGCTGTTTTGGTCTATCTTTCAAAGTAGTTATTTAAATGCCTTCATTGTTAAAACAGTACCACACATACTATTTGAGATATGGCAGCCAGGAACAAAAACATTTAATATCTTGCTTTTGCTAACACAGACAACTCAAAGACCAGGAGTTTCCTTTCTCACCTTTTTTCATAAACAAATGAAGACAGGGTGACATTTAGCTTTTGTTTTGAGTTTTTGTACAATGTACAGTTTATTCCACGTTGACCTGAAACCGCTGTATGCACAACGTTAGCGGTCGTGGCTAACATTGTCACTTTGTGCATGCAGTCCCTGTCACCTCCCTGCGGCCCTTGTCATTGTGGCCTGGCACATGGACCTCAACTGAGTGTGTCCTCCTCTGGGGCAACCCAGGCTGATGTCTGTGACTCCCTGTCCCTCTGGCAGTAGACTCATGGGGGAAGCCATACAGTCACTTTGTGCAGAGGTCTCCCAGGGCCAGACTCTTTTTGACATTGCGATGTATTGTGTGTGGGTTTGTGTACTTCTGTGTAGTGTTATGAAAGCCTGTTGTATGGTCCCCGACACTGAATTATTTCCCGTCCTCGCTATTGTGTGGTGTTTGTTGCCCCCCTGTGGTCAATTGTGTTTCTACAGAGCAAATGTCTGACTCTTCTCGAGTTAGCATTATTGTGTTGCATATATAACCAAAGTATAGTTTTTAAATGGTTTTACGATTCCTTATCATTAAATATGTATCTTAAATATATATTCTCTTGTATATGGTGCTATTATCGATTATATTGATATATGAACCGAAAGGAGAAGCCTTCAATCTCTTACATTATTATTACTGCAGTATTACACATCTGAAAATATAATCGTTTTTTTTAAACGAATGGATTTTTTCAAATACATTTATTTGAGCTTTTACCGTTGTGATAATATATATTGCTCAATGTGGAACTGAATAACTTGAATACTGAATATATTGTTTCTGACCGTGGTGTTCTAGAGACGTACGTGAGAGAATTTGTACTTCACAGTCAAGCTATCGCGAAGCTACAGCGACAATAATGAATAAGACAGTGACATGATTACGTTGTAATAAACAGCGAGACTCGATGATCATGTAAAATGCATGCTGTTATTGATCAAACGCAGTAAAGGTATGGTTGATTCATATTCAAATCAAGTCCTGGGTAGAATCGGTATAGGCTACATATTAAACGCTATGGTATGATACGTTAGCTTACTAGCTGTATGTTTGTATTGCCACTTTGTACTCCGAACAACGATTATATTGGTTTTAGGAACTGCATGTGCTCATTTATAATTGCGATTATTTATTTGTAAACGATCCGTTATTTTCGATGCAAATCAACGTACGCATTCCATTTATCCGTGCATTTACAGCGTTATGTGGGTAGTAGTATTGTGTAATGTATTTTAAATATCTATTTAACTTTCCTTGTCCAGGTCTGACGAGATTATCACAAGCAAGCGGCAAAAACAAGAATAACAGACATGCATCGGTGCCCGGTTTGTCTGAAATATTTCCCTTCTCCTTCTAAACTGCTGAGACATCATTTCATCCACACTGGCCTGAAACCTTACCGTTGCACCGACTGTGAGAAAACATTCAATCAGCCTGTCCATTTAAAAAGACATTCACAGAAGTGGCATCAACGTCCTTCCACAGGAACCTTGAAGGCCAGCATATTTGCTAAAGATACACCTTTTCTACTATCAAACCACATTGACCAAATAAACCGACATGGTGGTACTGAAATAATATTGTCATCTACTAAATCTGTTGTATCACCCCAGACCATACAGATAGGGGATACATTACCACCGGAGGTGTGTATTTCATCTTCAGGGAGTGAAGGTGAAACAGAATCCATCCCACAAGTCAATGACAACTTAACACATTGGAACCATATTGCAATTGATGGATCATCACACTCACAAGCTCAATATGAAGTTAATTTTGCTTCAGATGATTTATTCTACGTCCAACAGGAGAAGTCCTGCAAAGTGTGCTTCAAGTCATTTAGTTCAGCACATCAACTTCAGATTCACTTGGCAGTCCATAACAAACAGAAACATTTGGATGACAGGATATATCTGAAGAATTCAGCTGATGGACCTATCCCCTACGGATGCAAAGTAACTAAAAACCACCAATGTCCCACCTGTCTTAAAACATTTTGTGCACCTTCCAAGCTACAGCGCCATTTTTTGATTCACACAGGCGTGAAACCTTTTTCCTGCATGCAGTGTGGGAAAGCATTTCGGCAAGAAACTCACTTGAAATCCCATCTTTACGCAGCACATAGAACAGCGTCATCACAAAATGATCCGGAGGTCAATCTAGGAAGTGCGAGAGCCACGGAGACGGGTGCAGTGTTCTGTCATGGACTTCCAGCTTCTCAGTCTCAGTCCACTCTACACTCCTCCTGTCCCCAGGAGGTAAATCCATCGGAACTTGAGTTACAGTGTAAAATAAGCGTATGTTCCCCACAAGACCTGAAAAATTCAAAACAAGGAAAATGTGGAGCAATTGTTACTCCTGGACCCAGTTTGAACGACAGTGACAAACACTGCCAAAATATTGGCTCAGACATGCAGAGCAAATCAGTTGGATATGAACAGGTTCTAATCAATAATGTCCGTAAAGTTTTAAAGCCTTTTCAATGTACTTTCTGCAGTAGATCCTTTCGCCTGGAGTTGAATTTACTGCGACATTGGTACACACAGCACAGGAAACAAGACAGATTGCAGAGCTGCCATCCAGTGAATGGAAACACAAACAGCACTGCATTACCATCAGTGAACCCAATAACCCTTAATTCTAAGGAAGTGACATCACGAGAACACTGCATAACAGATGGTTCTGATCCTGAAATCGTTGTTAAACCTGAGACATGGAGTGAGGATATTAAGGATTTCTTTCCAAATGATAATGCCACAGCACCAGACCAGCACAGTGAAGCACTGCAAGCCCCAATCCAGAGTCTGGGAATAATGAGTGGAAAAATGCGACACCAGTGTAATTTATGCTCCAAAACATTTCCAGCCTCATCAAAACTTCAGAGGCACATGATGTCTCATACCGACCAAAGACCCTTCCGGTGTCAAATGTGTGAAAAGAGTTTCCGTCAGAAAACACACTTAAGAGTCCACTCTCGTACACATCTGTGGTCCAAATATCACAGACAACGGTCTTTTTATATTAGTAGGCCGCCGTCGCGCATGGCTGGACACAACACAAAGCCTGCAGTTGATGTCCTTCTCCCAAAAAGATGTGTACAAATTGATGCTTTTGACAAGAAATCTGTGACACATGCATTTCCCAAAATAACACATATTCAGACTCTGGCTTTACCAAATGTGGAAAATTCCACTAGAGGTCTTATGCCAAGTACTTCCTATACGAATTCAACCGTACATTCTAAAAAAAGTCTGAAAAAGGTACAGACTTCTAAATGTGCACGTATAAAAAATGGCTCCCAGCACAGATGTTTACTTTGTTTAAAATGTTTTCCCTCTCCCTCCAAACTGAGGAGGCATGAGATGGTACACACCGGCTTGAAACCATTCCAGTGTCTAGTGTGTGGTAAAAGATTTCGCCAGGCTCCACATCTAAAAGTCCATGAGAGAACTCATTCTGAGGAGAGGGTAGCCATGCCTGTTCAACAACCCAATGGACGCAGTCAAGAGCCTAGTAGTAGAGATTATAATCAAGAAGATTATACAACAAACAGTCATGTGCAGTTTATAAACAAAATCAAGGGATTTATGCCCACACATGGCATCTATGCTGAGTTTATTGAATCTCATGAAGAGGAAACGAGAAAGGATACTCAACCACTTTATGACAG
Source organism: Lota lota (assembly GCA_026745465.1). Classification (NCBI taxonomy): domain Eukaryota; kingdom Metazoa; phylum Chordata; class Actinopteri; order Gadiformes; family Lotidae; genus Lota; species Lota lota. The sequence goes on along the minus strand of JACYXH010000479.1, from coordinate 851,185 downwards.
TGGCAATGACTATTTATGCAATGGTCTTTCTCCATCCTTTAAAATAACAGACACAAACTGGCAACCAAAGTCGGAAGTAGACAGACTTGAAGACGTGGATTTGGAGGGTGTGCAGAAGGAAAACTGTAATGACCTTGTGAACACATTCCCCTTTGAACTTGCCCCCGGCATTCAAAAACTGGTTCAAAATGAGGGAGCCATTCCACCTTCACTACAGCAAGAAATGGGGGATAACACACAACCTTTTAGTACAGAGAAACCTTTTCAATCCAGCAGTTATGCTAATTCTGACGATCACGTCGATACACACATTGTGGGAACAGAAAGTTTAATGGCTGAGAAACAACAATGGAATGAAGAGGAAATGGCAAACAATTACTGGTGCGAACCGCTAAACGTTTTTGAATGTAAAAAATGCACAAAAACCTTTGAAACGCAGCAGGATTTTCAGTGTCATGAATGTGACAGCAATGGCCAATCAAAAACCAATCAGCTAGCCCGAAAATATCGCTGTGATGTTTGCTTTAAGGAATTTGCCTCTCCCTCTAAACTTGAGAGACATTATATAATTCACACTGGTCAGAGGCCATTCCATTGTGAAATTTGTAGCAAAACGTTCACACAATCATCACACCTTAGAACACACCAAAAATCTCATAAATTATGAATATAGGCCTAATAACATTGTTGATGTGTTGCATTTTGGCTATGGTACACACATGGTTTGGAACAAAGTTTGTGGTGTCCATATAATGTATGTGTTTTAATGATTTCTGGGTATCTTTACAAACTGTACAGTATTTTATTTGACCAGGTCCTCCATATGGTGGTTTTATGCATTCTTTGTATGCATTGTTTTTATTGATTCAACGATTTTAAGGATTGTTTTTCCCATTTGAGTATGAATAAAATAGTTTCAATCTAGTTGTTTGACTTTAATATTGGAGGGGTTTCCTTATGAATTATCTTTTAGTTTACTTAAGAGGTTATATATTTCCAAATAACTCACTCCAGTATTGCAATGTTGGAGTTTGTAAGATATATCATAACGTTGTTTTAATTACTTACAATTTAGAATTTCATTAGTTTATTTCTATATGATAATTATATAATTAGTAGTTGTGGTGGTAGCACATGGGTTTTTAAATAAATGGTGGACTCTTAGTAGGAACGAAAGACATTGGACATTGGTTACCTGGGGGAGAAAGTACATCGGCGCACCCGTACAGGAAGTTAATCGAAATCGTACTAAACGCGTTTAACCGGGCATGTGTTGCTAGTTCGCAAGCGGTGTTTACACAGATGTAAACAAGAATAAACGATTGTGAGTTTTTATTTTAATTATCAATAAAGAAGCGTTACATTTGAATACACATAAACCTCATAGCCATTTAACATTTCCTAGTGTTTACTAGTCTTAATTACTGAATATGTATTGCTGTGTTAGCTACGTCTTGACCTCGGTACGCATACATCATACTTGGATTCATATTTTACAGTAAAGTGAACCTTAGTGGGGTTGTAATTATTGATAGATTAGTAATAAGTGTGGGATTCGTTAATTAGCTGCAATAACTAGACCATATAGCCGCAAGCGACTAAGAAGAAGTACGCATTACTTCGACCTCTTGGAGGCAATTCCCTCCAGTGTAACCTAACTTTATTTATGACAATAATATTCGTATCTGATTGCATGAATAGCGATAAACTCTCCAATATTGCACCTGTACGGACATCGTTGGTCATCATATTTGTATCGGCGTGCAAGCGTGTTTTGTTTTTTTGTTATGAAGTGATTGAACGCTTTTTGGTGAAACCTAATGCATAAGTAAGGGCACTCCATAGAGTGAATTGCGACTAAGATGTCGCGGTAACGTGAACATCCTCTTATTCGCATGCGGTTAATGATGCTGAAACACACAGATAAACTATACATATTTACAGATCCATTTCGATTATGTATACAGCAAATACATATTCAGCTGTTATAACCTTTTTCTGTTCCCTCTTTTTAAGACACCAGTTTTGTAGTTGTTTCCTGGCAGTCATTATGGCGAAACAACCGCTTTCAAAAAAGGTTTCAGCACCATCTGTGTCTCAGATAAATGCAGAATATGTCACGCAGGTAACGTTTATGAAGTTAGTTTGTTTTAAGGGGCATATCTATTTATATTTGTATGCTGTAGTTCATTCATGTAATTTCCTCCACACAGATATAGACTTAACTCCCGCCATCCCTGACCTCACCTGATGGTGACCTAGAAAAACATAACCGAATACACATAGAACTCACACATAGAATACCAACACAACACAATACATAGACCGGTCCATAGATGGTAACAAGACAGATCATACATTTCATAGTATACATACAATTATCATAAAATATAATAATCTTCACAATTTATTTAATTGAGCATAGACCTGCTTTGCCATCACATGGGAAAATCACAGGTAATGTTTATTGAAACTAACTGGTTATTCTTTTTCGTATTTCAGTTGGCCAATAAATATTGGGCTCCCCATGTTAAGAACAAACTACCCTTTGATCCCAAGGTAAGTACATTTGTCTCATAAGTAGTAATACCCACAAGCAAATCAAGAGCAGTGAAAAGCATTAGTGTAGAATTTAGCATTTTGATGGGATTTGCTGTTGGATGATGTCAGTATATTGCTGGTGATCCATCTCGGTAATAAAAGTTTTGCAGCATTGGGAATTGTAATACACCAATGCCAATCTTGTATAATTAAAGATATGCACTATAATAACTGGTTATGACGATCTTTGAAGTTCTCAACTGAGCGCAATTAGGACATTATATGTTGTGTGAACATTTTAAACTTTGTGAATGGCAAAACCAGGTAAATGTCCACCAGAGCCTCTATATATATATATACTATTATACTCTTTTTATATTTGCATACTTTTAACAATGATGTTCTCCCTTGTTAAGGTGCTGGAAGATGTTTATGAAAAGGAGATTCTCAGTTCCAAGTAAGTTACTGTAAATGTTCAGACAAGAACGGCTTCATTCTTCATTGTGTGTTATTTCAGATGTAGAATGTGACAAATTGTCTCCTTTCTTTTGTAGATTTGCCATTAGGAAAATCATGCTTCTGGAGTTCAGGTGGGTTATTTAAAAGGCTTTATACTAAATAACCTGTGTCTTTACTCAGTGAATGAAAGTTCATCTATAATGATTTATTTTGTCGTCAACAGTCAGTATCTTGAGAACTACTTGTGGGTTAACTACACACCCAAGGTATCCAGCAACGCCTTTCTGATGTCCATCAGTTGCATAGTCAATGAGAAATTCAGAGAAAATGTCCCTGCTTGGGAGGTAAGACAACAATTCTCTCTTTCGGTCCATGTTATCACTCAACTTGTGTGTGTGGCATTTCCCCAGAACCTATTGCTAGAACATGAAACATATTGAGTGTCTTTATATTTAGAAGCACTATGTTCAACCAATGTATAATTATGTGAGTGCAATTGTCTTTTGTATTGTACAGCTGTAGTATAAGCCAAGAGATAAATAATTCCAAACAAGTGAGGCATCATGTGCTATCATGTAACATTAACATTTTAGTCATGTAAAACACGCTTTTATCCAAAGCGTTTTACAGTCAATTCAAATGGAAGGGAGTAGGTGTCATGCTCAAGGATGCTCAAAGGTTAGGCTGTGGACATTACCCATCGAACCTAGTACCTTTAGGCTGGGGGTCGGAATCACAGCCACTACACTACCCTGCGGAGACCCTTCATTTTTGTTTTGTTGTCTTCTCCATCACGTCACGCATCCCAGCCGTTTAAGAAGAACCCGGGTCATTTCCCATTCTTCTTCAAGTGTGTGATGGAGGCGGTGCTGGCGGACGAGAAGGCAGGGCTAACACTAAGGGAACAGACAGTGCTCCTAGTCTTCCTGGACCACTGCTTCAACAGTTTGGTGTGTACCGCGCCTCCCCTATGTAATCTGTGTTGACGCTCTGGAAAGTGTAATCTATTATTTGCTCTATGATTTTCTTTGGCTGAATTCAGTTCCATACATTATAGGGATGTCCATGTTTAATAACTTAATTTCATAAGAACATCCATAGTCATTAATTGTATCCTTAACTGAAGGATTATCGTAGACAATACTAGTAGACAATCTCATGGACCAACTGAAAAGCACACTTTCATTGTTTTTACACATGAGAAATGTATAACATAGTGCAAACAGATAACAAAATGGGGGAAGGGTGGCCATGATAATGTGTTTAAAGGTTAGAGATACATTTTCCCAGACTCTTTAGGGTTGGCGCTAAAATCCTGATTTAAAATGTGTCTAGTCCCCTTCTGACTGTCAAGTTGCATGTTGTGAACAAATCTGCCATTGAATTTGTTAACCGTGACCGGTAGAATACAGCACAGCTGAATGACTATACAAATCCCCAATCCATCTTAAGAGATACAGGCTATGAAGCCATTACGTGCACCACCCACACGGTGGCAGTGTTACACCACAAGACGGCACTGTGGAGCAGCACTCAGGACATATGTATCAGCAGCACAATCCGCATGAGGTGTCACTGCGGATATCTTCCCCGATTTCAGCTTCGATAGGCGGGAACACTTAAAATCTATCCTGTGGTGCTCTGTAAATGTTTTTATGTGTCTTAGGTGTCATAAAAAAAAATCTTTCTCCAACAATATTCATGACACGGCTATCTCTGCTCCTGTACTCTCTGTCTCTAACAATTCTCTCTCTCTCTCTCTCTCTCTCTCTCTGTCTCTGTCTCTGTCTCTCTCTCTGTCTCTGTCTCTGTGTGTGTGGTTGTACTCCTAGGAGGTAGATTTGATCAGAGAGCAAGTGCAGCAGCTAATTTCTCTGCCAATGTGGATGGGCCTCCTACCAGTAAGATCCAACCCCATTTCCTCAAATATTCCCCCACCAAGACGTTTTTGCAATTCTACCACTTAATTTTTTTTACAATTGAATTAAACTGTGATTGATAATGATCAATGATTACACGCTGATTCCAAGATCATACTGAAACCGACCAGCCTGTCTCTCTCTTTCTCTTTGCATCACTTTTTCTTTTTCCTCAGTCGAGACTTCAGCACGAGCTGAAGAAAGTCCCAAAGCTGCAAAAGTTCTGGAATCTTATCAAAAAGAAATACGATAAGATGGATGCCGACGCAGCAGAGCAGTGAGTTTTTATTTTTGTCTTCCCTCTCTCCGCATTCCGTCCCCACATAGATAAAAGTAAGGAATGTAAGTGATATTCCACAAGCCCCTAAAAAAAACGATTGCTTTCCTCTTTTCCTTCTTTTAGGGCCAAGAAGGAACAAACCTTCCTCTCAGCGCTGATCGACAAATTCCTCGGGGTTCTTGGATCCATTCCTCCATCAGGTAATATTTGTATTCAGTTATTATTAAGATGTCTTGACTGACTCATGGGCTGTATCGCTGCTGTATGGAAATCCCTATGGCACGACAATGATTCTTGAAGCCTGAGGTGCTTCCCACACCCACACGGTATTAAGGTAATAACAGTGTGAGCTGAAAAGGACTCTGCCTGGGACCTTGTGATGGCCAAAGCAGACCCTTTTCAACACATGTTTTCTGAACACCCCCCATCCATCACTGTGTTCTACTCTGGTATGTGGCCTGTTAGCACTGCACTCACTCTCAGCAGGAGGGGGCTTCCCTTCTGGTCTGCGACCCCTGTTTCCCACATGAGACCCACCTTGCCGCCCCCTTCCATACTCTTCTCATACCACAGAATTCCAAACCATATTTTGCCCAATCATGTCACACCCTGGTACAGCACGTGCGCTTGCAACCACTCACGCTCCACCCACTGTACTGTAATGCAGGCCGACACTGGGTGGAGGTGGGAAGGGGGATGCTTTCGAGCACCAAGAATAGAATGCGCGTGCATTCTTACACGCGCCCACGTGTATGTGTGCTGCTGCTTCTTCTTCAGAGAAGGAGGAGACCAGGCCTGACAGGGTAGATTACCATCCCGGGCCCAGCATGACCCCCCCCCACCCCCCACCACCACCCACCCAATCCACAACCAACAACGCACCCGACCCATGCTACTTCCTCCACAACATCATCTTTCTCCTCCTGTGGTCCGAGCCTTACCCCAGAGCCAAGCAGGACCAACACACGCACATCCAATGAGGGTCTCTGTGATGGTGGGTGGGGGGATGCTGTCCGGTGCATGTTTAGTGGTGGGTCACGCTCTCTGCATGGTGCCGTGAGGCTGTCTACACGCGTTTGGTGCTCTCATGTCCCCAGCAAAAGAGCCCCCACCCATGCTGCTGCCCCTTCCATCACCACCCACTGTATGTTAACCCCCCTGTGTGTGTGTATGTGTGTGTGTGTGTGTGTGTGTGTTGATTTTGTTATTTGCAGCGGTTTAATATTTGCTTTTGTCTTCTGGGTGGCAGATAATGCTGATGATAATATTAGTAATACATAATTATATTAATGATGTTTGTAATAATAATCCATAAGGCTGTTTCATTCATAACACATTTGATTGAGTTAATGGTGGTTCTCCCTGCTGTGGCCTAGGTCCGGTGTCCATGGACAAGGTACACTACTGTGAGAGATTCGTTGAGCTCATGATTGACCTGGAGGTAAGATCTAATGTTTATCGAGGGTATATTCAATCCAACAAAAACAAACAAACCCTTAATGCGTCCCCTCTCGTCTTTCCATGTGAGGTGAATGAGATGCATGTATGAAAGCGTTTTAGGCGGCCACCGAAGGAATACGCAGACAAATGCGTTACTTCGTGTCGGCAACACAACCGTCAAGAGTACAAACAGAAATATCTGGACGTCAATACCTGAAAGAGTACATAGATAAAAGCATAAAGAAAGTCGTAATAAATCTCAGAAGATTGAAAAGTGGTGGAGTAGGACCCCCAGATCTTTACCTTACTAAGATTACTTTTCAGTTTCTCTGTTTGTCTTTCTAATCAAGTTAGGTAAAGACCCACATTACATAAAATACGTCAAGCCAATATATCTCTTGTGCGTCTGAAAAAAGAGGCACAAGATATCCGTCTCTTTCCCCTTCATTTCATGGCGAGTTCTGTGCTGGCTGTCATGATGAATGTTGGCCAGATCAAAGATGGCTCGAATCACTTTGTCATAAAGTTCTTGTTCACCTGACAAAGGGTTTTTATCTCCAGTGTAAGGTGGAGGTGTAAGGTTTTTGTCCACTATACAAGCCCCCTCTTTCCCAGCCAACGGAAGACACCCGTAGTCACGCAGGCAAGATGGCGGCTCTCCGCAGGTTCTCCTGTTACCAGCGGGAACCTGAATAGATTACCTCTGGCGGTGTGTTGACAGGCCGGGGGCCTTGCTGTTCCTGGCAGCGGACAGTGGCCCTGGTCCGGCCTGCTCTCTCCAGAGACTGCTCCTCTCCGTTGATGGTATCGCCTTACAATGCCCCAGCATATCCTCCCCCGGATTGATGTCTCCCCCTTGCCGATGATGATTACCTCGTACATTTCCGTAGGAGAGAGAAAAAAGGGAATATTAAAATCACACCCCATTCCCGTCTCTTTCCCCTTCATTTCATGGCGGGTTTTGTGCCGGCTGTCATGATGAATGTTGACCAGATCAAAGATGGCCGTGGGACATAAAGGTTATACACTCGATAGCCAGACATCGGCTGTTGCACCTGCTGCCTTTGAAGTGCTTGGATATTCGAGTATACTTCAACTTTTATTTATATTCATGCTTTTATTTCTTCTTACTCCAACCTTTTTTGTTTTGAATGTGAAGATAGTTTTTTCTTCCTCATATATTCACCCTTTAAGCTGCGTCATTATGTCAGAACCCCCCTTTTATCTAAGACTGACACCACCAGCATTTCAAGTATTACTACTTAGAAGTGCTTTAGCAGTCCACACCCCATTACCACCTAGATGTACTTCCTTCCATTCTTCAGGCTCTGTCTCCGTTTACTATCAAATGTTTCCAAAAGTAACCTCTGAAAAAATAAAAAGACAATGGATCAATAAGGTATATGGATAATCTCAGGATTGATGCATGGAGCTGTGGCTGTTCCTGGGTCCATTGATTCCCTTCTTACCCTCAAAAAGAATCCATTCGGTGACCCCTGTGCTCTTATCTGTGGTGGAGGGGCAAGTTTCAACTGGGACCAGACTGCTTTAGTACTCAGGCCTGGCTCCGGGGTCACTATCAAAATGTCCACCGTTATTTTCCAGTCTGATATTAACTCATGTCGTGCTTACACTGAATCTATTCCGTGTAGGGGAATTTTAAACTGAACTGTGGCACTGTGTCGCATATACGTGTGTCAATAGTGTTGATGTCAATAAAGTTATTCTATATATCGTGTTTGTGTAAGTATGATGTATGTACATATATTTTGAAGAAACCTTTAAAAATAAGAATATGCAAAAATTGACTTTAATTATTGTTATTTCTGTGCTGTACTTCTGCTGTGACGCCCACATATCCTGTCTGGAACCAGTATAGCACATCTGATTGTGTTCCCCCTGTCTCAAGGCCCTGCTCCCCACCAGGCGCTGGTTCAACACTGTGCTGGACAACTCCCACCTAGTGGTCAGCTGTCACCTGTCCAACCTCATCAAGAGGGAGAAGGAGGGTCACCTCTTCTCTCAGGTAAGACAAACTCTCCCACACACACATGCACACCCTACACATACACTACACACACTGAAAAATGCACTACCAACAGCACATTCCAGTAACCAAGTAAGTGAATGTGTGTGTGTTTGTTTTGTTGCTGCCTCATCCCTCTAGTTGCTGGACATGCTGAAGTTCTACACGGGCTTCGAGATCAATGACCAGACAGGAAACGCGCTGACGCAGAAAGAGATGACCACTTTGCACTATGATAGAATCACTTCCCTTCAGGTAAATGGAGACAAACTGGCAGCCTGCACTCCAGTGCCACTTTGGCCTTCTTTCTTTACTGCCTTGGCTGCATCTCGCCTAACAGATGCACCCAGGAAACCCAGGTTTATTTATTGCCGGTGGATCCTCTCACTGTGGATATTGATGTGCACCTGTAGTGGAGGGTTATGTGGCTGGGAGGGCAGACAGAAAAAGGACAGTATGGAGACAAAGTAGTTGCTTATATGTTAGTGCAAGATGTAGCAATGCAATTCTGAAGAGGTAGTGTTTACCAAAATGTAGTACTTAGATTTTGTTACCCTGGTTTCGTTTTTAAAAGGTCTCCCTCTGCTCGGCATATGCATCATTTGCCGCAGTATTTAAATGGTATGAGTTAGATTGGTGTAATTCTGATTTTATGGCAACCGTTCTTTTTCTCAGTGAAGGTTATGTAGGATAGTCTTGAGGCTAGAAAAAGGCTGAACCCCCTTCCTCCCTCCTTGACACAGGTGGTGTCAGTGACACAGGATACATGTAGCAGCGATGTTGAGATAATGATTTGAGGTGTTGATGACATACCAGTCCAAACTATGATATCAGAATATGCTGGTATGTTCAATACCAAACGCTGTATCAAATGATTTTGATAAATGTAAAATGCCTCCAAGGCATTTCATTACATGTCCACCAAGCAAATATCCCGACTGTGTATCAGTGTTTCCCAAGCTTTTTAGGGCACACCAACTATCCCAAACAGACATTCAAGGCACACCAATTTAAATTTTCAGGGAATGATTATGACAACTGCACATACAATATTATTATCATTATGGTTTTTATTATTTTTATTATTATTATTAGCAGCAATTTGAGACATAAAGTCACATTGACACATGGTTTAAATGTGATTTAGAAAAAGAACGTTCAATGTGCTGCATCTGATGGAAAACCTGTGGTTCCAAAGCCCCACTGCAGCTAGCATAGGCCTTGTGCAGGCTATGATATTGCACCAGGCAATACAGACATCTCTGTGCACTCACCTGGAATGGGTCTTTTTTTCCCACAGTGCTCCCCTGTCTCATAGACCTGCTTTGTGACTAGCAGCCGTATATGATCTGCAGGGGGGAGGTCTGCTTGTTAGTACTCAGCCAGGAACATCCAAATGTCACCTGACTGTCGGAGCTTATTTGTACTATCTGCATAGATGCTCCTGTAATTGAATCAAGAAGTAAACAGAATGTTTGATTGAACGTTTGATAGAACATTCTATAGAATGAATCAACATTTGAACATGTTGCTGCATGTGTTTGCATGTCTGCATGGAAACCTTTCTCTTGAGTCTTTAAAAAAGAAAAAAAATCCATCTTGTTTTGTTTTTCAGAGAGCAGCCTTCGCCCATTTCCCCGAGCTCCTGGACTTTGCCCTGTCGAACGTGGCATCGGTGGACACCCGAGAGTCTCTGACCAAACAGTTTGGACATCTCAGGTAGATATCAGTTTACAACTGCCACACACATCTGAAAGGACCGTTTGTATTTCTTTGTACAAGGGAATAGTACACAAGGTTGTTTGAAACGTTCTGCCAGCGTTTTAATCTAATGTGTCGTGAATAATGTGATTGGGATTTGTGTGTGTGTGTGTGTGTGTGTGCTGAATTACAATCGGCCACAACCAGCCCAAGGGCTTCCAATTTGCGTCAACAGCTGTGAAGGTGGCTGTCATGGCTGCTGGGACAGTAACTATATTTATTTAGCAGTTGGAAGGCAAGTCCCCGCTTCCACTGTCACGCCGCCCGCTTGAAATGCAATCCGCATACCTTTCCCTGCGTCACGTTGAACGCTGGCTCAAATGAATGCAATACCCGAAACTCCGTTGTAAAAGCGACAGAATGACAGATCATCCTCCACCTCTCTCTCTTTTTTTGTTCCTCATCCAGACAATTAAAAAGGGGATCTTGTTATCGTGATGGTCATCCTCGGGGTTATTACCGTCGCGTTAGCAGGGCTGTCTCTGCTCTGCTATACAGAAGCCAGCCAGCGTTTGAACAGGCAGCCGGTACCAGCCAGAGAGGGACACACGCCTCATTAATTTAATCGATTTCCCGCGGCTGGAGAGTAAACTCTTTGAACAGCTGTGTTTGTCAGATCGTGTTGGTCCACTAGATACGCTAAAAAGCCCTTGTTTGGATTGACAAACCTGCCCCTTGTATCTGGTGCTTTGTTTACTGGTCGCAGTGATAGTCATCTCATTTCTTGATTTCTTTGTTCTTTCACTAAAAGCGCTAATTGGCTTATTTCCATGCCATGAAAAAAAATGCCATTTTGCATCTTTACAAGTGTCGGATAATAATATAAGCGTGGATTTTATATTTGCCAGTTCCTTCTCACTTGCGCAGTGCTCACGTCCACTGCCTGCTTAAACCTCTGTTTTGGATTATGAACGTCAAAACCCCTTTTGGAGTCACACAGCGAGATGCGAGTGGAGCTGAGCAAGGTAGCGACTTAGCCACGCTACACTTTTCCCCCTCCCTCACTGAATTACCCAAACGACTGTAGCAGGCCCTCAATTGTTTGAATGCTCCCCAAGTGAAGCTACGGGTGGGGGTTGCACCTCCCAAATTCCCGATCATATTCAACAAGGCACTTTCTCATACAAACATTTTGAAGGTAATGGCAGTTTATTCCAACTACGTTTCCCTAGCAGCTAAGCTCCCCGTCAGCCGCCACTCAGAATTTATCCGCTAAGTCTTCAGAATACACCGACGTGGCATTACCACGAATACACGCACTCTCTTTTCCGTTAAATCAAACATGATGGGTTTCCTCGGTGCAATGGAAAAGTGAAAAGGTTATGACACAAGCAACATTTTGAGAACGTTTACTGTTGTCACGGATCAGAGTACTTGGTGTGGCTCATACAAAAAATGTGTTCCGTGTCAGGTTATTCCAAATACATGACTTTTAGACCGCACAATCATGAAAATGTACACGTCTTCAATGCCTAATAAGTGTGAACACATCACTGAGGGTGATACGGCTTGTGTCAAGGTGTTCTTCGGAGAGGAGCAACATTTAGCCTCGACAGACACAATGTTTTGACATTTTACAGCGGAGGTTGCTGCAGGCATGGTCTCACCATTTTTCTTAAGTACGTGACTAAGCCAACCTGACACGGTTAACTACATCAGCAACCCGTACAAAGACACTTCCAATGTGGCTGTTAAACAGTTAATATATGTTATATAATAGAATACATATGTTGGATTAAGTAGCACATAATTCACTATTAACACACATTCAATACTAATATTATTAGTATTTCATTGGGCCTTTTACTTAAATGGCTGAATGCTTGTTTATTTGTTATTTATTATTTATACATTATTGAGGGAATGTGCTGTACTAATAGGATGACATGATGGCATTCTTTATTTAGGACGTTGTCCATTGTATAAATGCTCTTTGGAAATGCCACATGTGTACAAATTCGATAAACAAGAGGTTTCTGACTGTAAAAGTTGGACATCAATTGCGGTGGCAGATATCAGTGGAGGTCACACTAATGAGCCAGCCGGGAGGTCAGGGGAGAGAGGGGAGCGATTAGTAACCAGTGTCTCCCGAGGAGCTGCATGTCCCGCTAGCTTACTTTGTTTCTGCCAGTGGCTCAGCTGTCATCCCTGACCTGGTCCAGTCTCCTCTCATCTGCACATCCCCCAGTGAGCTACTGTGCTGCCATTGCCTCATAACCAAGAGGAAAAGAAGGACCGGCCCGCGTGACCCATACCGGGCCCGGGCCCTTGAGTCATGTAGACTGCAGCATTTCCTCTTCGACCACCACTTCCTCCTGCTGCACCATCACCACCAACTACTCCCACAAGTGGTCAAACATTGCATCACAAGGAGTGCCTTGGACCCAAACACACACATGCATGCAAAAACTCCCAGGCACATGCAAACTGACCCATAGCCACACACACACAAACCCATGCAAACTGACACACTTGCATGCAAATGGACACACGCGCATGCAAACGAACACACACACGAACAAGCAAACACACACGCACACATGCAAACGGACACGCATGCAAATGCATGCAAGCGCACACGCATGGAAACACACACAAACAGACAGACACACACACATACATAAACAAAGGTGCATACACAGATACAAAAAAATCCCACATGCATGCAAAACACACGCTTGCTCTAACACACGCGTGAACAGTCAACTCACGCCCTGTGCGAGCGAACACGTCGTCGCAGTGTGCACGTGGGCGTGCGCCTGCCGCTGTCATAGCGTGTCAGCATGATTGAGACGGGTCTGCATGCGGAGAGCTGCGCCTAGCCGCTGCGAGACGGAGATGGTCTTTGATTTTCGTAATCCACATCAATGCGCCGCGGCCCCTAAACACATGCGTGCTGACATAGCAGGACGGCGGCGGTGATGTCTGTGGTTTCATTCTGCATGACAATCAGCTGTGTTAATTGTTGGGGAATTGAAAGTGTCAGTAGCTGAACATATGCAGAAGTGGTAGTTTGATGACATACTAAATAAAAATGTACTAATGGAAAAGGTTCCTTTTCCCCTCCTGTCGAAGCCTTAACATCCTTTTTAAATAATCAATACCTTTTGCTTTTTGTAGGATTCTGTTGGCACAGAAATACCCCAAGTGCACTATCGATTTGTACCTGTATTATGGATTTAAAGTGCAGGACTTCAGTCGAAACGGACTGCATGAGTGTGTTGTTTTTTGCTTATATTGTGCTTTTTTTCCCCCCCTTCACTTAACCACACCTCTGTGTTGTCGTTGTCTTGTCTCTACAGTCCCAACACCCTCCACCGGGTAGCCTCGTACCTGTGTCTGCTGCCAGAGCTGCCTGAAGGGCAGAGCACCACCTATGAAATGACTGTTCTCCTTGAGCTGCTGGTGAGTGCTGAACTATCCCCCCGCCCCCATCTCCTTCCACTTTCTCTGTATATTAAAGGGTGTCGTGGGATACCACTATTCTATTGTAGTTTTTGCCTCGTCTGTTACCTTTACCGTTGTGTTTTGTGTGTCTAGACTCATGTAAGTGCCTTTAATCAGTAACCGTAAAAACATCGTCGTGAACATCGTCGCTGATCAACTGCACAGCAAGTTTTGTTTTGTCACTGATTTATGCTGTTGACCTTAGAATTGGTGCTGTCCCTCATTACTGCATGTACCCACCCCTCTTGGAGAGAGAGAGAGAGAGAGAGAGAGAGAGAGAGAGAGAGAGAGAGAGAGAGAGAGAGAGAGAGAGAGAGAGAGAGAGAGAGAGAGAGAGAGAGAGAGAGAGAGAGAGAGAGAGAGAGAGAGAGAGAGAGAGAGAGAGAGAGAGAGAGAGAGAGAGAGAGAGAGAGACTTCCTTTCCGAAAACATTATCAAAAAAGAATCCTTGGACTCTTTCAGCCCAGTGCCCCACTAGCGTCCCCAATGCAGGCTGACCAGTGGTTACTCCTAATTACCTTCTCCGCGCCTCCTCGGGTCAGCGCTGAGAGGAGCAGGAGGAGCCCCTCTCCATAATTAGCTGATTAGGTTGTCGCAGGAGCCAACGTCAGGGTATTCATTTGGGCGTAACCCCGAACCACCCCCCTCCTCCTGTTCCTGACAACAATAATCGGACTCGGAAATCTGGCTGTGTGTATCATGCTCTGTACCAGAAGAGCTTCACCCGCAGGAAGCTGAGATGGGTCAAATGCCGCAGAAAAGCCATGCATATTGAAGCCCACAGGCTGTGCGTCCTTTTGGTAGAGAGAGGGAGAGAGAAAGAGGGAGAGGTGGTGTAGTTTGACCAGTTTAGGCTGTTTATTTCCTCTGCTGAATAGATGAGCTGGTCTGTATTCAGCAAATATCCCTGGCTCTCATTTCCCTGATGAATAATTGAACAGCAGACTTTGAGACTGCACACAACAAAAGCCGTTGAGGTGTTGTGCCTGGTCATTGCTAAATGTAAATACATTTTTCTAAGGGATGCTCGATTTACTCAAAATAGCTAGACTTGGGATCCCACTACTGACGCCCGAGTGGTACAGTTTACTGAATGCAGCTGTTTTTTAAGGAAAGTTTTAGATCCTACAAGATTATGGTCACAGGAACAAATGTGCAAAGGGAAGTTTACATGTTGACCTTGTTGAAGTGTGCATGAGTCTGCGATGGACGACAAACATGCTAAATTCTTGAAAGACACATTTAAATCAAGGGATACTTAACTAATTCATCCCGAAATTCTGGAATTTATCACCAGCCATTTATCACCAACATAGCTCCTTCAACTATCAAATATATTTAAGAACTAGAGTCTTAGGACCCCGTTACCACATTTGGTAATGGCTCATACTCTAGTTCTAGTGTGTGTTCAAACTTGATTAAGACTCCCAAACAGTCCTAAAAGTTCTGGCATATTGGCTATGAATGTAATCACTAGCCTGCTAGATGACCTCGTTTAAACCTTCTAAGAGTGTTTTCAGGGGAACAAGGTTTAAGTTATAACAAGGTTTAGCTGGAGATGATTTATTAGGATGTCCAGCATGAATGGTTCTCTGTCTTCTAGCAAGGGACAGCCACAACACCCTAGAGGCTGAGCAGGAAGCAGGGGTATCACACTTCCAGGCTAGATAATGTGATTGTACTTCACTGGTATAAATATACTGTAGATTACTAACATGGAAAGGCCGGAGTTATATTGTTTCAATATCCGACATGTCACCTCACTCTTTGTCATCCTCTCTCTCTCTCTCCGTCACTCCTCCAGGTCTCTCGGCACGAGC
This sequence comes from Lota lota, assembly GCA_026745465.1. Lineage (NCBI taxonomy): Eukaryota > Metazoa > Chordata > Actinopteri > Gadiformes > Lotidae > Lota > Lota lota. The sequence continues at coordinate 835,492 of JACYXH010000479.1, read as the reverse complement.
GCAGGATATCTCAGATCGAGCAGCTCAACCAGATGCCTCTTTATCCAACGGAGAAGATAATCTGGGATGAGAACATCGTCCCAACAGAGTACTACTCAGGCGAAGGTGTGTGTGGCAACGGGCATGTTAGAGATGTGCTTGTGTTTTTTCTTGTGTGTGCACAAAAGCCCACCGTTTTGTTAGCATGACTAATCGGTGCACTATCATAGAATGTGTTGTGCACACACAAAGACCCACGCACGCGACACAAACACACACACACACACACACACACACACACACACACACACACACACTCAAGCCTGTTATCTCTTGTTGCAAAGGCACTTAACTTGCCGCAGATCACAAACACTCCTTACAGGGAATCCTCTTTAGCTGGCAGGGGCACTTTCAGACACCACCCACCTTTCAGAGCTGCACACTCTAAGCGCATTACTCGCGTAACATGTCTTACAGAAGTAGGAGAAAGCATGTTCATCCACAATGTCTGTACCACAAAGAAAATATCGTAGTGGTGTATCACTCGCAAACATCCCGTAGGAAATCCATAAAAATGCAGTATTCAAACACAGTGTTTCGTTTTACCTTCCTGCTCCACAGGTTGTCTCGCTCTGCCCAAGTTGAACCTCCAGTTCCTGACCCTCCACGACTACCTGCTGAGGAACTTCAACCTCTTCCGCCTGGAGTCCACTTACGAGATCAGACAGGACATCGAGGACGTGGTGGCGCGCATGAAGCCATGGTGGGCTTCTTCCTTGTGTTGTTTTTCTTCCTGTTGTTGTTAAATTAGAATTGCATACGAGATAAGGGCTGCAGGATAGTGTGAAGTGGATAGGGTGTTCAACTCCCTGCCATAAGGTAATTGGTTGATCCCTAATAGCCACAGTCTAGACTATCTGTAGGCATCCTTGAGCAAGAAACCTCACATGCTCCTTCATGACGTGTATCTAAAGATACTGTAAGTTGTGGTAAACTAAGCACTGCAGAGTGAAACGAACCAGTGGCAATAACAGTGCATTGCAACACCTGACACACACACAGGCTGCATAGCAGCAAAACTGGCCCACTAACTATTTGGTGTAGTGAAGGAACTAAGAAGTCCATCGAAACAAGCTTGTGGTAATGGAGCCAAATTCAACCTCCTAACAATTCTTGTTTGCGGTCCTCCCCTTCACAGGCAGTCTGAGTACGGGAGCACAGTGTTTGGGGGCTGGGCCAGGATGGCTCAGAACATCACCGCCTTCTCCATCGTGGAGGTGGCCAAGCCCAACATCGGGGAGAACTGGCCCGCCCGCGTCCGCGCGGACGTCACCATCAACCTCAACGTCCGAGACCATATCAAGCACGAATGGGAAGGTACGTACGAGTGTGTTAATAAAATGACATTATTCTTTATTTTGGTTCAAACAACTTGGGAAGATGGATGATGCAGCACACAATTGCATATGAGTTCCATTAATGACGTTCTCCCAAGTAGCATTAGGAATCTTACTTTATGATTCCTGCCCGCAACTACCTCTTCCGTGTTCCGTTTCTTTTTGCTGCCCCATCAGTTGGGTTCATGGAACCTTCCTTGGCATACCCACCATGTAGACTTTCGCTAATGTCTTTAGCTTCTCTCTGCGTGGCAGACAGGGTTACTGTGCACAGTGTTGGGTGTAGCAGGTCAGCCTTGCTCATTTTGACTCATGCTAGAGCACTATAAAAGCACCTTCAAGCACAGCAAAATATGACTAATGTAATTATCTTGAGGAAAATATATAAATCACTACATTACATTGCCAAGTTATACCAGTTGTGTGTGACACCCATGAAAACAAAGCTCCTATTTCGGCATGCTTGTCAGAAAATTTGCTTCCACAAATATTTCACATAATATTGCAACATCATTATATAAGGATATATCATTGTTATTTCTTTCATTCTACACCGCCTTTGCACCAATCTCTATTGTCTTTTCCTTTCTTTTTGGTTATTAGATTGCTGGAGGTGTCGAGTGCGATGCAATTCTCTGCTTCCTTCCCTCTTTCCCAATTGTACCATTACAGCTTCATGTTTTAAACATCAGCTGAACACTGACTGACTGGGCAATTTATCTCTCTATTTCACTATTCCTAACTCCCCCAACCCCCATCCCTCTCTTCCTTTCTTCTCTCACTTTCTCCATCTCTACTTTATTTATATATATTTTCCCATATATCTATACTCTTTTTCTCTCTTTGTCTCTCACTATATTTATATATCTTCTCCGTCTCACTACTTTGTCTCTTTCTCCATCTCCATCTCCACTCCATACTCTCTCTCACCTCCATCTCACTCTCTTCTCCATCCCCCTCTCACCTCTGTCTTTCTCTCTCGCTCCACTATCTCTTTCTCCTCCGTCCCTCACCTCTTCTCCGTCCCTCTCTACTCTCCTACATCTGTGCTTCCCTAACTATCTACTGTTGTCCGCCCCCTCTCTCTGCCCATCCGTCCATGTCTCTCCACCTCCAGGGCTGCGCAAGCACGACGTTTGCTTTCTGGTCACGGTGCGTCCCAACCTGCCCTACGGCACACGTTTCGACCGGCGCCAGCCCTTTGTGGGGCAGACTGGCCTGGTGTACGTGAGAGGCTGCGAGGTGCAGGGCATGCTGGACGACAAAGGGCGCGTCATTGAGGAAGGTGCGTACGAATGTTTGCTCATGACCTCGCACATACATGCATGCACACATGGGTACATGCTTATCGGCATACCTACATACCGTATTTCGTTTGTCTTGTATTTAACAAATCTAGGTACAATATGTAACACAGTTACTGTCCTAAATCATAAAATGACCAGGGTATGTCATCAGAGATAAAGGAAACATGCTAATTCGAAATACTAGGCTTCTCTGACAACAATGCTACAGCCAGTGTGTTCTCCTTTTTAATTTCAGTTCCAGGAAAAAAACATGTTTTTGTTTTGGCCTGTGTGTTTTGATTGAGTATTCTCTGAGTTGCCTGATATGAAACTAATTGGCATGGAAACACAGCGTGCTGCATGGGGAGCAAGCAAATTAACAGGATCAACTGAGGTTGTACTCGATTCTACCCGACCTATAAAGCCTCGCCCTCTTTTGACAAAACTCCATGACCAAGCTGTGCTGAAACAAGGGCAAATCTTGGCGTTGCATTTGAAAGATGGAGACAGCTTAGAGCTGAGAGGATTTCAAGACGGATGCCACATTATTTTTATAATAATTATATTTTTTAAATTGATTTGCAAACAATAAATAATTGCAAACAAATACATTGATGATCAACTTATAATGTAGGGCTCGTCGTTGCTTGTCATTGTCTAAATATAATAGTTGTGCTTGTCTCAAAATATAATGTTGAGCTCGGCCCAACGTTCATATTACAATCATTATCCTCAACCTGGCAACCAGAGTGAGCTTCGTGTCGGGAGGAGGGGGCTGGTGGAGACAACTCTGCAATATTGTGAATTTGGACTGCAGTACCCATTTTAAACGCTCTGTGTCCATGTGATATATTGTATCTTTAAGCAGGATTGTTAATTATTATTAATTAACAATCCTTTTTTTGTGAACAATTTCTCGTTCACAATAATAGCCATACATACTGAACACACACGCATGCTGTTCATACATACACACTCTTACACATGCATGTTGGCGTGCAAAGCGGGAGCCATATTGCTGTGTGCATATGGGACTGGCTTATTTTTTAAGGGTAAATAAAGGTGAAGGCTGTCACATACTCCAGATACACACGGGGGGGGGGGGGGCACAAGTGGAACACATCGCCCTCATTCCGGTCGGACCGCTTACATCACCCCTCTGTGCACTCCTCTTGAAGGGGTCAGAGAGGTGTTGTCATGGTGATGGTCACACGGCGACCTGACCTGTCGCATTACCATTCCATTAACCTGAGGGGTCGCCACGGACACCCTCTCTCTCTCTCTCTCTCTTTCTCTTTCTCTTTCTCTCTCTCTTTGATTGATTGATTATTTGTTTGTTTAATGGCTGTGCTTCTGTAGCAGTGAACATGGAAGGGAGTGGAATGTTTAGGCAGGCAATACCTACTGCTCATTACCAAACAAGATGCTGCCAATATCAACTTTCAGAAATGTTTGTGGAATGTGGGGTCTGTAACCTAGTATGAGTATAATACTTTGGTAATACTAATGTAATAATGACCATATGTTTAGACTAAAGATATTATTATTACATTTATATATATTTATTATTTGAGTTGCGGGGGGCGAAGGGGGCTAGCCTCGTATTTTTTTTTTTGCTTTTATATGGAAGACATATTTAGCATCGGACAGATATCCAATTGAATTCTATGCTCCTGATCAAGTTTAAATTCCCCTCCTTCCTTACCTCCTTCTGTCCTTTCCTCTCACGATGTATATCTCATCCACAGCTGAGAATGTTCCCTCCAAGGGGGACTGCTTGTATCGTATTCCAAGTAGTTGATACCTTGAGTACCTTGATTTCCCTTATCAAGGTACAATACTGCATACCTAAAATACGGAAGAGATACCTCATATCCATGTCTCGTCTTTAGATTTCTGTGAAGTTCAGGATCTATTGTTTTATTACAAATATTACGATTAAGACAACATTGAATTATTCAATAACTGGCATCCTATTGTCATGTAGACACATCTATAAAGACATATACATCAGCAGAGGCATCGTTACGAGCCATGCATTTTATTAATGTGCACGGATGCTCGCACTAGAGGACAAGAGGAATGAGTTTCTCTGGCTTGCTGGTGCGGCTGCACACAGCGATGCTATCAGGATGTCTGCTGGAGGTTTCCGCCGCATCACACCGGCCTCCCGTGGGAGCCAAGCCCTGCTCCTGTCGGTCAGCCCTGTCACCTCTAGTCACTGCAGCCACGTTACGTGTTTGAGCTAGGTTTTTTGTTTTCTGTGTGTGTGTTTGTTTATTTATCTATTTGTGTGTCTGTGTCTGTGTTTTTCTTTTCGAGTGTTAATTTTTTGTGTGTCTGTATTTTTTCTGTTTATTTATTTATGTGTTTGTGTGTTTTTTGTCAAGACGGTATTTCACATACATATCCTCTCCGGACCGAGGTGACTGCTTAATACCAGCCCCATCCTCTCTTTCCACTAGCTACACATTCAAGAAATCTGAATTATATAACTCCCCTGCACTCTTAAGCCCAGGGTTAAACCTCCGTATGTGTCCTACATTTGGCAAGGTTTCTGAAGTCGCTCGGCATACAACACATGCCCCATTGTCAACATGTCTTTTAATGAAGGTGCCGCTACCTCTTATGCTTATTTATTGATGTCTCTGTTGTTTTTATGTGTGAGTATCTGTTGTTATTTTGGGGTCCGTCGTGACTCGGCAGTCATCGTTTATTCTGACATATTTCCAGTGACGGGCGGAGGGGTTAGGGGATTAAAAGGTATTCTGTAATAGGTAGAGGTTGGGGATAGGGGGCTGCATTGACCAGATGCTTGTTGACATATGGGGGTCTGCAAGGATTCTGGATCTCATGAGTTGAATGTAGCCTCACAAGTCACACTCACTGGCTGTACTTAAAACATGAACCTCTACCATACCAAATGTTTTTCATTTGTTCTCAGTGTGAAGCCAGTACTTTTAAAGCCTTCTTAGCAACTGGCAGATCAAATTGTATAAATCAATCCAAAACTGATGGCAACGAGGACCTGTTTTCCTCAAGCCATCTGAATCTTGTGTTCGTTTTCATATATATTTTGTTTTACTGCTGAATACTGGCTTGACATCCAGTGTAATATTGCATCCAGATGGTGATCTGTTGGCGTGTACCCTTCTTGTTTCTAATCAGGACCTGATCCAAAGCCCAAGCTACGAGGAGACTCAAGAACCTTCCGAGTGTGGCTGGACTCCAACCAGTACCAGCAGGACATGACCAGCAGCATCCAGAACCACACCGAGGATCCCTATGAGTCCTTCAACATCATCATGAGACGCAAACCCAAAGAGAACAACTTCAAGGTTTGTGGATGTGGTTGTTTAATGAAGGGTTTCTGGTTCTCAGGAAACCCTGGTGCCCCGCCCACAATTCCCCCCTCTCCATCACTTTAGTTTCATCTCTCTCTTTCATCCCCACATCCATTTCTGTTTCTTTGTCATCCCCCATCTACTCTTCTCTCTAGCTCTCTTTAACCCAGTCCATTTATTATACTACCTCTCTTTTCACCCCCTTCCTTACATTCTAGCCGCCTCCTTCTCCCTTTTCACAGCCAACCCATTCTGCTTCTTCATCTCTCTGTTTTCACCCAACTCATCTCTTCCAATCCCCCTTGTCTCTTTCACCCCCTCACCTCTCTCTTCTCTCTCTCTCTCTCTCTCTCTCTCAAAATTGCCTGCTGAGGCCTTGAGCTCTCGCTCTGCCCACATCAACTCTTGGTGATCACTCACCTATATTGGACTGCAGCACTGGGGTTGGGGGCAGGGCAGCTCCGGGATTACCACCCCCGCCCAAGGCCAGCAGCAACACTCTGTGGGTGACCTTGTGATATACAACACCATTCACCTTCCTTTCATTCTCTATTCCCCCCTCTCCCATGCATACTGTAGGTTTGAGTTGCTTGAGTTTTGCTTTCATCCATGTTCTGGTTGACTTCGTAACAAAACATTTCATTTGAAGGTTATTTTTTTTTTGTCAGTTTTGTTTTTGTTTGTGTTAAAACGCATCAATTTCTGTCATAGCTGCTACAGTAGAGAAAGTTGTTTTGACACAAACTGAAAAAATGCTTGATAAGAAAAAGTGAAGCACCTCTTCCTCGCCATTGACAGCGAGACATCAACGTTTTGATGTCCTCTGGCCATTAGTCTGGTACTGACTGCTTCCAAAAATAAACATAATATTGCAGACATAAAATTCCCACATAACCTATCAGCTCTCAAAGTAGTACTGTTACCAATTATGTGAGCCATTGAAATTGGTAGAGGTGTCCTCTTAGTTCTGCATACAGCATTAAAGGCTGTTAGTGGCAGTAATGCACAATAATGTTTGCCAACCACCTTAAATATCAAGAAAAAGAAGCATGCGCTATAAGGAACGAAAATGGCTCATCTCTCCCAGGCGTTGAGAGTGATCTCGCCAGGAGTTCAATGCCATTTGGCTGTCTTTGTGTTGTTACATGGACAAATTATATAAATGTGGGTAACCGCTCGCGCAACTGGAGCCCTTGCACCTTGCATACAGTCCCGACATTTACATCACATGGACCAAACCGCCCCATGCGGACTTGGAAAGTATGAATACACAAGTTTCTTTTTCCATCCACACCAGGCTGTGCTGGAGACAATTCGGAACCTGATGAACACGGAGTGCGTCGTGCCAGACTGGCTCCACGACATCATCCTAGGCTACGGTGACCCCGGAAGTGCCCACTACTCCAAAATGCCCAACCAGATCTCCTCACTTGACTTCAACGACACCTTCCTGTCCCTGGACCACCTGCGCTCCTGTTTCCCTGGTTACACGGTCAAGGTCACCGAGGACAACCCCGAGCTGCAGGTTCCCCCGTTCAGGTGAGGGGTGGTTAAGCGCTATTTGTTTACCTTGACCCTCGGACGCATTGGTCCAGTGTTGAGCAAGCTTGCTTCAACCAGCTGTCTTGATCTGTGCTGCAGTAGAATACATTGGCTAGGTGCCCCCAATTAAAGGAGTTTGAGCAGTTATGCTTTAATGTAGGTATTTTGTACCTGTGCGGTTTGCCGTTACGAATGAAGGCATTTTGAAAGCAACAGAGCCACACATGCAGTCTAAACTGAGTGAAAGAACTTCCAAAGCTCACTAGACATTCTCACCAATAGATAAATCGTAGAGCACTGCTGAGAATGGCTTTAATCAGTCACACCCTTAAATTGCTCCTTTTCTCCGTTGTGTTCAATTATTCATTGGTTGTTATAAAGCCTAATTCCCTTTTGTGTCCGTGGGCTTTTCTGTGTGTGTGTGTGTGTTTTAGAATCAAGTTCCCCGTTCCCAACAAGGAGGACAAAGGCAAAAAGAGGAAGGCGGACGAGGAAGAGGAGGAATCGCCACCCGACCGGACGCTGGTGGTCATACCCCACGTGCCCCTCAACCGCGGCCCCTATCCTTACAACCAGCCCAAACGGTAAGAGTCAAAGGTCACACCTCTGCTGCCATAACTCAACTACAGTGTAGAGAGGTATGGCGTAAGCCTCTCAATAGGGGGTCACCCTAGCCTTCGCTAAGTGGAGAGCGTTGACCTCCTGTCCCAACAAGGTCACACCTCATCGTCACCCCATTATGCACATTTAATGCACATACACAAGCGCTCCGGTTAGAATTAGCTCCAGCCAGATGTCCCTAGCCTCCATTTCAATACATGGCCCATGGGCTCACTGCAAAATAATGGCAAATGAAAATACAAAAATATGTAGCACAACCGTGGCTTTTTGCAAATTATGCTAACCCTTAGCATCACCACTGTTGGCACTGCCCTTGGTGTGTACTTGTCTCTTTCTAATCATGTCAACATATTATAAATAATGCTAGCACTTAGCATCATCACCATTAAAGCCACCCTTGCTGTTTGCATGTCTCTTGCTACATATTTTAGCCTTGGCACCACATGCTTTTCTCATTGGCTTCTGCACGCATGCTGGTGACTCGTATGGTTTGTTGGCTGTTGGCGGTTATATTACTGCTCTTTTGGAATGGGTTAGTGCTATATTAAGTGATATATTTAAGTATGTGTGAAGCTGTATGTGCATGAGGATGAATGGGATGCCAAAATGCTTGAAGAACAACTTTGAATTACTGTCCTTTAGATAATGGAAACACAAAATAAAGACAGAAGCATATTTCTTAATGAAATAGCAGCATCTTCAGTTGATGCTTGGAAACTTTGAAAGTTTGAGAATAAACACACCAGCAAGCTTACTATGTGAAGTAGCCTAGTTGAAACCCCTGTTTGGGTGGATATTTTCCAAATGTCAGCACTTGATATTTTATCATCAAATTGTGGTAATGTTAAACATCATGGCTTTTCTGTTTACCTTTCTTCTTCCAGGAACACCATTCAATTCACTCCCACTCAGATAGAAGCAATCCGAGCTGGAATGCAGCCAGGATTAACCATGGTAAGAGCATCTTCCTCTAGTCATACTCACTAAAGATACACTGTAGGGCGGACACCATTCTACAGCCTCTTCTGTTGGCTAAAGTTGTCTAAACTAGTTACACATGATCAATATTTTACCAAAATTACCCTAAAAGGACCCGTAACAGCATAATTGAAAAGTCCACTGCATTTGTACACTCAAAATGTGTACCTGACAGATTATCGTGTATTAAGTGAGTATTGGGACTTGCGTTATTTAACATTATTTTACTCTCCTGTAATGTAATAACCATAGTTGGATGGCCTGCTAGGCGAGCACGGTGTGAAGCACGGCAGGTTTTAAAGATGTATTATCCAGACTTCCTGCTGCTGCTTTCAAACTGTACCTAATTCCTCATACAGATGTTATAATTGCACTTCTGAAAAAAGTCCTTTGTATAAATCAACCATGTAGACAGCCAATACACAAGGCTGGCACACATAAATCCTATACGGGCATATCCCTATGGAAAAGTACGTAAATGCTTGTTACGTTCCAAACATACGACCACAACCACAGACATGTCATTCTGGCCTTGTATGGATAGCGCTAGTAGTGGCAGCTCACCCATGCTTGTTTGACAAACTGACCATTCCCACTTGGTGAATGGTGTCTGGTGCTGGGCTCTTACTCTGTGCTGTTATTTATTGTGCAACGCGAGGTGGTAAATATAAATACGACAGGCTGGCTTGGCCTGTCGTAAAAACAAGTCGCCGTTTTGCGTGTATCACACTCTAGTTTCATCCTCCGTCTCTCTCTCTCTGTCTCTCTCTCTCTGTCTCTCTCTCTCTCTCTTGCACTTTCTTTCTCTCTCCTCACAGCCTCTTGTTCATGTGTAGCTGTGAGAAGTTTGTATCTCTTTCTCCACATCTCTATAATTCTTCTTCTCAATGTGTCCCTTTCATGTGTGTCTGAGTTGCTACGCTGTATCTCGCTCTGTATCTGCCCCTCTCTTCTAACCCTTTCCCCTCCTCCTTTCCTGACACCCCACCCTGGCATGTGTCAGTGTCGTTAGCAGCCAAGACAGACCACTCCCCCAACCCTCCACTCGCCCCTCTCCCTGTTCGCCTGGTGTGCCTTTCATCTCGCTGAAATCAAGGAGCAGTTTATGTGGCGTGTTATACAGAGGAGTCTACTAATTGTACTCCAACTTATTCTTAGCTCACCCCGGGTAACACTGCACAAGGCTAAAATGTTTCATAAATATTCACCTAGTAGATTAGACGAGCATTATTCCCAAAGTCGAGTACAACGAAGGTTGTTGTTGTTATTATAATTAAATATGCGTATGGTTGGAGTGGTGTAGTTTGGATAATGAGCACAAAAGGGATACAAACTATATTCTGCTGTATATTGCACTGCCCCCTTCCTGTGTGAAGGTGGGTCTGTGTTCTTGCATCCCTTGGGCTCTGACCTGGTGCACCATGCACCTAGCATGCTCCCAGGCAGGGCTACACTGCACATGCGTGGTTTGCTTCAGTCAGGAGAATGGCAGCACTGTCACGCACCACAACGCCACCTAAAAATGTTGACTTAAAGGGCCCATATTTTACCACCAGCTGTGAGTATGATTAGCTGTTTCAAAATCGTCCCTGCCCTTTGACTTAGTGGCATCCCAAGTTGGATTGTCCACATATGTGTATGATGTATAGATAAGCCTACCAGTTGCTACAGTCCGCTTGGTAGACTGATCTATCCAGCATACATCTAGGTTGACATTCCCACTACACATTTTGTAGAGTAAATGAATTGGGATTTGCTAAATATCTCCAAAATAGTATTTTACAGATACCGTACCTCAAATTGCCACACACAGACGAAATTACACTCAATTGGACAGTTTTTAGAAATATTTTATATTCACAAGCATAAATAGTGAAATTGTGTTAAAGTCCTCATGCTTTTCAAGCTTAAGTTTAATTTTACCCAACCATACTGCATGCTCTGTCCTGTTTTTATTTTTTATTTTGTGTAAACTGTTCTCTATGTGATCACCTCCACTGCATCCCACAGGTCGTGGGTCCACCCGGGACAGGAAAGACTGACGTGGCGGTCCAGATCATCTCCAACCTCTACCACAACTTCCCCGAGCAGAGGACCCTTATCGTCACACACTCTAACCAGGTAACACAAAGATGTGCTTCCACACTCCAGACACACCCACACACCATCCAAATAACACCATAACGATAAATTGAACTTAATCCAAGAAGGGGAATTAGGGTAATTTAACAACAAAAAAAATTACTTTTTTGGACGCACTTAACCCAGTTGCTAGTTTGTTTGTGTGGGTGTGTGTCTCCATCTTCATGCTCTTCTGCATGGATGAACAAGTGGATTTTGAAGGTCACATTAACGCATTCATAAGTCAAGTGGAGCTTCCCTGTCTGAATGGGTTTCTGTGTGCCCCCGACCCCCAGGCGCTGAACCAGCTGTTTGAGAAGATCATAGCACTGGACATCGACGAGCGGCACCTCCTGCGTCTGGGACACGGAGAGGAGGCGCTAGAGACAGAGAAGGACTTCAGCAGGTGAGACTGGAGCCGGGGTGGGGGCAGGCAGGCAGGCAACACACACACGGACACAGGACAAGCTCAAACTAAGACGTATCCAGAAACGACGATAGCCTATGAAATACAATGACAGTGAAACCCAAAAGCCATTGGTTTTGCACTTGAGACCATCACAATAAACCTTCACTGTTGAGTTTAACACGCAGATGCGCACACAGACCACAAAGACGAGCAGCTGTTCAGAGCAGTGTGAGTGTGTGAGGCTGCTGATCTCCCCCAGCAGCCCTCCAATCAGCAGCAATTTCTCCCAGATTAACCCTCTCGACATCGGTGTGGCCAGGCGAGAGTTGACCTTGTACCCAGACTTAAAGACCCATTTGAAGCGGAGCAGGTGGCTTCATGCCATACGAGCCCATCCACAGCCTGGGCAGCAGAGACCTGACTTTCTAGCCATCCCCAAAAGCGTAGAAAACTTAAGACATGGAGAGTTTGGAGCATCTTCTAATATTCCATTTAAAATTGCTTGAAAAGAGCACAAAGTTGTACCACTAAATCATCAAAACCAGTGGTTGACCGCATAGTTTGCTGCTCTTCTGATTCCCGTGCAACCCCAAAAGCAAAGAATACTGAAATACGTGGAGCAATCTTGAGCCTAGTTTGGAGTATTTTGGAATTTGGTTTGAAATCACAGAAAAAGAGATGCCCCAGTAAGCACAAAGTTCAACCACTGAATTGTTAAAACCACAGTGGTTGACAAAGTAGGTGGCTGCTGGTATGATACCTGTGTGTGTGTGTGTGTGTGTGTGTGTGTGTGTGTGTGTGTGTGTGTGTGTGTGTGTGTGTGTGTGTGTGTGTGTGTGTGTGTGTGTGTGTGTGTGTGTGTGTGTGAGAAATGCACCTTGAGGAACAGTGACTCAGTCCTTGCTAGTGAGACATCGAGGGGGGAAAAGGAAGGGATGCCTCTATACTTGACTCATCCTACCTGAGAGCGAGAGAGATGCATACACAGAGAATACCTCAAGATAACCTCAGCTTTAACTGACACATGACTGCAATCATACTCCATCGCATTGCTGCATGCATCAGCCCCCCCCTTAACACTTAGGAAAAGGCAGGCAGAGCTCTCCGCCCTGCCTTACAAAGGTGTAAGGCTGAGGCAGCATTAATTAGCTGCATATCCTCGACGGTTCACACTGAATAGCCTGCGTGTTTAACGAGATGTGGGGTGTGAACAGCGATGGTGGAGACTCTATTGGCTGCTTTTAAAATTGTCATGGTAACTATTGCAGCTATAACGTCAATGTTATTCAGTAGGACGCTGTGAAAACCAGTGTAAAGGAGTTTTAGGGTTCTTTTTTTTTGACAGTGGGCCAGTTTTAAAATAATGAAGAATCGGGTTTGTTGTATTCAGCAAAAATAAATTCAACAAACCTTTTAGATTTAGCTACAGTCTACTCCCACTCCCAACCGCAGTCAGTGACTAAGTATAACACCGCACCTTACATTGTTTTATTGTGTTTTTTGGACTACAGAGTAAACAATCCCAGCCAACGCATAATGCTGACAAACAAAAGTTGTTAAAAAATGCAGACCTTTGTCCACATCCACCATGCATATACAGTTTTTATTTAAGTTTCTGTTCCGGTCCTGACAGAGCGCGTCACTGGCTTTGTCATACTGGGAAAGGTCACTCCACACATATATTTAATTGTACCTAACCCAAGCCAGGCCAGGCCATGCCAGGAATGACCGTGTCATTGTGTCTGAGTAACCCGCTGACTTTGGGACCTTGGTGAAGAGTCTAAAAATAGCGCCTGTGTTAACATTTGACACGGCATGTCCCCCTGTATTTGTGCATCATGGCATGTTTATTTGTGGCACCTGTGCATCCATCTCTGTGTGATGTTATTGTAGCTTATCACACCTATCGGAGATATATCCCCCTGTATTATGTTTAACAATAGAACATGTATTGTCAGGCAGACTTAAAGGCGGTAAAGGAATACTACAGGCTAAAACACGTTGACATTGTTAAGATTTTTCATTGTCTATTGGTGATGTACAAAGCAATCCATGTTCTATTTCAGCATTTTGTGTAGTATTTCACTTTGCCGACATTTCTGTAGACGCTACTATGTCGGCAGGGGCACAGGAGATAGAGCGGGTTGACTTGTAATCGGAAGGTTGCAAGTTCGATCCCCAGCTCCTCCTAGCTGAGTGTCGAGGTGTCCCTGAGCAAAACAGCTAACTGCTCCTGACAAGCTATGTCGCCATGTGTGGTTGACACCGCCGTCAGCGTGTGAATGTGTGTATGAATGGTTGTAAGTCGCTTTGGACAAAAGCGTTAGCTAAATGCCCTAAATATAAAATTGAAATAATATGTCACAAGGAGACATTTCTGCAGTGGTTACAATGGGGTTTAATTAGAGATGATGTTTTCAAATAGCTGTATCAACCATAAGTATCAGATATTAGTTTCATTTCCATATGACAACTCTTCTCTCTCTCTCTCTCTGTTCTGTCTCAGAATCACTCCATAATACATTATTGAAACGTTTCTATGGTGAGAAATCTGTAATTTAGTAAGAGGACAGGCACATTTTTGCCCGGCCATCAGCCTCTTAAATCCAGAATGCACTTCAGCTTTGCAGATTTGAAGCTTGGCCATGATCTCCGTACAGCTCCGTACAGAGGAATATGCTACGATCGAAATCCGGCACCGAAAAACTGGCTAAGCTAAAGTTAGCCGCGGTGAACGCTAACGTTAGCGTTGCTAGGCTAGCTCTCCCATCTGAGTCAGCTGTTTTATCCCGTGGCCGTTGTCACGAAGGGAAGGTCAAAATTGTATCGCCTGTGTGGCATATTGTATACATAGCAAACTGGCAAATGTCTTGTTTATTATTCACAATGAGTAATAAAGCATGTTATACACAACACGTACATTTCAATATTTTATTCAATTTATAAATGTACAATTTACAGAATGTTGCCTCCTGATGTTTAGAGGGATGAAGCTAAAGTAATTCTGGGTAACGCAGGAAATTGGCACACTGGAGCAAATTGCGGGAATCCTGACATGACAGCCAGTGACAAATTGCAAACAACGATAAAGTACAATATTACACATATCTGCAGTTAACATCTTTTTTACAACACAACTCCTTTTATTCCTTCTCGGATAATACTGAGCTGAACAGCTGGTTTTAGTTCAAGTTCTGCTTGAAGAGACTAGCTACTTCATCTTTGGACCTGTGAACATAATTGAGCACCGTTGACCCCCTCTTCACACTGTCACATACTGCATTGTGTGAATTGAATCCCTTTTGGACGTGTCTTTGAGAGGCTCCGTATCATAAATGTTTTGAAACAGTGAAATCAATACACACATAGAATAATATAGAGCTGCAAACGTTTAAGAGATGATTGCTACATTTCAATACCAGTAAAAGTGAATGAATATGAACATGTGTTGAATATGACTATGAAGATATTAATCCTTTAAAAGTATATAACTCACCAGTTTAAAATTCAGTATCAACCGCATTAGCAATTTTATGCTATGCATACATCAACTGTATAATCGTTAGCACATCTCCCTCACTATTAATATTCCAATGTTGACTTGTGATGACTTGTGAGGTAGACATTGTGGCTATTGTTCATACTTCAGTATTGACAACAACGCATTCTATTTTACAGTAGTAGTCCTATCTTACGCCTTTACTAACGAACTGTAATGCGTTCACTCAGGTGCTAACCTAGCTTGCCGTGAGGGCTGTGCAGCAAGCTATTGCAGGTATGGCTATGATAATCTGTTCACACCGGTGCTAACCTAGGGGATGTGTGTGTCTTGCAGGTATGGCAGGGTGAACTACGTCCTGGCGAGAAGACTGGAGTTGCTCGGGGAGGTGGGAAGACTGCAGGAGAGCCTGGGTGTGCCGGGAGATGTCTCCTATACGTGTGAGACCGCCGGCCACTTCTACCTCTACCAGGTAACCCACAGATTCACGGACCAGGTCAATTGGTGGATTGGCTTTGTTGCTGTCTGATGACAATGAATGGCTGTTTTTACCTTTTTTGCTAAACTATTTATTATTTAAGTGTCTTAAATAATTGTTTCAGTTCTTTTGTGGTAAGGATTGGAGCAACTTACTGCTGTTAACCCGGCACCTGCACATGTAACTTTCACAGCAGCCAACCCTTTTGTTCATGGGTTAGTTGAACCCATGAGTGTCTAAACAATTAAAACTCATCAACCCAGGGAATTATTTCTCACTAAAATGAATGCGTGAAAATCCAATTTTGAGCAAAACGATGGCTGCAGTGAATATGTTGTATAGTGTAGTCTTTCACACATGCACTGTAAACCGGACATTCTCTGGATTAAACCCAGAGGGGCTGTATGTGTCAATGCAAATGTCAGAATCTGCCTCCCCAGAGTTTACCCGTGTAGGCGCCTAGTGTAAATTCCGGAGAATCTGAGAGCCTGAGAATTCACAACGAGCGAGTGGGTGTGTTGCTGACGTGTTGATGATGTTTCTGTCATGTGACTGGCGCCAAACCGGGAGCACGAAGTGTAGCTGCTTCGTACTTTTCCCTTCTTACCTGTATTTTGCGTTGTACTTTCCACTCTTCCGTTGATATTGCGGATACGTCAAAATAAATGCAATATTGATATCACCGCATAAAGAGTCAGCATTACGTAGTTGGAAGCCTCACCCGCGATCTTCGATGTGTTGCAAACAAAACACTGCGACTTCCGCTGCATACATTATGCGTCACGTCCTGCCTCCTACATGCTCTACCCAGGTGCCACCCCTCGCCTCAAGTATCCGGAGTATCTCCGATATGTGTGAACACGTCTGATGCGGTTTATCTCCGGCTGTGTGTTGCATGTGTGAAAGGGCAACTCCGAATCAACTCTGGACCCGATTCTCTGGAGATGATCCGGGGTTCATGTGTGAAAGTCCCATAGGTTTAACTTTCATGATGACAACTTCTCCCTTACAGGGGTGTTACAACCTCAATTTAAGTGAAGCAATGCCAAACTGGATGGTATGCAATTCTATCAAAGATTGCCTGAAATTAGTCTCTATGTATTTAATGTCACGCGAGCGTTAGAGAGCAGTAGAAAATGTGTAAGTCACACATTTCTTCATTATGTTATGGTTTTCAATTCCTAGTCACTCCTATATGGTGTAAAGCTGCTGTTCTGTGTGTTGTTTGTCAGCTGACTAAAATTGTCCTCAGGCAATTCTACGGAGAAGACTGCGATAGCTCTGTTACCGCACAATCCGCCAGTGGCTCTTATGGCACAGAGCAGACTTTTCCTGAATAGCTGAACATTGATAACCATATAGAGAGGGCCGCGAGGAAGGCAGAAAGCAGAACCTCACCTCGTTTTACATCATCATCATAGATATTCATACTGCTGATCCATGCGATTTAGCTTGGTTTATTTATACCGGAGCACGTCCAGTTACCCATACCAAACGTCCCTTTATCCGAGGGGCCACCGTTTCTCCATCTGCCCAGACGATGTACATCCAGATAATATCCTTCCGTGTTTATTCTCGTCACCTAATTATCACTCTCCTCTTGGGGCCCCAGGAAGAAAAAAAAGCCACAGCAGACAATTGCTTCCTCGCAGTGCAGTGCATCATTAGAAGGCCCTTAAAATAGACGTCTGTAGCAGAGGAGGAACTGCGGGTGTAGCTTGTGTCTCCTCCATGCCCATCCCTGGGAGTGTGAGTCTTTTATGTAATGGCTCGCAGGCTGCGGCAGTAGAGGAATGCCACCGATGCAGTGCAGTCAGTTGAATAAGATACAAGACTTGATTGAAAAAATGATAGATAAAAAATGGGGGGAACGGAAGGCCGATTGAATAGACACGTGTGTCACTCACGTGCCAAATTAAATGTATGTTCATATTCATATGCTTTATTAATGGCCGGGATGTCATGATTCCTTTATGGCAGGACGTCTTAATGGGATTAACTAGTTATTGAGTGAGGTAATCCACAATCTACAATCTATTACCAATATCATCCTAAATGATATCATCCTCATTTATACACTTCCCATAACAGAATTATAACAATGGAGGTCGCCTTCATTCATACAATAACTGTAAACATTATATTATTATATATTACATAATTTAAAAAAACATTTGGTGGATCGTAGATTCAATAATCCACACACCATAAATCATACAGAAACCGAAATTCCTGTTTAGATTACATATCACTTAAACTATTTATTTATGCTCGGTGCCGGAATAATTTTAGTCTCGCTGTATGTGTCAGCGCACAAATTGCTCTGTCAATAATCTCTCCACCATTGATAGGACTGTTTATAAAGAAGTGTTGCCCGCCGGCCATAACAGCACCTTTGGGCAGATGGTAGCACGTTTGTCTCACCAATTAACCACTGTTTGTTTTTAAGGTGTTGTTTAAGGTTATTTATAGAGCTAGGTTGTTGTGTACGTCCTTTTTTTATTAGATCAGTTTTACGCTTTATGTGTCTGTGTGCATGCGTACATGTGTGTGTGTACACATACATTGTACACACGTGTGTCGTTTTCATGCTGATGTTTATTAGAAAAGGTAGCCCGAGTGGTAATGTGTTGCCAGCTCAGACTCCTCACACCCTGGAGGGGGGGCTGCTGCCTCTACTCTGTCACCACCGCAGGTGATGTCTCGCTGGGAGCAGTACATGAGCAAAGTCCGGCCCAAGCAGGGCAAGCAGGTGGAGGCCGAGGCGGTGGCCGCCCACTTCCCCTTCCACGAGTACTTCTCCAACGCCCCGCAGCCCGTGTTCACGGGCCGCACGTATGATGAGGACATGGAGATCGCAGAGGGCTGCTACCGCCACATCAAAAAGATCTTCACTCAGCTGGAGGTAAACACACACACACACACAAGAGCACAAACACTAGCACATGTTCAAGTCTTGAAAATAATGTACATGCAAGGAGAAGGATGGTCTAATGGTTAGGGTGTTTGACTCCAAGCCGAAAGGTTCTGGGTTCGAGCCCCGATTTCCACAGTCTACCCGTTAACTGCCTAACCCCTACCTACAGTACACGCAAAGTTGGTTTGGATAAAAGCATCTGCTAAATGACCGTTGTAGTGAATAGTACAAACACACTCGCACACATCAACATACATCAACATACCCGCAAACAGATGGAACTACACATCCCCCGTAATGGTTTCGCAAAATCAAACAAATGGCCACAAATATGCAAATTATATCATAGCCATACCTGCAACATCTAGGTTTCTCCGCCGCTCACAGACCGTTAGCCAGCTGTGTGTCCAGGTATGTCTGGTCCCAGAAAGCACACGTGACCTGCTCCTACTGCCTGTCTCACGTCAACGTGGCGTGTTTATACGCTGCTCTTGTATTTCTCCATCGCCGCGTCATAAGTGATTTATTAGATACAATAGGTATTTCGTTTATTATGTGCAGAGAAACATGTGTGATTCGAAGGTAAGCTAGGCTAAACCTAATGGTGGAAGTGTAGATAAAAAATGACTACACTTGTATTTTTGTTTGAGTTTCTCGGGAAGGATAGTCTTGTGGTGTTTGACATCTAACCTAGAGGTTTTCAATTCAAACACCAATGTCAGAAGTCTACCTGTAGGTATCCTTGCGCAAGAAGCCCAACCCCTACCTGCTCCATAATGACTGAATGAATAAAAAATCTATTCACTGTATGTAGCTTTGGATCCTAGCATCTGCTAAATTGCTTAATGGTGAATAGTTTATTTTGCAATTGTTCCACTCCCAAGGATGTACTGTCATTCCCGATTCAAGAAAGGCGCAACAATAACGCAGCAGATTTATTGGGGCATGGCGAAGGCCCCTGGAGAAGCAATGTAAAAGTTATTGGCTGGATGTAATATCCACACACATGTGTTGACCTTGCTTTCTCCTGCCATTCCCCCTCACCCTCCTCACCTTCCCTCCTCCTGCTGTATCACTGCATCAGACATCAGGCTCTAGAGCCAGGTCTGCGCCCCGCCCATGCTGCAGTGCATCTGTTCATAGAGACGCCACTCCTGTCTCTCACACACACACACACACACACACACACACACACACACACACACACACACACACACACACACACACACACACACACACACACACACACACACACACACACACACACACACACACACCTGCAGGGGAGAGGAAGCGGATTGCGGATGAATCTGCCTACCCCTCCCCTCTCATCTTTTTTTGGTATTTTTGCTAGCTAAACTGGATTTGGAACACGGCACGTTTCGATGAGCCCGCAAGAACATTCTGGCTGTCTGTTTTTGAGTACAGTCGTGGCGTACGGATAGAGAAGGCACATAAAGGGGAGGGAAGGACATACTGTGTCTGCTGCTGCTAGACATTCCTCTCCCCCCAGCAGTCACTCTGTCTTCTTACTGTCAGAGTTCACCACTCTTCAAGAACACTTTCTCCCTTTCTTTCCTGGCCCACTTGCCGTGTGTGTGTGTGTGTGTGTGTGTGTGTGTGTGTGTGTGTCCTCCAATCTCATGGTTTCACTTCACCCTTCATCTGCTCTGGAGCCTCCAGGGTGTTAAAAATAGAACTCATCAATGTTGCATGTTTTGATCGGTTTAATATTTGTTAAAATAGTAACACATCAAATATTTATGCCCTGCCATCCTTAGAGACTATCGCTCTCTTTCCACTTCTGTTATCTGTGTGTGTGTGTCTCTCTCTGTCTCTCTCTCACCCTCCTCACTTTTTTCTGCCCCCTACTCATCCTAAATGGCAGCCCGACAATAGAAGAAATCATTAACCCACACTGCCCTGCTTTCATGCACATATCCAACCCACCCCGACACCCCTCTTTCCACCCGCATTCCCCAATCACAGCATGACTTTCATGGTGATATGATATCAGCCAGCTTCCTTTTTTGAAGTCATCAGACATCCTTTTTAGACTGGGTGGATCGGATGAATAGCAGAGTAAACAGCCTGCCCCCCAGCTCACCCAACCCCAACATGCCTGGTAAGAGTATCCGCCTTGAAGTGCATTCACGGCTCGTATCGAACCGTAACCGACACCCTGTACACCTTCCTTTCTCCCCCTAACCTCCCACCCCAGGCAGCCGCCAAATATATCGGAAAGGGAAGAGTGAGGTGCGTGGAGTCCCATTAGGTGGAGAGATTGGATTCATGATTGGGATGGGGGGTTGGGACACAGGACCCCCCCCCCCCCCCCTAAAATAACCGGTGTTGTGATCAGCAGTCTATTATTCGGAGAGTGCGTAGTGTGTTCCAGTGGCATTTATTAAGGCCTGCACCCATGCATGCACTTACTTCATTTTGTTCATGTTGTCATGCTTTGCCAACCCCTTGTTACTCGTTGAAATGATGACAAGGAGAGGATGACTTAAATAAAGTGCATTTATTGCATAAAAATATATATGAACTTTGCAAAACATAGCACATCATGAACACAGTAGAGCT
This sequence comes from Lota lota, assembly GCA_026745465.1. Lineage (NCBI taxonomy): Eukaryota > Metazoa > Chordata > Actinopteri > Gadiformes > Lotidae > Lota > Lota lota. The sequence continues at coordinate 814,335 of JACYXH010000479.1, read as the reverse complement.
GTCAATTCTCCTCAGTAATCCCATGCGAATTTCATTCGTCATTATATTTAATATTCGAATTATACTCTAATTGTTAGTGATCAAAATTATTTAAATTTACTATGTACCTTTACACTGTATACACATGCTTATGCATTGCCAATGCCACTATTAAACGTTCTGCCCACTAGAGGGCATTCTACCAATAAACATTTCTTTCTTGCCAGGTAAATATTAGGCACAAAAGGATATTACATTAACGCCGCCTCTCGACTGCGTTAATATAATAAGCCGCGTTGTCCGTGGTGAAAGAGAGCACTGACTCACGACTCGCGTTCTAAGGTCCTTATACGTTGAACGCGATTGTTGGTTGCGATTTTTTTCACACGACAATTAAATAACAAATCATTTAGTTGAATGGGACTGTACACATACACCGCGATTTCCGTTTTGCGACAAGAAGACATTAGTTTTATTCGCACCAAGGTCGATTTTTTTCGCCCCAAGGATAGATTTGTTTAACCAATCACATTCGGGTATCTTTGTCATGGTCACCATGGACACAAGTTGTAGTTGTACAAGTTGTAGGACATGGCGGAGGCAACAGCCTATTTGCGTTTCTCAACACACCGTGTTTTTACTGCATCCATAGTAGTAAACTACAACCATAGACCTATAATTATCGCAATCTGTTAAATGTATTGATCATTCAGCTCGATAGCAGTCGGCGCTATAAGCCAATGTTTACTTGCAATGCGGTACGTGCATATAGGTTGCTTTTGATAACATGAAGGTGTGCAGTTGTATCGCAACAGTTTCGTTTCGGATACCAACTTAAGCCAATTTTAGTTATTGAACAGGGAAACTAACGTCTCCAAAGCAGACCCACTTGTCATAATCCCCCTCATCCACGAACAGCCATTCGCTAGACTATTTTACACTAGGATTAAAAAGTAAAACTCCAGTATAATTGAATCGTCTAAATACACAGGATATTTTGGTGGAAGGACGGAGCATAAGATCTTCTTCACTAGGCTATATAGGTTGAGTATTCCATCCGTCTTTTCACCGGCGCGATTATTGTAGGAATATGCCTCATATTCTCATCGCGGCAGATATAAATCGTTTTGTATGTACTTATTGCATTTTGTATTTTGTATTTTTTTGCCCTGGCAGGGGTTCTCGTTGGGCCTGTGCAATTATAGGGGAAACACTGTATTGCTTTTCTGACCCATACAAGATGAATTATTCAAACATGCACTGCACATGTTTACACATTGCATGTTGTTTACAAAGTCTGCTGCATGTGGGGGGGGGGGGCTGGATCGTTATCACCCTTTGGGTTCTAGCCTTCAGGGCTGGAAAATACAGTGCTGTATAAAAGTGTACATGTCATGGAAGGGTCTGAAGGGCTTTATTTTTTTTATTTTTTAACGCCAACGATTGGGTGACTGTCATAATTAGATTGGTAATTGTCAAATAGAGCTGCTTCCCTGTATGTATTAACAGCATTTAGTTTGGGAACACTAGTGGACATTGATGTATGGGTTGAGTTTTAATCCAAATACTGAGGTGAACCTCTCTTCTATGACGATCTGGTGCTATTACTTTACCTTACCTCAGATAATGACGCAACCCATCACTTTCACAGAGTGTCAAACATAATCAGCTACAAATGTTTGGAGGAATAGCACTGTAAATGAAATTAACGTTCTCTAAACCTCATTCAAACGCCAGTGGAAGCAAAACAGAAACCATGTCACTTTTTGTAAGAGGTGTGTGGCAGATTTCTGACCCCATTAGCTGAAAAAAGTACCAGAGGAAGATTTGTCGGCTACTTTGTAGCTTGGTTGTAATTCACATACCTTTCGTATCAAACCCATTGATGCTCCATCTAAGATGTATTAAGTAGCAAACAGTGTTTCCAGTGTTGCTGTTTTAGGAGATAGCACTTCAAATGCCAGGCGGGAAATTCAGCCGTTACAGGACCAAAACGTTGACACTGTGAATAGCAGGAGAGATGATTAAGTCGCTGTAGATAATAGAAATCTTTCTTCTCGCTTATTGCTTCTTACTTATAGCTCATCCACCCTTCCATCTATTCCTTCATATCCTGCAGGAGTTCAGGGCATTTGAACTGCTGAGGAGCGGGTTGGACCGCTCCAAGTATCTGCTGGTGAAGGAGGCCAAAATCATCGCCATGACCTGCACGCACGCCGCCCTCAAGCGCCATGACCTGGTGGAGCTGGGCTTCAAGGTACGCTCCAGCAACCCACAGACAGCCACTAACTTAAACCTCTTTGAAATTCTGTTTGTTCGTTTTTTTAAGTTGATTCTATGTTTTTGTCCCCTTCAGTACGACAACATCCTGATGGAAGAATCGGCTCAGATTCTGGAGATCGAGACCTTCATCCCTCTCCTCTTACAGGTAAATAAGAGTCGAGGCCGCTATGATAAATAGATAATAACAACATGCAAGCTTAAGCACTAAAACCCCTTTTAAAATCATAAACCGACTTCCCCCGCTAGCCAAACAGTCAGGTTGTTTCCTCACGATTAAGCACGCTAAATGTATTAGTGTGCAGATATCACTTCCTAGCTTCCTCCTCCTCCACTCAGTGTGAGGGCATCTCTGCCACCCTGCTCACTCTCTCTGCAGATGATGTTCTGATTAATGAACCTTGAGCCGAGTAATGGGGCCTGTCTTTGGCGCTGGGCCCTTAATTGGGCGAGATAGTCCAAACACATGTTTACCGACGAAGGCATTAAGCACAATAGCCAGTCCAACGACCTCGACAGGTCCCTCCCCCTCCCTCCCTCCCTCCCTCCCTCCCTCCCTCCCTCCCTCCCTCCCTCCCTCCCTCCCTCCCTCCCTCCCTCCCTCCCTCCCTCCCTCCCTCCCTCCCTCCCTCCCTCCCTCCTCTCCCCTTCCTCCTTTCCTCCTCTGCCTCTCTCCTCCCCTCTTTCTTCCACATCTCCCCTCCTCCTCTTCCCTCCCTCCTCCCATTCCCTCTGGTCCTCTTCACTCCCTCTGCCCCCGCCACTTCCTCCTCCATCCTTCCCTCCTTCCAGAGTGGGAGACGATGCCACGCTACAAAGCACTTATTTCCTCCTCATTCTGTTGCATCACATTTTAGTCCCTCTCTGCGAGTTCTTATCGGTGATTAAAACCAGTGCAGGGCTTATTAAGGTTTGTGTGTGTGCCGTTCGTCTGGGGTCACACTTCAATTAAACCTTTCGTTATATTAGCAACAGGACTGCAGCAGTCGCATGTTGGCCTTTCTGTCTAACTAAATAAGTGGACAATGTACAGTTGCCTTGAAAAACATTGGTTCACATTAGCTCAAATGGAAAATGAAATTGTTTCATCTAAAACTATCAAGGAGGGACAGTTGAAACAAAGCTAGCTGGGACACATACACACATTCTGTTTGCATACACATGCCTGCATATTAAACAGTAAATTAGTGACTGAATTAAAGTAAGACTCAACATCATTGTCCGCTGCAGATATAAATCAATATACACTATATTGCCAAAAGTTGTGGGGCGCCTGCCTTTACATGCACATGAAGGTTAATGACATCCCATTCTTAATCCGTAGGGTTTAATATGTTGGAACAGGAAGGGGCCATCCCCAAAGTTGGGAGCATGAAATTGTCCAAAATGTCTTGGTATGCTGAAGCATTAACAGTTCCTTTCACTGGAACTAAGGAGCCAAGCCCAACCCCTGAAAAACAACCCCACACCATAATCCCCCCTCCACCAAACTTTACACTTGGCACAATGCAGTCAGGCAAGTACCGTTCTCCTGGCAACCGCCAAACCCAGACTCGACCATCGGATTGCCAGACAGAGAAGCGTGATTCGTCACTCCAGAGAACACGTCTCCACTGCGCTAGTGTCCAGTGGCGGTGTGCTTTACACCACTGCATCCGACGCTTTGCATTGCACTTGGTGATGTAAGGCTTGGATGCAGCTGCTCGGCCATGGAAACCCATTCCATGATGCTCTCTAAGCACTGTTCTTGAGCTAATCTGAAGGCCACACGAAGTTTGGAGGTCTGTAGCTATTGACTCTGCAGAAAGTTGGTGACTTCTGCGTACTGTGCGCCTCAGCATGCGTTGACCCCGCTCTGGGATTTTACGTGGCCTACCACTTCGTCGCTGTGTTTCTGTTGTTCCCAATTGCTTCCACTTTGTTATAATACCACTAACAGTTGACCGTGGAATATTTAGTAGTGAGGAAATGTCACGAATGGACTTATTGCACAGGTGGCAACCTATCACGGTACCACGCTTGAATTCACTGAGCTCCTGAGAGCTACCCATTCTTTCACAAATGTTTGTAGAAGCAGTCTGCATGCCTAGGTGCTTGATTTTATACACCTGTGGCCATGGAAGTGTTTGGAACACCTGAATTCAATGATTCGGAGGGGTGTCCCAATACCTTTGGCAAAATAGTGTATTTTTTTTAAACAGCAGCAGAAGAAAGAATTACAGTTTTGGTAAATTGAGCGAACTGAACCATTGTCGTAATTCACTGATTCACCCCCAATCTTCAAAGATTGATTACATATTCCACTCTTAATTGTACCCATGCGTAGCTCTGCAGCCACTTGTTCCTTTGTAAAGACCAAGCACGAGTAATAAACCAGAGGCTCGCTGCACGGTTGACAATAAAAATGGCGGAGCGAGTAAAACAGGTGGTGCAGCTGCGATGTGATAACTGAAATCTCATGTCAGTTGGAAACTCGGAAATGCTCGCCACCACCGGCTGCCCAAATAGGTCAACCTTAGTCAGAACATATTTTAGAAGGGGAGCAAAAGAGATGAAGACGATCATCTGAATAAGTGGGAAGAGTGATCAGAGATTCATAATGTGTCGTCCCCGTCCCCATCTCCATCCCCATCCCAGCCAACCTCATTAATGGTTAGTTCCTGTTAAAATGGAAATGTGATGATTTAATTATTCAGCAAGTCATGAAGGAGCACTAAAATACCCCCTGACTCTGCTTGGGTGTCACAAAGCAAGGCACGGAATATGTCACAGAAATCGAGAACTGTTTGTCGTCTTCTGTGTCCATCTTCCCCCCCACCCCCAGCTCCTCACCACTTCCTTATTAACGATCCAATAAAAATGGGAGGTCTAGTGTATAATGTATTCTCCCTCCAGAGACCGGTTTGGAATCGGCAGGTAAAGAGATCATTAATTTCCCACAGGCCCCCTGATGTGCTTATTTTGTCCAGAAGCAGATTGTCCATTAGAAGCTGTGTTAAAAATAAAAACACAACGCTTACAGTGAAGCCTGATGTTGTATCCTATTCCGTGGAACAAACTCATTAAAAAGACATTGGAAAAAATAAAAAGTACTTTCTAACCATTTACTGGTTTTGATGAGTAGCGATACAATCATTGAGGCCTTCCTGTTTTCACACTGGATTTGACCATACATCTATACAATTCGACTTCTCATAGAACCCAGCGGATGGCTACAGCCGGCTGAAGCGGTGGATCATGATCGGGGACCACCACCAGCTGCCCCCCGTCATCAAGAACATGGCCTTCCAGAAGTACTCCAATATGGAGCAGTCCCTCTTCACCCGCTTCGTCCGCCTGGGGGTGCCCACCGTGGACCTGGATGCCCAGGGCCGTGCGCGCGCCAGGTCGGTCATATGATGGATTCTTCAGCGCCGTCGGGGCTAATGGACATTATTGATTCTCAATGATTGGTTGTAGGACATGGAGTGTAGTGTCCCTGGGGGCGGGGATAGGTTAGTGGCTAGGTTGTGTTGGCTTCCAGCCGAAATATACTGGGTCGCCAAATGTCATCCTTGAGCAAGATGCCCTAACCGCTACTTGCTCCAATGTCTGAAGTGTTTTTGGATAGCATCCCCTAAATAACTATATGGTAATACTAAAATACTGTATTTTTCAAAGGAACTTTGAAAATATAATTTTTAAAGCTAACAAATCTAAACAGTTCTAGAAGCAAACAGTTCTTAATAGCTAACAGCAATAAGACTAGCGCAACATCCATTACATAAACATGACTTGGTCTTTAAAAGTCAGACCACGAACTGGAGACTATTATTTGTAAATTATGTCTGGCAACAGAAGTTCCGGGGGGGTTGGTGTAACAGCGATATGTACCATTAACTCTCAAGGCCTCTTATAATTGTATGATATCAATTCTTACCCTTGCCACCCAGCTGTAAAATAAAGTAAAATAAATTGGCCAATTTAGGGTATCAGAAAAATTTATATAAAGATAAAATAAATAAATTTGTATGTAGGATTTTATGATAACACAGTGACTTTAATGGACATATTTTCATGTTAGATTAAGTCAACTTTAGATGGTGAATAATTTGTTTGGTAGGTTTGAACCCTAGAAAATGGCACCTAGCAGAATAAATGTTGTACATAGTTTCTAAGGAAGGCGGCTTTTTCATCACAGTCTGGTGGAATGTTAATGTTTCCCCCCTATGTCCTCACAGCCTGTGTAAATTGTACAACTGGCGCTACAAGCAGCTGGGGAACCTGCCCCACGTCCAGCAGCTACCCCAGTTCCAGGTGCCCAACCCTGGCCTCACCTACGACTTTCAGCTGGTAAACGTGGAGGACTTCAATGGAGTGGGAGAGTCTGAGCCCAATCCCTACTTTTATCAGGTCAATAACGAGATCTTTAATTACACATGTGTACACACATATCTGTATTATGTACGCGCATTACTATTTCTAAATCACACACACACATGCGTGGACTGAGCACACGTCTGTATTATGAGGAGATACACATAATTCCATTTCCACATCCACACATTGTATCAACTGTTAACAATATATCAGGCAAACAACGACAAATATTTTTGGAATGAAAATCTACGGATGATTTACATTCGTTTTGAAACACAATGCATTCAAAGGTCCGGTATACATTCAAACTCACTTTGTACTCCACTGCAGCATGGAACATCCACTCATTTCTCTCTCTTTACCCTCTCTTTACGTTGTAATAAAAGTCCTCATCAATTTTTCAAAAGGCTCCAGCATGTGATATGTACTTATCTCTGGTAGCGTAGCGCCCATTGATCGCTGCCGATGCCAAGTTCACCGGGTTTGTCCTCTGATGATGTAACTTCTACCACACTCGACTCTAAACTCCAAACCTTTTTTTGGTAAAGTCTACAGATCATGAAATCGACCGTTTTCTGATTCACACAGAAGAGCGTAACACAACATTGATGGAAGGATGACTGAGCTAAGCTTACATGTTTAATTAATCATTTGGTAAAATACAATACATACAATACTGTGAAAAAATGGGTGGGAAAACCAACATGGCGAGCGGCCATGTTTAAGCTGAGGTTTTGCTCACAATACATCACAGTCCTGCTTCAACACTGGCACAGGGATCCCTCTCAATCCCCAGTGACTTGGTGTTGTTCTCAACAAGTGTGTGTGTGTGTGTGTGTGTTTCTCGAGTAACAAGATCACATTAACCACTCTCCATTTGCCTGTTGCCATTTTCAGTTCCTCTAGGGACCGGCATCATTCAAATGTTCCCCCACAGTATACACACGTACGCATATTCAAACACTCCAACACATACATACACTTACCTAAAAACACACAGCTACAAAAGCCAACACACATGCACACACACTTGATCAAACACACCAACACACACACTTTTCAAGAAATCCAGGGAGGTAAATTGGACACAGCAGATGCAATCACGGCCAGTGAATTCTGAAAGACTGTCACAGCTGTACAAATACTGCCATGACCTCTGCCATGCATACATATTACCCCACATGCACACAACAACACACAACACCCACCCCACACACTTTGTATATACGTCCACCTTGGCTAGTGCTATTAGCCCCCAAGACCATATCAAGGCACTTCATTGGCCACTAGCAACAGGAATCAGCCAGCGGCCATCTACGGCTCATTTGCCAGAACCCATTTTACACCCCCTCTCCCTCCACTGTTAACCGCACACTTTAAGCCCCTCCAAAGGACCCTGAATGTGCTTATTCCTTTAGACCATGTCTTCTCGCTGAATACAAATATAACAATTTGTTTTTTCATCTACATTATTAATCCACGCCACGGACACAAATGTGCAGTATCTGTAATTTCACCCCTGCCTCTTCTATCCTCATTTCTATGGAGTCATTTCTTTGGCATGACAGGATGATAACTTGAAAAAAAATTTTACATTGGGACTGGATGGCGCACTCGAAGCACCATTACAGCAGTTTGACCATTTTTTGTGTTAACTTTACTCTGAGAGAGTAAGTGGTGTAAGTATGGACAGAGCTACCCCCAGAGCCCCAGTCTGGTTCTCGTTGTGTCTCTCTCGCTCTGTCTCTCTCTACCATCTCTCTCGCTCTCGCTCTCTCTCAAGCCCTCTCTCTATGCACACTTTTGCTCTTTGTCAGCCTGGGTTTTCCTCTCGCTCGCTCTTCTTTGACACTCTCTGTCCCCGCAGACCGCAATACGTAGCCCTGGGTCACAAAGCCTTAGCAGAATCCAGAGGAGCAGGCACCGAGCCTGGGCCTGATCTGTCGGTTGTCTTGGTTACTGGAGTTCTCCCGGGGTTGCCATGGATTGATCGCATCCATGTTAAACAGTCGCGGGACGGACAGAAATGGCGGCAGTGCCAAATCATGTAGAAAGTATTTTATCTTATCCAGAGGCAGTCACAACAGCTTCTCTTTTTTATTGAGGTCCAGAAAACGGCGCTGGTAATCAATGCTATGATTTGTTTTTTTTGTGTGTTTTTATTTTTGCACCAGGTAATTGAGGGGCATAGGAACAAAGGCGAGTGTTGTTTTGATGTGTCCTCTGATGTGGCTGGCTCTGGGTCTGTTGACCACGACCCATGAATTATTCTAAAAGCCCAGATGAGACGCTGTGGCGTGGGCCTTCATTTTTGTTTTAAGAGTTTTTAGGAAAAGAAAGGGCAGCAGAGGTCAAATTATATCACACTCAAAATTAGATACTTAGTGGTATTTTATAATCATTTAAAGCTAAGGTGGGCTATTTAGTTTAAAGCAAAATAGAACGATAATAAATCAAATGCTCTGACAAAAAAAGGAACAAATCCGGTATCTGGCTGTCACAGGCATGTAATAAGCCATCCAATAATTTAATTCGGCCCAAATGAGATGATTGAATGGCCTACCTGTCTGTCTATTTCTACCGCGCTCTATGTGCACACTCTGCATTCTGCATTTCTAAAGCTAGCAAGCTAGTCATGTGTTTTGTTAGAGTAGCTTTGGAGGGAGGCCTGAAAGGAGGGGTGGGATTTTTTCAGTTGGATACTTTTGATATCTATCTTACCCTGGCTGGTGTTTGCCTACCCTCACTTTAATATAATCAAGTATAGATGCCAGTATGTTTTAAACGATGATTCAAAGAATGTGCTTAAATTGTAATTTTAATCAACCATTTTTTAAATCAAAAATACGGTAAAAATAAGGATGTAATGAGATTTGGCACCCTTGTTACTTTGATTAAGTTGAAATCTGTCATAAGATCATTTCTGATCAGTAATGCATAAATTAAAAGGATAAAATACTGCCGAAGAATGAAGTGATGAAACGGTTTGCAAGACATAATCGTTTGTCACCATAAAAAAATCGGGGCATTGCAAATCTTTCCTTTATAAGAATCACTAGAAAAAAGTTAAAGCTTAAGCAGCTTTTCAATAGGCCTGCATATCGTTCTTCTTACCTAAAACTCTGTCCCAGCTTTACAACAAAAATATGCGAGTTTCCATTGTGTATGTTTGTGTCAGGCAGTTAATTCCTTCCCAATCTGATGGCTATTCATGCAAAAATATTTGGGCCTTTATCTGGAAGAGAAGTCAAGCCCTTGACTAAGGGGGAGCAGACTTGGTTGAGAGAGTAAGTCAATGTGTTAGGTCAGCCTGTGGAAAGGTGAAAATTAGAGACCGGGCGATTGGGGGAGTAGGAAGCAAGCAGGGAAAACAGGACTTGGTGCGCAGCTGGCAAACGTGACTGGGTTGTTTGTATGTTTTGGGTTATTTATTCTATGTGTGTTTAAATGCTTTCAAACCAAGCAGTGTCTGCCCAACCCTACCATTGCATTCGATTGGATGCTGAAGGCACCCTGAGGTTCAGGCAGGGTCCAACTAGCTTAGGATAATACTGTATAGGTATTACGTCCACACAAGCAGAGCCAACAAAATGGCTTATTACTCCCACTTTTCCCACAGTATTTCTCTCAAAGCATGACCAAAAATGTACTTTCTTTATGTATAACCTTTTTTGTACAAACCCACAAAGTTCCCACAAAATTTAAAATGAGCTCTCTTAGCTCCAAATGTGGTTACCTATCATTTAATTACTTAAAATCCACAATATAGACAAAAGCCCTCCCACATTTTGAAAAGCTATGCAAACGTCTCACAAAGGATATTTGAAAAGTACCATTTTGACTTCTGTTGGGCAGGGCCTTTATATCATTCAAAAAGGCACCATTATAATTTACTCATTTTGTGTATGTCTAAAAGTAACTAATTCCAATATAGATCCAGACTGTCCCAGATTAAACAGCAGCACACCCACAGCACCATCTCAGAAAAGAAACACTGCCACCCCTCCAGCTCCTAAACTCTCCTACTTCACATGACAAGTCACCACCTGTACCTGCACGTCTGTCTCAACTTCTTCATTTGTCCCCGGTATACAGAACCTGGCGGAGGCAGAGTACACGGTGGCTCTCTTCATGTACATGCGCCTGCTGGGCTACCCTGCCGATCGCATCAGCGTGCTCACCACCTACAACGGCCAGAAGCACCTGATCAGGGATGTCATCAACCAGCGCTGCGCTGGGAACCCCTTCTTCGGACAGCCCAACAAGGTAAGCAGGCGTTGGAGTCAAGTAGAGAGCTGTAGTGGCTGAGTCAAGTGTTTGTAAGGAAACAAGAATGAAATGGAGAGAGAAACGTGAATGTCTTTTTATTTTTTATTTGTATTTTTGTCTGCCCCATGTAGTATATTGGGTCTTGATGAAAGACTATAAAAATTGAATGTATTATTATTAATAATATAAACGGGAACTCTGCACTAGTAGCCATGACTTACCGTAATTTCCGGACTATAAGCCGCTACTTTTATCCCACACTTTGAACCTTGCGGCTTAAACAATGACGCGGCTAATTTATGGATTTTTCCCGTTTTCACTTCTTGCCGTCAAAAAACGGAGCAAAGAAAAAAACATTCTGTGACGGTGCTCAGTTTTTTGGCGGCATGAAGCTTTCATTTGACCAATGAAATTGCCGAAGGTGAAACAATGTAACTTTTTAGTTTACTGTTTAGATTAAATCGAGCGCGCTCAAACCTCCCGTCATTCTGATTACGGTAGTCATTTTGTCACCCTCATCATGGCAAACACACGGAGAAATGCATATGATGCAGCTTTCAAGTTGAAGGCGATCGATCTGGCTGTTGCGAAAGGAAATAGAGCTGCTGCACGGGAGCTTGGTTTTAATGAGTCGATGATAAGACGTTGGAAAGCAGTGTGAGAAATTGACTCAGTGCAAGAAGACAACTAAAGCTTTCAGAGGGAAGAAAAGCAGATGGCCCGAACTAGAAAATGAGCTCGAAGACTGGGTCAACAAGAGAGCAGATGGCCGAGGTGTTTCAACTGTGAAGATCCGACTGAAAGCCAAAACAATCGCCACGGCAATGAAGTTTGAGGGTTTTAGAGGTGGACCATCGTGGTGTCTCAGATTTATGAGACGTAAAGGCCTGTCAATCAGGGTACAGACAAGTCTGTGTCAGCAGCTCCCTCCCGACTACGAGGAAAAAGTTTCAAACTTCCGCAAATTCACTGATGCAAAGATAGAGGAGCATTCCATTGGCCCGCACGATATCATAAATATGGATGAGGTTCCTCTGACGTTTGACCTGCCTCTCACTCGGACTGTCAACAGGAAAGGCGAATCATCCGTCACGCTGAAAACAACTGGGCATGAAAAAACGCACTTCACCTGTGTTCTGAGCTGCACGGCATCGGGAGAAAAGCTTCCACCGATGGTGATTTTTAAACGCACGACGATTTGTTTTGTTAATAGCCGTGTTTCGTGTAAAGTTAATTTGTTTCAATGTACCTGCGGCTTATAGACATGTGCGGCTTATTTATGTTCAAAATAATTGTTTAACAAAAATTCAGTGGGTGCGGCTTATATTCAGGTGCGCTCAATAGTCCGGAAATTACGGTACCTTTTATTAATTTAGCAGATGTTTTTGATCCAAAGTGCCTTACATGTGAGGCTGAGAACAATCCAAGCGGCTCATTTTTTGTTCTTATTATTATTCTTATTATTAGAATTGTTGGTAGTTAACATGTGGTTATGTGTGTCATATTCCTAACTGGAAGACAAACACAAATACATACACACAAGCACATCACTCAAAGATCTACACAAACAAAGAACATAATACACATGTTCCACATGTATGTGTTTGAAGCACGCATGATACTACACAACACTAACACACACACACACACACACACACACACACACACACACACACACACACACACACACACACAAACAAATTCCTAACACCTCATGAGAGTTGTGCATGTGTTGCATCCTGTCAAGGAGCTATGCTAACTCCCCACTGTGCTGTGTGAAGCTTTTAGACAGGCAAGTGTAGTGGGAGAATGAAACACACACACATAAACACCTCTCAGTGTCTGCAGTCTCTCCGCATTTACCGTCAAACCTCTGATCCTCTTCATGGCACATATACTTCATGGCACTGAGAGAGACAATGAACTGCTCTTTTTTTCCTCAAGACTTGCTCACACAGTAAACCGCTCCTCCTCCAGTGCCACACTGTTGTGTATACATATGGCGTGTGAGACGCAATGAGCTGGATATGTGTGTGTGGAGTTGTATATATTTCATTGAAATACCTTTTGTTAAATTGACCTACAGTGGATTATGGCATTGTTTTCATCATGACAAACATCTTACAAAATCTGTCAATAAGAGAAATACAGTATGCAGTGCAGCCAATTGGAAAAACAACTACACAGACTTATGGACCAATTCTACCTCCTTGCAACACGCAGCAGACATAAGTGCCCTCCAGAACCAGGGAGAACGGGTTAGAGAGATGGTTAACCTTATGGGTCAAACTCGGAAGCCAAGCAGCCTGTTAATCAAGTCTCCATAGGGGGACCGTCGGGAGGCGTTAATTACTTTGACTGATAGAATCTGAAGTGAGAGTGATAAAATGAATCACTTCTTATTTCAGCATAAGAACTGAGTCAAGCAGCGTTAGTGTGAAGATGTATGGTGGCGGGTAGCCTCGTGGCGATTGTATCGTCTGACTCACAGCCGGAAGGTACTGTGTTGGAAACCCCAATCTCAGCAGTCTTCCAATAGGCCTCATTGAGTTTAGGCATCAGGCCTAAACCCCTTCCCTGCGCAGTAATTCTTGCTGTAAGTCGCTTTGGATAAAAGCCTGATTACTAAATAGTAAGTCTAGTGCAAGAAAGGGTGGGGTGATACGTCAATGGGGAAATCCACATAGACACCTGCCTCATCATCCTTCTCCAATCATCTTCTTTCATCACTCTGTCACACACAAAGGAAAAGCTCCTTGAGTCCCGACTAGTAGTGGTAGCAGGGGAACTACAAGAAGTCCACCCCAGCTGAGGTGACAGGAACCCTGGGCACACACACACACTTTCTCTCACAGTCAGACAAGTTCACTGATCCTTTAGATGCCTCATTTCGGCACAGCAGGCCACATGCTTCCTCAACCCTTCAAAAGATAACAAGGTGGCAAGCAGTGATTTTTAACAATCGCTTATGTCCTTTTCAACAGTCTTTTAGGAACAAGAACATAGATCATTGGACTCCTATCCTTCCTTGCTTGTAATAGCCGTGGTTCAAGCTAAACCAGACCAAGGGATTGAGATCTGGGAATGAAACAAAGAGAAAGGCGTTAAATGTTCAATCACAAGGTCCTTCACTGAAAAAATGGAGCGTAGTTGTCAGAACCCTTTTCACCTTGCGGCCATCTTGGTTCTAAATGCTTGCTAGATGGGGGTAACTACCACATTCAGTTTGCCCTACCCAGCTAACATCGATAATCCAGATTGAACCAAGATGGCCGCTAGGTGATTAAGGCCTTTGTAAAAGAAAAGGGGGAAGGTGGTAAAATGCTTCTATTAGCATAGGCTTTAATGAGAGCAAGTGTTTGGGATTACCTACATATATACACGTTTGCTCAGTACACGAGTTCTGTGTGTGCCTTTTATTTAAAATGGTGATCTTGTATCCATAGACATGCATCTGCTGCTGCTGGGACATGACCTCTGCAATTCACTCCAAGGAAGAATTCACATAAATAACTAAACACCATGCAAAACGCTATGCCCTAAGGGCCCCTCTATCTGAGCCCCTCGCTGTCTCTGTTCTCTCTCTGTTGCTGGTTCTCCTCTCTCTCTCTTTCTCTGTCTCTCTGTCTGTCTGTCTGTCTCTCTGTCTTTCTACTCTACAGTGTATACCCAGTAGCTGAAATCATTTTGTTTTTCCTAACTAAACCAGCACCATCTGGTTGAATCTGTCCAAATGTCCATGCATGCATTACCAGAGATGGGGGGTGGGGCTCATTTTAAGGTCAGATGCGGAGCGTGGTGGTGCTGCTTGATTCTTGTGCAGAGAGACATCCGCCTCACGCTACTGCAAAACCAACATACTGTTGCCCCCGGTGCTGCACCTGTTCTACATGGCAACAGGGGGTCCAAAATAAATATGGGTGTACTTGCGCATAACCACCCATCACACTCTTTCTATCTCTCTCCCGCTCCCTCTTCACTTTTCTAGCTCTCTGTTTTTAATCTCCCTTCCAGTCACTCACTATCTCTCGCATGCAAAGCATTCACTCTGCAGCTCTCTAGCCCTGTCCTCCACAGAGCAGCTGAGAGCAGCTTGGCGATGAGTGTCCACTGCTGCATTAGACTAGTGGAACACGGCCATGACCGTGGGATGATTAATGTAGCATGGCTGCGTGTTGGTTTGACATGGTACCTGGGCAATGCTGTGTACCGTGAACACGGAGGCTTTCTTCACATTGGGTCTAAATGGACAACCTGTTAAGCTGAGACATTTATTGTTTTTGCCAATTTTCCGCAAGATACGAATATCGCTGCACTCACTCACAAATTCATAGCAAAGCACAATGATGTGGCGCTTTTAAAGACGTGTAGCGTAAGAGCAGACCACCATTAAAGATGCATATAAAGCTGTTTCTGCTGTAGGGATAGGGAACCAAGGCTTTTAGCCGCTTGCTATTTGATCAGTTGAGTTCGCTTTTATTATATATAAGTTTTTTTCAAGACAATGTCTTTCCCTCAAAATATATGCTCTAGTGAGAACAGGAACAACCCAAAGCTTCAGTGCAACCCAAGCAAATCTCAGACTTTGTCAGATTTGCAGTGTGAAGTGATGGCAACAATAACATTGTCTGACAAAAACATATATATATTTAGATTTGTCTGTGTGTGTACTTGCCTGTGTGTCAATTTGTCTGTGCTTGTATGTATGTACGTATGTGTGTGTGTGTGTGTGTTAAATAAGGGATATTCATCCATCTGTATTTGTCTGTGTAGGTGACAACGGTTGACAGATTCCAGGGTCAGCAGAACGACTACATCATCCTCTCGCTGGTCCGCACCAAAGCTGTAGGACATCTAAGGTAAGCACTTCAAGTGACACAGCTTCCTGTTCCTGAAATGCACGCACACAAACATCGCAGGAACCGAACGGATCCTAAATATATACCGTATGTCACGGGGATGTTGGTTACGATGCACATCCCCCGAGGGGAAACAAGGGACACAAGCAGGAAAGCACAGTAGAGTCTCAGGGCTCCCAGGAGACAGCCAATCACAGACACATGCTTCCTATTCCTGTCTCCTAACTGTGGAGTTGGCAAAAAAAAGAGTGTAAAAAGTGAAGGGAGCTCTCTTCATTCTTTATGTCTTTTAAGGGCTTCATTTCAGACACCATTGGTGTGGGGGAGAGGGGTTGATTTGTGACTGCGGTAAAGGGGAAATTAAGAAAAACGTGTCTTTGGAGCTGCCCCTTTTTTTTCTGGGTAGGTTAAGGAGAGCCATTGTGGCGCGATGATTGGGGTGAGAGTAACGAACAAAGAGACACGCTTGGATCAAAGGCACACCATCGAGCGGGGCTATTACAGACTATTAACAGCCACTGTACCTGTACAGTACCGTTACGCCTCCGCGTCCCATCGTCGTCGCTCAGCTTGACTTTCTCCTCCTCCTCCTCACGTCTTTCTTTTTTGTACTTGATGTTCCCTATCATCCTATTGTTCCCCTCCTTTCTTTCAATTCCCTCCCTTTCTTCCAGCCTTCCTTCTGTCCTTATTTGGTCATTAGCGAGCTGATGAGCAGGTTCCCAATGGCTCCAAGGGCTTTGTGTCATTCTGCTTTTATTCCGCTGATAAATGTCTTTGAAACATTTTAAGACAACCAGAGCCCAATGGCTAGTGCACTGCACTGTACAGTACAATCGTCTGTGCCATCATGCAGGCTTTGATGTATAAACACTGCTGGTGGAACTGGCTCCTTTACAGATTGACACCATCAGAGCGTCGCTGCCCCCCAAAGGTCGTAGCAAAAGGTCTTGGTTGTCCCCGCGTGGAGGCATATGCAAATGACGGCCCTGGTATCCTAATAACTCAATCTGCTTTGATGCCTTTCACACCACCCTGTTTGCAGAAGTGGCAAAGAGAAAAAACAAAACATGGAAACCTCCATTTTGTGTGTGTTCCTCACCTTGGCAGACGAAGCAGTGCTTCGTGTGTGTGTGTGTGTGTGTGTGTGTGTGTGTGTGTGTGTGTGTGTGTGTGTGTGTGTGTGTGTGTGTGTGTGTGTGTGTGTGTGTGTGTGTGTGTGTGTGTGTGTGTGTGTGTGTGTGTGTGTGTGTGTGTGTGTGTGTGCGTGTGTGTATAAAGTGCAGCGGGCAGCGCAAAGCGGTGATTTATCTTGTTGACAGCACCTTGCCTGCCCTCGTCTCCGGTATCATTCATTTGATCTTGTCTCACGTCAAATTAAAAACATCTTGGCCTGTTCACAATGTAGTATCAGCCAACCTCTGTGCCCGAGATGGCTCGTGGCTTTGGCTTCGTCGTCATCGTTCATACAAGAATATGTATTTGTTGCTCTTATCTTAACACTGTTCTTTCCTCACGTTCTTTCCCACCTATTCCCATACCTAGTCATGTCGATCTATTGCGCTCTGGGAATTTATTTTGAATGAGAGCTGAATAACTTCACATTGTTAAATAAAGGTAATGACACAGAGAATAGCCATTAACTGAAACAAAAAAAATATCTGTCATTGAGCAACTTTGGTTTGTGTTTGGGTGAGGGTATAATGCATGCCAAGAGACATTATATTGTTTAAATTCTACGATGTTTCTAACGTTAAACCCTTGTAATTCATTCAACCTCTGTGTCCCTTTTACTTCTCAATGGCTGTTGGGAGCACAGCGATTCATAAAGAATTAATCCTGCTGCACACTGCTCAATCTGCTCAAACCAGTTAGCACACCTCAACCCCCCCACCCCCCACCCCCCACCTCACTATATACTATACTCCTCCCCCACCTCTCTCCCCATGGCAACCAGCTTCCTTGACAACCAAAGAGGGAGCCAGCTGACCCTCACTTTTTGACTGAGAAATATTTTCCTGCTGCTGATACACACAGAGGGTTTATATCCACGCATGCTGGAGCGATATGTCTGTAGCAATATTATTATGCTTTGGAATTTCTTTTTTATGTATAATGCCTCATGTTTAGCAGTATATTTAAAAGACACACTCACTCAGATATTCCCGATGTATAATTGTGCATATTTTTTCCATAGAACACATTTTAGACATATTCGTGTGCACATCATGCATATTGCATTGATTAATCTTCTTAAGCCCATGCTCTGCCTATGTCCTTATGCTATTTTACATATTTGGATTTTGGTGGGAGATAGAGATTGTGTGTGCCTGTGTTATAGCATGATTTTGAGCCAATTTATACCCCATTTAAAAAAAGATAGCTTTTGAATCTTGCCTAAAGCTGCTTAAATAAGACAAATACGAGTACTTCCACTTCTAATCCTCCATGATATTCCACTTTCCATGAGTCAAGTTGAAAACGACTTGCCCAATAAATGTGAAATATTGTGCGGCAGCAATATACAGCCAATATAAATCCCGTAAAAAGCTCAATGGTTTAAAACAACCTTGAATCTCCCTTTCAATAAAACAGGAACCACTGTATAACATTCAATGTTCACCCATCACTTGTGACTGCAAGGAGCCATGCAAAACCACCCCCCTTCCCTCTATCTACACACCATTACCCAACAACCACAAGTGTAACCGTATGAGCGCCGTGAATAACAGCCGTGTGCTTAACCTCAAAAACCCAAAACGGCAGCCTGTAACGGTAGCCGCGGCCGTCCAGAATGGCTAAAGTGATTTGATTCAGTGGATAACAATGGGTCCTATCAGGTCGGGTTAAGCCAGGCGTACAGGACTCCCAATGGATTCTCTGTGCTGTGGGAGCAACTCGCGGACAGATAACTATATTTTATTAAACATTTAGCCTGTTACAGCCATCCGAGCAGGAATGTGCCTGACTTCCAAAAAAGACAGCCCCTCTCCTCACTCTAATCCCTTAATTCTAGTGGATGGCAGCAATAAAAAGAAGGGGGGGGAAAAGAAACCTCAGCCAGTTTGCCCTCTCCTCTCTTTTCCTTTCCTCCCTAGTCTCCCTTTGTTTGCCTTGTTTATCTCTGCCCTCTGCCTTCTTCTCCATCCTCTCTCTCACGTTCTCTCTCCCTCTCCATTCTTCTATGTCTCCCCCTCACCTGGTGTAGCTTATCCTCTTCTATACCCCTCTACTTGTCCTACACTCACATGCTCACTCACATACACTCCTACTACACATTATTATGCCTTCCATCCTGAACCCAACCCCATTTTTTTATCTTGAAAGGCAAGGATAATGTAGTGGTTGACTCGCAGCCGAAAGGTTCTGGGTTTGAGCCCCAATGTCCACAATTGACCTGTAGGCATCCTCGAATGGGATACCTAACCCAATGTATTCCATTGGATACATTACTTTGCTAAATTTGACGTTAGATTTTGTATTTAAATAATTTAGTAGTAATAATAATAATTATGTAGGAACAGACTGCCCTAATGATTCATAAAACCTTTAAAACTGGTTCAAAATAGTTCAAAAGTATTAGTCTCTGTTTGGATGTGCCAGTCGTCACCATGTCCCCCCTCCCCTGTCTCTTTGTGTTCACAGGGACGTGAGGCGTCTGGTGGTGGCCATGTCCCGAGCCAGGCTGGGCCTCTACGTGTTTGCCCGGGTCTCCCTGTTCCAGAACTGCTTTGAGCTCACCCCCGCCTTCAACCAGCTCACTGCCCGCCCGCTGCAGCTGCACATCCGACCGCATGAATACTTCAACCAGGAGCAGCCTGTGAGTAACACACACACACACACACACGCATGCATGCCTGACCACAGATGTTTCAATTCAATATATTAAATTCAAAGAATTGAACGACATTACAGTTACAGTTCATTAGGACAACAAAGAAGTGCATAATATGTGGAACGATGAGAAAGCGAGACCTTAGAAAGACATGTTTTTGCACTACGCCTTTAGCATCTTCTGATGTGTTCCTCGACCCCTTCTGGTCCCAGGGGTGTTAGTTTCCTAACACCGTCATCCTACTGTCCGCCCCCACCTACTTCAACCTTCCCCCACAGACTGGTAACAGCCAAACAGCCCGGCCTAATCCTGCCTCTAAATTCTGAATGGAATATTCATTCCCACTTGGCCCGTAACTCTGCAGCCCTAGTCTGCAGAGGGGGGCCCGTCTGCAGGCCAATGCTATAATTAATCTGCAAAGGTCAGAAGACAATGCAGCCCCCCCCCCCCAACTCAGTATCGCCATGGTGCCAGCATCTCTGGGGGTTGGGGATGGGCATGTATGAAAACAAGGTTGTCCAAAGACCACCCCTCTCTTATCTTTCTTGGAGCCTGAACACTTCCTCTGACACCAGGGCTGGGTTTACCCCCGTTGGGGCAGCTCTTATGGGCACACACACACACTTGGGGCCGCGGCATAAATTTGACCCACAGCCAGTTAGCCCTCTCTTTAGGGACAGTCAAAATAAAACCCACGCTCCTTTCTTTGTATAGACGCGGGCATAGTGGGGCTCACTAGCATCACTGAAAAGCTGCCAAACATGTGAAAGTACTGAGTACTTTATACATGCAGGTACGTTAATGCGATTTGCAAGGGGAGTTGGTTTGGTTGGGGGTATTGGACAAGCAGGATGTCCTCTAATCGCAGAAGTGATTAAAGTGGCTCTTCTCTCTTCGATAGCCTCCCCAGCAATAAAACCTCAAGCACAGTTTAGCTCTGCAGCTCAATAAACTACCCAGACCTTTTTTAACATCCTGCTCAATGAACCACTGTGAGCGTAGCACATTACCACTCAATTTCAGAGGCAACCAACCAGTTTTTTTCTCTAGTTTTTTTAATTCCGCTCGTATATCAAATCGCCGAAATATCCCACCGCGTTTAATGTCGCACGACCACTTACACTGAGACAGGCAGACATCAAATGGGTGAATGGTTATTATTTTGTCAACCAAGTAGAACGAGCAAGGTGACGTCGACGATACATTTGCGCCGGATGTTTCCGAAGCTTCGGATCGGAGGTTTTAACGCCGAGGTGAAGTGTCTGAAACAAGCCACGGGTTTGCGAAGCGGAGGTCCTTGACAGCGCTGCTACGCTCCTGGATATGTATAACTATGACAACACGGCAGTTCAACCATCGGTCATGGCGGTCTTATATCGAACCACACCTCTTGTACTGTGTGAGGGTCAGCTTCAGACAACTTCCTAACCGGTCCATAACACTCTCTCTCGCGCTCTTTCCCTGTCTCACTGCTTCTGTCCCCCACCAGAGAGAGGCGTCGAAGCAGCCAGACCACGCCGTGAAGGACATGCCGGAGATGGCCAACCTGGTGTACACCATGTATATGAGGATGATGCAACAGCAGCAGAGACAGGTAACAACAGACCAGACAAACTGGGCACATGTTGGAGAGGAGCCAACCACTGAAGTCAAAACTCAAGCCATAACATGACACTATTTTCAGCTCAGGAAGGAACAGTAATTGCACTAACTAATGTCATTTGACGTTGGTGTTAATGTAGGTTACACTTGAATATGCACATCCACAACTTAGTTGTGGATTTATAGAAGTGTGTATCGCCAAGAATATACACAGCAGTGTTTTTTCTTAATTATAGTATACAGCCATTATTGTAGATACCGCAACAGTTGGTTCAGCAGTTTAACAAGTTTATCAAGCACACTGTTACTAAATCACAACACTCTAGTTGGGACCTTTTTACTCCAGGGCTCTATAGCATGAGAGATTCAAACATAGACACATCTAACACATACAACAAGCCTCCCAGACTCTTCCTCTGCTCTGTTACAGTAAGACATCATGCAGCTGGAAGATGATTTTTTTCTCTCCTTCTGTTATTACTCTCCTCATAGCTATTTTGAAAATGTTTTAACCTTTAAACTTTAATGCAGCATGGGAAATATGTCAGATGAAAGGGAATTGCTTCAGTTCAGTACATTGGACAGCTAATGTGCAACAAGGATGTGTATGTCTGAGGAAGAACTCAGAGGTGTTTACCAGGTAACCCGAGGGGGTTGAACATGGATACTTTACCATGAAATAAACAGAATGATGTCAGGATTAAGGAAGGGGAACATTTATATTTGAGGATGGGGATTCTAAATTCGGTCTACATTTAGCACCGATAAAATACACAATCTTTCAAAGACGGCTTTGTGACTTCTAAAAGTGTGATGAGAACAACAAAGATGTACATCTCTTGGAAGACTAAGGATGAATATATTCAGTTTTGTTATTTTCACTTATCCGTACATTGCTTTAGGGTTGTCGTTGTTTCACCTGCGTCTTCCTCTCTGCTGCGATTTCCACAGCAACAGCAAAGGCTAGCTCTGCCCCCTAAGCAGACCCTGAAGGAGGCTCCCGCCATTCAGGAGGAGGCGCCCAGCTCCATGGACCAGGAGGAGGAGGAGAAGGACAAGGAGAAGGAGGGGGACACGGAGACCCCCATGGAGCAGGAGAATTCAGGGGAGGTGGCAAGCGCTGAGCCAAAACCAGCAGAGGCTGCGGCAGAAGAGAAAGAGGAGAACCAGAAACCAGAGGAGCGTCCCAAGATGCCTGAGCACCCCGGCCGGGACAGCGACAGCGATGGGGAGGAGAGTGGAGAGGAGCAGGAGCCATAGAGAGCTCTCTCTCTCTCTCTGACTTAATCCTGGCTTACTAGAAGCCTCAGTTTTTCATTCCTGAAACTGATTTTGTAAACGTTATTTGTCTTTTCGTTTTTTAATAAAATGCAATGTTTTTTCACATACAGCAAGTCTTTTTCCATCTTTTAGGTAATTTCCTCTTACTCTTTCAGATTTATTTTCAGACATGTTATCTACGTCATCATTGTGTTTTAAGGATTTCTATAAAACTCCCAGCTCATTATTCTTTGTGCCATTCATCCACCTCCTGCCCCCCTCTTTAAGCACAACTGGAATCGGACAATCTGATTGGCTGGTGTCTGCGGCCCACGGGACAAGCCTTTACTAAGCTGCCTTTATAGGTCAGTCAGCCAACCCTGGGGCCACCATACCGGCAAAGGATTTGAACCGGCACACACACACACACTAAGATGTACAGTAATCTCACTGTTTTAAACGTATTCATATCTTCACATACTGCACTTGACTTGGCCGTGGTGTACTTTAACTGAAGTGAAGGTGAAAACTGGCTTCCGAGTACCACGTTGGTGTTATCAAGCATAGTGGAAATGCATATTATAATTATTTACAGTAGAAGATTAAATCCAACATGGTTGTTTGAAGTGCACCGATTTTTACGTAACGTTACTCCGTTCAGAGCACAGAGCCTTGTAGGCATTTATCTGCATATGTCCTCCGTCTGCGGGCTGCCACACAGACTTTTAACTCTGGTTATAGTCATGCACCTGAGGTCAGCTTGTTCCAGTGTACCTCAGGCAGCTTCATCCACTGCTCCCTAGCACGTCCGGTAGCAATAGGCCAGCCATACTCCGGTGCTGGTCCACAGGCATCTTGCTCTCTGCTGGTTCTGATTGTTGTGATACAGACCTGCAGTGGATGGTGTGTTTAAGGAGGATCTACTTTCTGGGGGGATTACTTCAGAGGGCTCGTACTATCAATAGCATGGGCGTCAGGATAGTCTAGTTTAGGGTGTTTGACTTTTGGGTTCAAACCCCAATGTCCGCTGTAGGCATCCCTGAGCAAGATGCTTAAACCCTTACCTCCTCAATATTTACATTGTATCAAACCAAAATTACCATAATTTGCTTCTGATACAAGAGTCCGCTAAATAAATTGTGACGTTCCACAGTTTGTATAGCGGCTCCATCATGAGGACGAGAGTCAAGTCTACTTGACTATCATGCTTTTCCTAAACAATGAACTTCAAGTAAACAATGTATATTATTGATACAGTTCTTGATTGATTTGTATATATATATTTCCTAACAGAAAATGTATTAATAAATGTATAAACTCCGTTGTACAGAATGATCAGATCAGGAGGAGACTGGACTGAGGATGTGATCCGTAACACACGAGTTCTGCTATTTCCACAACACGTTGCACAAACCCATGACACACGTTCACTCCAGTCACACAAAGGGTCACATTGTGTAATATCATTTGTGTGGTATGCCTGCTGCCAAATTGCTAAATACCTCTTCCCTTACAGCTTGGCCTCTCAGGAATCCAGCTGTCTGTGGTACCTTGTTGTTGTATTTGAGAATAGGGGGCTGGAACTGGTGGGGTAGTGGTAAAGCAATTCAATCTGTGAGCTCCCAAGAAGTACACTTTGGAATCGCAGAGAAATCTGTCAGACGGGGAGAGAAGAAACACTGCGCACACTTTCTGGGGAAACTTTCCAGCGCTGAAGGTGAACATGTCTTTTTTAATCCCACGGCAGGTATTCATTAGGGTTAATAGCTACTTTGCTCTGTGCTCTAACCCCCTCGCTATATGGGTTATATGTGTGTGTTAGAGGAACTAATTGCATGCAGAAGAACTGTTTATGTCTGGCGTGAGATAAGACAGTGGTGTGTTCTCAGAAAATTACATACAGAACACAAGACAGTTCTCAAAAGAAACATACAATGTTTTCTGTTTAATCGCATAGATCTGATGCAAATAAGTATTGGTGAAGTCATCTCTAAATAGTTTTGACTTTACTTTTTCAAAAAGAGTTTACATTTGGTGTATTTTAGTCTAACCTTGTTTGGAGATATATTTGCTGTTAATACTTGTGTGTTGCCTGTAGAAGGAAGACAATGCGCAAGTCAAAAAATGTGTTGCGATATAAGGTAGTTGAGTATTAAATGCCTAGAAGGCTACCATGGGGAAATAAAAACTGATCTTGATTGACCATGTACTCAGTATTTTGTAATTACCTGTGGTTAAGTAGTGCTTTGTCCCATAGTGACTGGAGGCACAAGATTAACTCGTGTTTGTGATTCAAGATCGGAACACCACAAGAGGAAATGACCACATTTGTCATTGACAAATCAGGAACACTAGACATCCAGTCCTAAAACAGTTCAACAGTTTAGATCTAGCTGGAGACTAAAGGTACTTTATAGATTACATATTTAGTTGATAGATTTGAGCAGGATGCAAATACTACAATTACTTAATTACATTTTTGTATCCAAAACCCAGTGAGGGTTGATACATTTGATCCACTATCCAATTTCACTGGTGGGTGGGTGGGGGGGGGGGGGGGGGGGGGGGGGGGGGGGGGGGGGGGGGGGGGGTGGCGGCAAAGTGTTCAGGCTTTTCAGTGGGTGGTCGGTTGATCTCATTGGCCAGACAGGCACACGGTGGTCACTGCAAACGGCAGGCTTAAGATGCTTTCAAGCTGCCATGGCTAAACCTTGACCAGTACGTCCAAATCAACAACGGGGCACTCCACAATCTCATAATCTCCCATCTCAGAGGGGGGTCTGTTCGCGGTGTGGCCTGCAATATGGACGATTATTGAGAGTGATTGCGGCCTATCAAATCGCAGATTGAAGAAGTATTCCCCCAACTCTCTCCTCTTATTAGCATAGACTCTGATCTGGTAATTTCTTTGTATTTGCAGCTGTATTTGCTGTTAATTATATTTATGTGTAAATCCAACTTCTCTCCTGATACATTTTACACAACTGTAAAAGTCAACAATTGAGGGGGGGGGGGGGGGGGGGGGATTCAGTTAGTCTCAACTGCAAACTCAATGCCAGATGCCACTAAATCCTACACACTGCACCTTTATTGTACTTACTCACCTGTGACACACAGTCCACACAAATGCCTATCTTTGGCCTTTAGGCATTTTCTTCTTTCTATCTTCCCCCCAGACTAGGATGGCCAGTTGTGGGTCGTGTTTCTGGAGCATCATGTGGCTGGTGATCCTGCTGTTAATAGGCTGGCCCATCAGCATCACCCTGGGCGGTCTCTACGGTCTGTTCAGCCCCCTCACCACCTGCATAGGCCTGGACCGGCTGTCCGACCTGCTTCTGGAGGGGGCTAACGTGGGCCGGAGATGTGCCCAGAACATGAGACACGGCAAGCCCCTGTGTTGAGGACAACCAGCCTCCTTGGCCCTGGAGCCCACGAGGAGCCAGAACAAATACGGGGTGTTGTCCTGCTTCCAGAGAATTTACTAAGAGTTGCGGTTGCTCTTCTACTGAGATGTGTTCTTTGCCGATTGTTATGTGAACGTGTCCAGTAATGGATTTTGTAGATTTTCTAATCTTTTTATTTTATTTATTTTTTACAAAATGTCCAGAAGGTCTACATAAAGTGGACTCCTCTAGTGTGTCCGTATGTAATGAACCGCGGATATCGAATTTGTTTTGGGGTTGTCTGGAATCAAATAGAGTGTTTGCTATTCAATTCAGGATGACACTGCCCCGGACAGATAAGAAATGTAAATGGCAGTTTAACAATCAAAATGCTTAGAGTCGTAAAACAACTTATAATGCGATTAAAACGCTGCTTTGAACTTGTCCTCGTTTTGTTTGCGGAGTCCATTGTTTCGTTTTGACGCACGGGTGTGAATGTTTTTTTCCGTCAGGTTTCATGACAAAGGTGGAAAAACATGAAAGCCCCCGATAAAAACAGACAAGCTGCTGGGAACGCTGACGGAGAGAAATAGCAACTTGGAAACATTGATGAATAGCTTGGTTTGAGTGTGTTGACAGTTTAATTCATTCATCTCTGCTGTCAGATTAAATGGCATCCTTTCAGATTCCGTAAAATAAATGTGAAAAAAATGTTAATTCCATTTGTATTCATAAAATATTATACAACTTTTTAGTACTTTCTTTTTTTTTGTTGTTCTATTATGCTAAATCTCAGAGGAATGTTTTCTGTTGAATTTCCGGCTTTTTGAGCTAGCATGACTCAGCGTGTTGGTCTGTAAGCTACCATGCCCTTGAAACCACATCAGTGGATGAATATTATAACTTAACTTTTGTACACCACATATTCAAATGGTGACCTCCCTTCTTTTTTCACACCATGATATGCACATATAATAATCATCGTTCCTACCATCAGGAGTCAAGACATTAATAGTTATAGCCAAACTATTTTGGAGCGCACTGAATATCTTCAAGTCAGTATTAAAGTATGAAAATGAAGCTTGATCATTAGCAATACAGTTCACTGTTGGCAATAATTAGCCATGTCTTATGATACACAAAAACAAAAGTAATTTAAAACTATTGTTTACCGGTTATACCCATTTTAAAGTGTCTTGCAACTCATTTTTTGCTTGGGTTTTGAAGGACCATATTCAACTTGAGATGTCCACCTCATCATTAATAAATCTGAAGACGTCTGTACAATGTCTACAATTGAATAGCTTTGTAAGAGGTGCCCAGTTATTTACTGACTTGCCCAAGGGCACTTTAGTAGTCTTCTAAGGAAACATATTCAGACTTTACAACCTTTCTACACTTTCTTGAATGATTAAATATATATTTAAATGACTAAGAGAATACATGAATGTTTAACTTAAATTATTAACATGACAAAACGTCTTGCAGAACTTACTTGTAGACACCAAATGGCAGTTCAGCTGACTCATCCAATAACTTTATACCTCCGTCTAGAACTCAAAACTCTTTCCCTCAGTGTTGAGCTACTTATTATAAACTATTTTGGGACACGGTACTTATTCAACACTTTAATAAATCCTGATGAGGACTTAACTAAAATAGTATTGCTGAGCAGCCCTAAAACTGGTATATCTGCCCGTTTTTCATAACATATTCAAATTTAATTCATGAATATTTCATTTGCAGATCCAAAGCGCTACTTAGCCTCATTTCCTGCTGTGTGTGTCTGTTTACAAAAAAAAAAGACAGCAGACGAACACAAACAGCAAGGTTATGTGTAACACTTGTGTTGTAATATTGTGTTACAATGTTGCTCTCTAATCCCAGACCAATGCCTTTGGTTTCGTTCAAGGTTGTCATGGTTACAGTGTATATACCTCGAGGCTATCCAATTAAAACGGTTATAGTGCGTTCCTGTCCTCTGCTGGGCATCATGAGTGGGGAAACCGTTTGTGAGGACCTTGCTGTGGTATTTAATGTGAACTATGGTTCTCTCTCTCTTCTCAGGAATTTTGACCAGATGTGCTTACGGATCGGCCTGAGCTCCGAACGGGCCTGGAGGATGAGCTGACAGTGTTGTGGTTACCAGATGCAATATGATCGAGATGGAGAGGGGGTGTGTGTGTTTGGGTGGGACGGGGACGGGAACGGAGGGGGGGGGGGGGGGGGGGGGGGGGGGGGGGGATGGAGAGAGAGGGATGGAGAGAATGAAAGAGATTGAGAGAGATTAGGAAAGAGGGATAAAGAGAGGAAGGGAGGGTGATAATGAAAGAGATAGATAGAGGGAGGGAAAGCAAGAGACATTGAGAGAGTAGAAAGAGAAGGGGAAGAGAGTGACGAGATAAATTGTGTTGGCCTGGTGAATATTTTATGAGGTGCACAAATTGGGGATGGAACCCTGTTGGCTTGGAGCAGACCTGGGAGGGAGAATATGTAGGCCTCCACATCCAATTAACCACACGCTGCTTTGTAATTTCACTCTCATAATGCAAGTGCGCAGGGACACACACACTATCCCACATGCGCACACACACACGTATACAAATGTGCACGCAAACACACAAACAAAATAGACTTGTGTAGACTGTTTTGTGTGGTAAATTGAGTAAGGGATACAGAATGATGGCTTCTAGCTAACTTTTATTTTTTCTACAGAAGCAGCAGGCTATCTGGCATTAAAGATCGTATTATGATAATGTGAGACCAGGGATGTATCGTAATATTGCTTGATTGTTGATAATACTGTGTGTGTGTCTTTTGTATGCATGTGCATGTTTTTGTGTGTGTATGTATGTGCATGCATGCATGCATGTGTCTGTGTGTGTGTGTGTGCCTGTTTGTGCGTGAAATGTGTGCATGCATTTGCAAGTCTCTGGACCTGTGTGTGTGGCTGCATGCACACAGTATCGGTAATCTGTTTGCACCCAAAGGGACTTTTAACTTTCCCGTTCCTCTTCTGCTGTCCTCTACTGTCTCCTTCCTTTCTTGCTTGCTTTCTTCCTCCTCTCCCTTCTTCCTTCGTGTTCTGCAGCGCTGGCCTTCTGTCAGTCCTTCAGCTCACACCCAGGGGGCACAATGTGGCCCTGATTGTTCAAATAACGCCAATCTCATCCACAGGACTGAGTCCAAAGAGTTCACTATGTTAATTAACGCCATGCTGCTGCATTCACAGTTAATATAGATGTTGGACTCGGCACACAGAGACACACATACATATCACACACACATACACACACACACACACGCATGCACACACGGACACATCCACGTTAATTTACAAGGGATTGAGATATATATTGAATTCCAAACTTTACAATAATAACATTATTCAATATTATGAATCGTGTACTCAGTTAAACTGATGTGTAGATTGTTTTTAGTGGTTTGCCACATGCTTTGCAACACAAAACGATATTATGACTAATTATGTACCACAAAGTGTGTAGCTAATCAATATCTGACAAAATGACATATCTCAAGAAAATCCAGTCCAGAGAAAAATCCCTGCTTAACAAATGTTGTGCTTGTATATAATGTATATTGTATATTGTAACAAAATGCTTATGTAAGCCTGAAGCTAAATTGATAGAACTATAAGTTTAATTACTCCGGTTTCCCGAATCAAGACTTAAACCATGTTTCTTTTCACTCAACAGTCAGGCGAGGATTTAGACAACACACACGCATTAATATGCACACAAACTAAAAAAAAAAATCATTAAGCCATGTGTTTCATGTAATCTTTCAGCCACAACCTATATAAATGTCTCTCTACGTCGACCACACATACAAGGGCAATGTGAGAAATTAAATAAAGTGTTTTCGTAATTTTTGATTAACTGTGGATATGCGAAATCCCTAGCATAGGGACATTCCTATATAACCTTTATTTATATATATATATGTGTGTGTGAGTGTGTGTGTGTGTGTGTGTGTGTGTGTTTTATCGATTAACATACAGAAGCCCCGGCCCTCACCAGGCAAATGGCTAACCATCTGGGTTCTGAAAAGGGCTTGTGTTCTGTTTATGATCTGAAATTCACATTAGAAATCAATCAGGATAGTTTTTTTTCCGTAGCAGGCAGTTTTGCCCCCATTGTCCCATCCCGGCTGTTGAATAATGCAGAGTACCACCTCAACTGGGGATTAAGGAGAGTTATAGGGCTATAGTAAGAGAATTAAAGTCATGTAGGGTTGATTTTGAAACCTACTCACTCACTGGTATGGGCAGACAACAAGACCTGGGAACCTCTAAAACACCATGACTACAATTTGACCATTGATGTGCAGACGTGCGTGCATGCTTGCGTGTGTGCGTATGTGTTTGTGTGTGTATGTATGTGTGTGTATGTATGTGTATATGCGTGTGTGTCTGTTATCCTGTCATAAATAAAACATGGTGCTTACCTGACATATTTTTTCTATCTTTTAAAATTGTTTCTTCTCTAGGGGCTATACAGGAGAGCATTGTAGTTGGCATTAGCGTAAATAATGAAGCTAGCATGGATGCAAAGAGCAGGCCAAAGCCTATCGTTGATGACATAAGATATGAACGAAGAGTCAGCCCAGCAAAGGGGTATGGCTCCGGGTTGGGTCGGGTGACAGCCACGTATGATTCATGGCTTGCTGTGCCCTTTTGTATTGTCCTCATTGAGATGGGACCACACGCTACTCTATAAGCCAATGTTATTAGTACTTAAAGTGTACCACACGTGTCACATCTAACTGAAGTTATCGGCTCATGTGTTCTTCATGGCTGTGATACTGAACGCAGGCTTATATTCACACAAAGAGTTTTCTCATGCAAAGGAAAAAAATAGATTCATTAATTGTTGTTGTGAATTACTAAAGAAAAAAGGACGAAACAACAAAGGCCAGTATTAGAAATAGCTGAATTTGAGATGAAGATGAAGATATTGTTAAACTAATGTGTACACATTACATAGGCCTATTGTAATTGACAACAACATATAGCAAAAGTACACTTTGTTTACATTATGAATGATGATACTATTAATTACAGAATTGTCCTCAAGCTTTTCATGAGGATGATGGATAAGAGTAGATTTGATCCAATAAAACACATAGGACAGGAGAAGAAATGTGTGTGAGTTCATGAGGTGAGTATGAATGCGTGTATGTGTGTACGCGTATGCATATGTGTGTGTGTGTGTGTTCCTGTGCATGCGTACATGTCAATGTGTGTGTATGTGTATGCTCATGATTGTGTGTGTGTGCGTGTGTGTTCATGGGAGCGTGAGGTGTGTGTGTGTGTGTATGTGTGTGTGGACTCCCGCCCCCTCCTTGAGAGGGGATGATCCACAGTAAGGCCTCTTGGAATGTGTTCTTGTGATAACGTGCAGCAGCTGCTCTGGCCAGCTGCAGTGGAAACAGCAGCCTCTTCATGTAGAGCACTGCACCGCTCTACACACTATATTGTTTTGGAGTTCCTTACACAAATTTACAAAATCGAACGAGAAAATAATTTTTTTGGTTTTATTTAAAGTGTAACTATGGACCCTTTTTTCCATTTTGAGGTTTGATCCTATTTGGGCATTTTCTTTTTTGATAATTTGCCTACTGCAATTCAGTGACAACAAAAATAATAATAAGCAGGGGAGTTGTGTAGTTACGGTACCTATAGTCTTTAGGACTATAGGTAGATTTTGACTCGCCAGTAATCAAATGTGCTGGCTCTTTCACCATCAAAGCAGAACTATTTGGCCTATATATTTCAAAGCGCAAATTATACCGTTGATGACGTATTTTTGGCTCGGCGTGCCCACCGAGCGGCTGTTCGACCTCAACTAGGCCTGAATGAGACCTCACATTTGCCTCACCCTTTCATTGTCTCTTGTCTCCCCCACCCGACTCCCACCCTAAATGGGCCGTAGGCACAGATGGCCACATGGGGTTTCCCGCTCCTCGCCATTCCATTAATGGACTAGACGGAAGCCGGCAAATATGGAGATGGGAGTGGGGGTTTACGGGTGACGTCTCACACACAGACGGATCAGAGTATAAATTGGCTCATTGGGACTATTCGGCACCCCTCGTTTTCAGACACAAGGTCCCGCACCAGCACTGATCTGGTGAGTATGAGTCCACTGAAGAACTGACCCGGATCTGCCCTTGAATGGATGTATCAGGGATGAAGGACTTTTAAACACGACTGACCAATGAGGGTTACATTGGAGTACTCTCTTGTTTGATTTATTATCATCAACTTATTTAGTTGTTTTTTTACTATTTGTACTTGTTTTAAAAGTGCTGTTGAGAACAAATCCAACTATATATTTAACGGTCCGACTTATTTATATAATTTTCATTCATTCATCACAATAATACTAAACATTTGTGGAATAATGCTATATTATAAGCTAACCCCAAATATTAAGCTAACCCCATTTAATAACAAACAAATAATATCCATAGTCCTTGGTTTGGGTACACAGTTTCACAAAATATTATATAACACCCAATATAACATTACCTAAGCATCCTGTTTTTCCATGTTATGTGTGCAATCTCTCGTTTGTGTGTGTGTGCGTATTCCCATTTGCATGTGTCTTTGTGTATACCCATGTGGGTGTCTGTGGGTGCATTTTCATGTGGGTGTGTGAATTCTCATGTGCGTGTGTGTGTTTACTTTTCGTGTGTGTGTGTATTCTCATGTGTGTGTGTGTATTCTAATGTGTGTGTGTGTGTATTCTAATGTGCGTGTGGGACAGACACCATGTGTGACGACGAGGAGACCACCGCCCTGGTGTGTGACAACGGCTCTGGCCTGGTGAAGGCCGGGTTTGCCGGAGATGACGCGCCCCGGGCTGTCTTCCCCTCCATCGTCGGGCGCCCCCGCCACCAGGTAACGCTTTAGTGGACGGACACAAAACAACAACCAACCACCTAGAAAATAACTGTGCCTCTATTCAACATCAAACACAGGATATTATTGATGTGGCAAGGATTAATTGATGATTGTATGCAGATAATAACTTCCTGGCATTTTAGTAACATGGGGGGCAGGATACTGTAGTGGCTCATGTGTGAGACTCCCAGCCAAAGGCACTATATGGATCCCCATGTTCACGACCTTACCTGTTCATCATACTAAAGTATATTGGAGCAAGAAGCATAAACCCTATCCCTACTACTTAATTATAATGTATATACAATTCAGTGTGAATCCTGTTGGATACTAGCATCTGCCTAAAGACTGAACATATATCAATGTATAAAATGAAGACCCGCCGAAAAATATTGTTATGCATTCCCATTGGTTATTGGTTATTAAGTTTTACACTGTGATGGTATAGGACTGATAACACATCTCTTTCCCCCAGGGCGTCATGGTGGGCATGGGGCAGAAGGACTCGTACGTGGGCGACGAGGCCCAGAGCAAGAGGGGCATCCTGACCCTCAAGTACCCCATCGAGCACGGCATCATCACCAACTGGGACGACATGGAGAAGATCTGGCACCACACCTTCTACAATGAGCTGCGCGTGGCCCCCGAGGAGCACCCCACCCTGCTGACGGAGGCCCCCCTCAACCCCAAGGCCAACCGGGAGAAGATGACCCAGATCATGTTCGAGACCTTCAACGTCCCCGCCATGTATGTGGCCATCCAGGCCGTGCTGTCTCTCTACGCCTCTGGGCGCACCACAGGTACAGTCAAGTCAAGGCTATTGGATTTGAATAGTCCTTAATCCCAGTTGCAGCAGACTCGGAGGGCTTCACAGGCTCACATCATAGGACATACCCCTTAGCCAAGGTTGGTGTCTCCTTGAGGAAACCTTGAGAAGGAACACAGAAGAGGGATCCTTACTTTCACGGATGTTTACGAGTGCAATGGGTGCCATAATAGGAAATATCTATAGAAAATGTCCTGTGTGTGCATGAGAGAGAGACAAAGATAGAGAGAGAGAAAGA